>PVNU02003717.1:0-572874 GCA_003013855.2 Liriodendron chinense | reverse complement strand
GCGCGGAAAGGCGAGCGTCCACAATACCTAAAGCCTGGGGTATTTTAAAACTGTATGTGTTGGCTGGTTTATACCCGAAGCCTAGGGTATTTTATCACTGTGTTGGCTGGTTTATACTCGAAGCTTGGGGTATTTTAGAACTGTGTTGGTTCAGATTATCTTCGTAACATGGAGGTTGTGGCAACTATGGCACTTATGAAAACCCTTTGGAGTTTGTCTTTTCATTTCCCTTATGATTACGGTACCTGTTGCCAAGGAAAGCTACACTAACATTTCATATTTTATATATGCAAGGGTACAACATAAGTGGATGCATAAATGTACAAAAAATGTAGTGTATGGATGAAATAGGTGTATGCATGAACACATGTACACCCCTGCCTGCTTTCTAGCATTCTGCAACTACTCGTAAGCGTTCATGATTTTTCGAGTTTGGGAGACGGAGTCCTTGGGCAAGTGTTTTCTTGGGTTGTGTCTGCTAAAGCCATTCTAAGCAGACACTTCTTGAGTTCTTCGATTCTCAAGTTGATGATGCCTTAATTTATCATCCTTTGAATCTTTCCTTTTAGGGTGAAATAGTTTTCAGTTCCATGTCCCACAATCCGATGGTACTTAAATAATTAAGGTCTCCTACGCATCCTATTTCAATTGGCCGGATGGGCTCTAGTAATTGAAACTCTCTTTCATTAATTAATTGTTCCATAATTGGGATCAAGTCGTCCACATCGAATATGTGTGATCTATTTGCCCCATTTCTTTTAACAACCGTTGCCTATCGCGGGTCCTTGAATCCATTGTCCTTGTCTTGAGCCTTTGATATCTTGATTTCTATCTTGCATCCTAACCCTGGTTGCTTTCAATCCTTAGGGTTATTTCCCTCATCAACGTCGGTCGTCTCTCCCATTTTATGTCTTCGTCTTTTTCCTTTGAGTGTTTTAGATAACCTTTCCCTCGTCATCTGCGATGGTGGTGCGACAGTATGCTCGAATGAGACATTTCTGGGCCGAACCTTTGGCTCTCTAACCATAGATCTCTCAGCTGCCCCTTGTGATTCCTCCATCGATTGTCTAGTGAGCACAACGATACTTTGAATTGCCCCCTGTGCAACTAGTGCTGCTAGAATGTCCTTGATTTCTCTCATTTCCCTCGTCATGTCTTCTTGGACTTGAGTCCACTTGTCAATTTCTTCTTGGACAGTTGGTGATTCATCTTTCTAATCACTTGGCTTTTCTTCCTCGACGACCTAGACCATTACGACCTATACTAACTGTGGTTTCTGCTCTACCATCATGACCTTTGTGATGGATGCCCCTGTTATTTCTTCATCTGCCTTGTGAGCTATAATCTTAGTCCTCTTCTTGACCGAATGGGTTATCCTTGACAGTGCTGGAAATTCATCGGCTACAGAGATGAAACCTTGAGTTCTCTTTGGTGTCATAGTCCTACTGGTTTTATTAACTTTGTTAGTCTGAATATACTGCCACTATTTCTTGATCACATGGTGTGGCTCAGTGACATTTGCCTTTCTGCATAAGGTCCTTATCACTGCTTACTTTAATCCTTTCTTTTGCTCACGCATGCGAACCAGTTGTCAGTCTGATTTGGGAATGACTGTCACGGTTGCGGTGAAGTGGGGGAAGCTAAATCCCCCTGCAGTGAGGAAGACGCATGAGTTGATCATTGTTAGTTCTTTGTTAGTAATTTGCTAATCTTGTTTGTTGTGTCATACAATCATTAGAGCAGTTCATAAATGTGGTCGGGAGCATGAACTCATTGATCGCGGTGCATAAACTGATAGGAATAGGCAAGAAGGAGACAAATACGTGTATAATTGTGGAAGTTTGTGGGTATGAAAACCTTTCATTAAATGTATATTGCCTTAAAGATGAAGGGAAGAACATTCCTGTTGAGAGTCGCCAGTTTGGCACCCGAGGGCGCTGAAACATTATGCCTTGCAATAACTTTTCCTGTATATACATTCGTGTCTACAAATGATTAATCTTAGAGTGTTTCTATACTTAGAGCTAACTAGAGATTCTAAGTTCATATCCCCAAGAGAGTCACCGGTTTGTTAAAACCGAAAATGCTATGATTACATTTTCTGTGTATTGTTGCTTTGGGGTTCTGAGTAATGGAAACATTCATAGACAATCACAAGCAATCACAAAAGGTACACAAGAAGAGATATCGCAAGGCGAATTTTATTCCAGAGATTCTGAGATCTTGTACATTCCAGGCCGTGATCTAGCATGAGCCCTTAATTACATTGAATGATTGATAACCCTTGATTAAAAGGCAAATGACTAATCAGTAGGGACTATGGTCTTAGAGTTTGTGGTCGTAGAGACTTGTATTTGTTTTGTTATGGATTGAGCCATCTTTGTCTTAGTCGGATGTCTATGTCCCATGTTTTGACCGGAGATCCGAGATGAGACTATCAGGGTTTCTGACTGAGAGGGTATGACTTTAAGCCTGCAGCTGTCATGTTTGGACAGGCAACCTCGAGAAGATCAGTCCGCAGTTGTATGTACCTGAGCAGCCCAACTGACGGATGCCGTTTGGATGGATAGGGCATCGACCGTTGTATTGTGGTAGTTCATAGTAATTATTTTGTAGAGAATTAAAACTCTTTGATATGATTTATTGTGATAACCATAATCCCATTTTTCTAGCCTTCGACCCTAATTGGGTCATGTCTTGCAATTCATATTGCTGACGGCTTCTTTCCGAGAAGTTATTTCACTCATCGTGTTGAATCAGGTCAAACTTCGAAGACATGTGATTCTGTTCATTTGAGGATACCAAAATACTTGTTTGACCATTCCATTGTGTCTGGAACGTTTGAAATACCCAAAATAGGCTCAAACAGGGCCTAAAAACATTTAAAATTGAGTCTAGCGCATCTGTAAATAGTTTCTGGGATTGGCTGATTTTTTGGGTGCGTGGGACTTCAACGCACCTTTAAATTAATGATATAATTTTTTATGAATTTATGGATGCGTTGGGCATTTTTTGGGTGCGTGGGATGTTGAGCTCTTAATTGTGCATATTCTAACCCCAATTCATCACTCATTATGCATGCGTTTCATGATTTAAAGACTAATCTAATGCATGGATTTATGATTGTAGGAATGAGAAGGAGACTTCACCAATTCATGGTTAAAAGAGTCACTTTATATACATTGAAGATCAATAGAACAAGTGCCAAAAGGTGGAAGAAAGAAGCAAGAAAGAAAGAGAAGAGATAAAGAAGAAAACTGAAATTTTGTTCTTAGACCTGTCCGTAGACCGGTCGCTAGACCGGTCGCCAGACAGGTCGACAGACAGGTCTTAAGTGTATTTTTTGGACTGTTTTCTTTCCTCTTAGACCGGTCGCCAGACAGGTCGAGAGTAGTCCAGAAACACAAAAACTCTCTGGACAGATTATGCAGTTTTGAGACCGGTCATCCACAGGCTCAGACCGGTCGTGAGACCGGTCGGACATGCGTAAACAGCAAGGTTTCTATTCTGGGCGCCGAATTTCTCTGCGCAAGTGCGTAAGTTTACGCACAATCTGGAACTTTCTGGTGTAAAGGACACCTCCAAGCTATAAAAGGACGTCTTCCCTTCATACCAAAGGAGGCTAGGACGTGGGGATTGCTCAGGAGACGGATTCGACTTCGGATTTCTAGTTTTCTTCCTGTTTTAGTTATTTTTTATGTTTTTAGAGGCTTCTAGTTCAAGGATGTTAGAGATGAACTAAAACCTCTTAGCTAGGGCTAAGAGGTGAAGCTTTTGATTCGTTTTTGATGGATTGATGCAACCTAGGTTTCCTTTTATGTTTTAATTGATGAATTTTAGTTCAATATGAGTTTGAATCAAGTACTATTTTGGTTTCTACTTTGATCTCTTGATGACTCCGGGCTCATGTGATTCTTAGTGATCCTAACTTAGTATCTTAGCCTTTGAGCATTGTTTATGCTTGTGTACTTCATTGATCTACCATCGACTCCGGGCATGGTAGACGCTTTGATTGCCTTGTATGCAATGGCCTGATTTTCATGTGGGAACTCATTCAACTAAAGTTCTTATCTTTTGTTTTATAATCTGAAATAGTTGTTTATTGATTGATTTTAATTTAATTAGAGTTCTAATCATGAGTTGTAATCAGGTCTAGTGACAGGATTTGGTGAAAGCTATGGTTATGAACCTCAACTAGATTGGAAAGAGGCTTGGCCTATACAATTGAGTGTGCCCAAGGCCTGAGTGTTATTGTGGGAATCAAATCAGTTAATAAGCACTTGTTTTAGATAATTGTTGATTGAACCGCTCTATATTCCAATCGGATAGAGATATAAATTCGATTCCGATTGAGTTATGAGAGACCTAGTTGTGTTGATGCATTGAAACTTATCAAAAGTGGATCCTTGGCGCTCTAGTACCTTTTTAGATTGAAATTACCTTAACCATTCACTGTTTAAATCCAAATCGCTATTTTCCAGCTTTAGTTCTTAATAGGATCTTAATTACTAGTTGTTTTAGACAAATTTTAAGGATACCCATACATAAATCTCTGTGGGAACGATACTCGGTATTTTCAAATTATTACTACTTCGCAACCCTACACTTGGGGAGTGAACAAGTTTTTGGCGCCGTTGCCGGAGATGATGTGCGGTATTTTTAGAATTTTCGAAAATAACTTTTAGTTGAGATTGTGTTAAGATAGGTTTAGGATTTGTTTTGCTTTCTAGAATAGGTTTTCTTCTAATTACTAACTTACTTTGTTTTGATTTTCGCAGGATTCTAACATAGGTCTAATCTAGGGATTTTTAGGAAGTTGAAGAAGAAAAAGGCATCTTAAGTTACAAATCAGGTTTTATTGTTCTAACCTTACTCTTCTTCTTCTCCTACTCATTCCTATCATATTCATCTCTTGTAGAGTGGGTGGAGACTCCTTTTGGATCTCTGAAAGGTAGGCCTTGTGCCACCTGGATTCCTATTGGTCGGCTCTGCCGCCTTGGATCACCTTGTGCTCAGAGATTTCTCTTCTCAACCTATTCCTCTTTCTTCTTTTTCTGTACTTTTTCTCAAAAGACTCAAAGAGTGGGTGAGGAGTTCTTTAAACCCCTATTGACCAGGAGAAATCGGTCTCTATCATTACTTCTGGCTTAGCCATTGCAAGACACCTTGTGCTTAAGTCCTAGAGAGGAGTAAAGGAAGGAAGGAAGAATTCTTTTTCCTTTTTGTTCATTCTTTTTGGTTTTGCATGCCACATTGGGCTCGGACTTATAATAACCGACTTGTAAGGGACGGAGTAATTGTTGAAGGGATTGATAGAGAGCCTCGTGCTAGGAAATGTCAAAGTTTTCCTGAAATTACTAGAGAGATGGCTGAAAATCAACCAAATCAAGGGGTTAATCAAAATCCAGCCCCAAACCTTACTGAATTGGATGAGAATGAAGTGGGGGATGTACCTCAACCTAGAACTTTACGTGACTATTTACAACCAGCTAGAACGAGTACTCCCTCTTGCATAATTTTCCCTCACAATGTGGGAAATATTGATTTTAAACCGGGGTTGATACAACTTCTTCCTAGATTGCATGGACTCGACTCTGAGAGCGCATATCTACATATTAAGGAGTTTGAAGAAGTTATTGCCACAATAAACTATGACAATGTAACCAAGGATACAATAAAACTTAAATTGTTCCCTTTTTCCTTGAAAGAAAAGGCCAAATCATGGCTACATTCCTTAAGGCCGAGGTCTATTGGGACATGGGCTGAGATGACTAGGGAGTTTCTTAAAAAATTCTTCCCTACTCATCGAACCAATGCACTACGAAGGGCCATAATGAACTTCTCCCAAAAAGAAGAAGAAACCTTTTTCCAATGTTGGGAAATGTATAATGAGCTATTAAACGCATGCCCACATCATGGCTATGAACGGTGGAGGTTGATTAGTTTCTTCTATGATGGATTAAACTCAACCATGCGCCAATTTGTGGAGATGATGTGCAATGGGGAGTTCATGAACAAGGAAACAGAGGAAGCTTGGGATTATTTTGATATGTTGGCTGAAAATACACAAGCATGGGATACATCTAAGCCAACAAGTTCAAAACAACCCCAAACCAAGGAAAAGGGAGAAATTTATGTTTTAGATGGGCAAGATGATCTAGGTTCTAGAGTGGCTAAACTCACACGAAAGGTCGAGGAGATGGAACTAAAGAAGGTAGATACAACCCAACAAAAGGGGGATGTTGAAACTATTTGTGGTATTTGTGCTTCCGATGTGCATCAAACGCCGGATTGTCCAACAATCTATGCGTTTCGAGAACTTTTATTTGAACAATCAAATGCCTTGAATAGTTATCAACGACCTTTTAGTACTCCAAATTCAAACACGAACAATTCTAGTTGGAGAAACAACCCAAACTTCAATTAGGCGAATGGAAACATGGCTAATCAAAGTAATCCTCAAAGGGGGCCCCCAATGCAAATGGCCCCACCTCAAATGCCTATAGAGGATACTTTGAAAGCATTCATGGAAGGTCAAGCCCAAATAAATCAATCCAACCATACGATAATGCTTGAGCTTAAAAATTCGGTGGAGGAAATCAAGGCTCGCTTAAACGCAAGGGAAGGGATGCTTCCAGCCCAACCCATACCAAATCCAAAACCACAATGCGAAATAAGTGTGCCTAGTTCTTCTAACCAACATATGGAACATGCTAAGGCCATCACCACTCTTAGAAGTGGTAAAATCATTAAAAAATCTGATCCGGTGAAGGTTTCAACGCCTAATGCTCCGGTATCTTCCAAAGAGGATGATGGACCTAGCATCACCATGAATGAAAAAGAGCCATTGAAAGAATATAGGCCCGTTGCTCCATTCCCCCAACGCTTGATTCCAGTCAAACCTCAAGATAAATATCAGGAATTTTTGGAGGTTTTCAAGCAAGTCAAAATCAACATCCCATTGTTGGATGCCATTAAACAAATACCGTCATATGCAAAAATTTTAAAAGACCTTTGCACGGTTAAAAGAAAAATACATGTGCAAAAGAAGGCATTCTTGACAGAAAATGTGAGTGCCATTATCAACCACGGGATGCCCAAGAAATACGAAGATCCCGGTTGCCCAACAATATCATGCGTAATTGGAGATCACCGGGTGAAACATGCTTTACTTGATCTAGGGGCAAGTGTGAACTTAATTCCCTGTTTGGTCTATGAACAATTGGGTTTAGGTGAATTAAAACCCACCAAAACCACATTACAACTTGCCGATCGATCGATTCGTATTCCGAGAGGGGTGATTGAGGACGTTCTTGTCCAAGTTGACAAAGTTTACTACCCGGTGGACTTTATTGTCTTAGACACGAGACTTATGGTTAATATTGGCCCCCAAATTCCTGTCATACTTGGCCGCCCATTCCTAGCTACATCAAACGCTATCATAAATTGTAGGAGTGGGGTCATACAAATGTCTTTTGGCAATATGACGATTGAGTTGAATGCTTTCAATATTGACAACCAACAAGAGGATGAAGATGAGGAGGTCCACGAAATAAACATGATCAATTCTATTGTGGAAGATGAATCCCTCTCACCTTTTTACTCCGGTCACTTAGACGAAGATGTGACTTGCTCCCTTGATGAGAACGATGACATGATAAGGGATATGGTCACACTTTTTGAGTCGGCATCGGCATATGATGCTAGCCGAGAAAAGGATGTGGAAACAATACCTTTTGTGCTAAGAAATCAATTCCTATCTCCACACCTTTGTGGATCATGCATACCGAACTCCACCAACCCTGGGATGATCCATATTTGCAATACCAAAGCCCAGGAAAATCTGAATGGAGACATATTTTTTCTGATAAATATGATGATGTCTCCTCTTATACATGTGATGAAAATATTAAGGAACCCGTTAAAATTCCTTTTTGGGATTTTCATTGGGTTATCTGGATCAATTACACACATGCATATTGTAAAGCAGGATATTGGATGACTTTACTGCGAAACCTTTTGATCCATCTAATGATTCTGCTTGACTTTATGCTTTTGGATGAGTTGTTGAGACTAACCTCCTAGTCTGACGGAGGATGATTTTAAATAGTTTTCTAGAATGCTTTCCCATTAGGATTTGCTTTGATTAGTTGATTTATTTGTGAAGTAATCCATCTCCAAAAGCTAATCTTGCCATGAAATATATGCTTCAGGTGATATCTGTCTTTCTCACTCTCTTTTTCTTTTGGCATTGCTCTCATGTGTTGCATTCATTGTATACATTCTTACATTGAGGACAATGTAAAGTTTTGGTTGGGGGGTGAGAGATTCCTTAGATGATGAATCTGCTAGCTTTTGTGACATTTCGAGCAATGATATATAAATTTTTCGATTTTTCTAAAATTCAAAACTCTTTTGGAAAACTTTGATTCTATGCATTCGAGATGGCATAAGTATAAGAAGAGGAGATATGAAGTGAGGGATGTTGTAAGCTTTGAATTTCTCCTAATATAATGGTTTTATATGTGAATTCACCTATTTTTATGATTGATAGAAAATTTGAACACCTTTTGCACCTAGTTCACATTACACGATTTTCATGATTTGAAAGGATTATGTGATTTGTGGATTAACTAGACCTTGATTTAAGGTATTGAGAAACCAAGCCGGGGTACTTTGTCCATCCTTGTCCATGGGAAAATAACGAAAGATATGGATTTCTAAAAATCCTATCTAATGTAAAAGAAAAAGGAAAAGGAAGGATGAAATTGGGAATGATGGAAAAATGGTGGAAAATTCCGATTAGGGCTACCTACTACCAACCGGGGGATGGTCTACCCGTAACCAAAGCCGGAAATGGGACGTAGTGTGAAAGTCGTCGGAAGGACGGTAAGGCAAATTCCTGTCATAGGCTTGTTGTTGCTCTATACACCTTGAGATCTATAGTTTAGTTGATCTATGAAGAAGATAATCCCGGAGATTCATGAGATGAACTTTCACTATGCACACTAGGTTGAATTTGTTCAAGTTCTTCTATTTATCAATCAATCATCGGGAATTTCATATAAACACTTATTATATCTTGAGAGTTTAAGGTTTCAACCTTTATCACCTAATTTCTCTGATTTTTACGCTTATATGTCTTGGAATGTATAGAAGAATAGTTTCCAGAGGAGAGTTGGGTTTTGGAAAATGAAACTGGTTTCACACATGTTTTGCTCAGGACTAGCAAAATGCTGGTTGGGGGCTGTGTTGAGCTCTTAATTGTGCAAATTCTAACCCCAATTCATCACTCATTATGCATGCGTTTCATGATTTAAAGACTAATCTAATGCATGGATTTGTGATTGTAGGAATGAGAAGGAGACTTCACCAATTCATGGTTAAAAGAGTCACTTTATATGCATTGAAGATCAATAGAACAAGTGCCAAAAGGTGGAAGAAAGAAGCAAGAAAGAAAGAGAAGAGATAAAGAAGAAAACTGAAATTTTGTTCTTAGACCTGTCTGTAGACCGGTCGCTAGACCGGTCGCCAGACTGGTCGCCAGATAGGTCGACAGACAGGTCTTAAGTGTATTTTTTGGACTGTTTTCTTTCCTCTTAGACCGGTCGCCAGACAGGTCGAGAGTAGTCCAGAAACACAAAAACTCTCTGGACAGATTATGCAGTTTTGAGACCGGTTGTGTGACCGGTCGTCCACATGCTCAGACCGGTCGTGAGATAGGTCGGACATGCGTAAACAGCAAGGTTTCTATTCTGGGCGCCGAATTTCTCTGCGCAAGTGCGTAAGTTTACGCACAATCTGGAACTTTCTTGCGTAAAGGACACCTCCAAGCTATAAAAGGACGTCTTCCCTTCATACCAAAGGAGGCTAGGACGTGGGGATTGCTCAGGAGACGGATTCGACTTCGGATTTCTAGTTTTCTTCCTATTTTAGTTATTTTTTATGTTTTTAAAGGCTTCTAGTTCAAGGGTGTTAGAGATGAACTAAAACCTCTTAGCTAGGGCTAAGAGGTGAAGCTTTTGATTCGTTTTTGATGGATTGATGCAACCTAGGTTTCCTTTTATGTTTTAATTGATGAATTTTAGTTCAATATGAGTTTGAATCAAGTACTATTTTGGTTTCTACTTTGATCTCTTGATGACTCCGGGCTCATGTGATTCTTAGTGATCCTAACTTAGTATCTTAGCCTTTGAGCATTGTTTATGCTTGTGTACTTCATTGATCTACCATCGACTCCGGGCATGGTAGACGCTTTGATTGCCTTGTATGCAATGGCCTGATTTTCATGTGGGAACTCATTCAACTAAAGTTCTTATCTTTTGTTTTATAATCTGAAATAGTTGTTTATTGATTGATTTTGATTTAATTAGAGTTCTAATCATGAGTTGTAATCAGGTCTAGTGACAGGATTTGGTGAAAGCTATGGTTATGAACCTCAACTAAATTGGAAAGAGGCTTGGCCTATACAATTGAGTGTGCCCAAGGCCTGAGTGTTATTGTGGGAATCAAATCAGTTAATAAGCACTTGTTTTAGATAATTGTTGATTGAACCGCTCTATATTCCAATCGGCTAGAGATATGAATTCGATTCCGATTGAGTTATGAGAGACCTAGTTGTGTTGATGCATTGAAACTTATCAAAAGTGGATCCTTGGCGCTCTAGTACCTTTTTAGATTGAAATTACCTTAACCATTCACTGTTTAAATCCAAATCGCTATTTTCCAGCTTTAGTTCTTAATAGGATCTTAATTACTAGTTGTTTTAGACAAATTCTGAGGATACCCATACATAAATCTCTGTGGGAACGATACTCGGTATTTTCGAATTATTACTACTTCGCAACCCTACACTTGGGGAGTGAACAAGTACTCCAATACACTTGTCTGAATCACGTCGAATTTATGGACGCGTGGAACACGAATTTATAGGTGCGTGGGACATTTTTCGGGTGCGTGGGAGTCCAATGCACTTGTCCAAATCATGTTGAATTTATGGACATGTGGGATACGAATTTATGGACGCGTGGGGCTTTTTTTTAGGTGCATGAGAGTCCAATGCACTTGACCAATTTGTTATTTTATGGATGCGTACCCACACTTATGAATTTTCAGAATCCGGACCTGTGGTGGTTGGAGTAGGCTTCTAATGGGGGATGCTGATGATCGAAAAGGGATTTCGGTGACCGAGATGGGTTTTCTAGTGATCGAAAAGGGATTCTGATGAGGGTTTTCTGGCGGAAATCTCAAATACCCAGAGGATAATAGCTCTCTCTCTTTCAGAATGTACAAATGAATAGTCGAGCGGGGTATTTATACCCAAAAATACCGAAACTTGACCAATGAGGGGTTGCCACGTTCCACGCACCCCTAAAATAGCCTGAACGCACCCTAAAATCGATGCATGGAGGTCTAATGCACCCCTGAATGGTTTCTAAAAATATTTAATTTTTTGGGTGCATGGGACCATGATTTTTCGGGTGCGTGGGACTCCGATGCACTTTAAACTGAGATTCTGAAATATGGTGAATTTATGGGTGCATGGACCCATTTTTAGGGTGCATGGGACCCGAATGTACCCTTAAAGCATTTATCTAATTTTGATGAATTTTCATGTGCGTGGGACCCGAATTTATGGGTGTGTGGGAGTCCGATGCATCCATAAATAAATTTCTGATTTATAGTGAATTTATGGGTGCATGGACCCGATTTTATGGATGTGTGGGACTCCAATCCATCTATATATGAGTTTGTGATTTTGTTGATTTTTCGGGTGCATGGGTACCCGAATTTATGGGTGCATTGACGGACTTTTGAACGCTCTGAATTAGGTTTTAAAATGATGGGTTTATGGGGCCCGTTCGATGATGAAATCGCATGCACTGTTTGTCACAACTCATAATGAAGCTATTGGTTTAATTTCGGACGGTTCCAATCACGGTGATTCGCAGGGCCCGCTGGAGATTTCAGCTAAAATTGGGTGAGGGAGTTTTTGTAAATCTCTATTTTGCTTGCATTTACAGTGTATTTTGTGGATTCTTTTGGGGGTGCGTGGCCATTTTGTTTGTTTTGAGGGCCCCTATATTTTGGGACCCCAACAAATGTTGTCAAGGCATGGTTAGTCATTGTGATCAAAATTTAATGAGCTGCCCTCTACCTTATCATACATTTCTGATTATGATACGTAGAGTGGATTGGTCACTGTTACATTGGTCACTGTATCATAAACCAAAACCCTAGCCACGCGCTGACTCATCCTATTGTTCTCTTTCTTAAGCCTTCTTAAAGCCATCTCCATTTCTTCCATCAAATTGCGTTGCATATATTGTGCACGTCGTTTGGGAATTCAAAGTTTCATCCATCTACATGGGGCTATCAGGCGCTTGGCAGTATGAACTTCTCACTCCCACTCACCCATCCTTCTAAGCATCTGGTAACTGGTAGATATAATGCGCGAACCATGACATGCACTGTCTGGAAATGGGGTGGTCGTCATTTGGCAGGCGTATGGTGTTTGTAGGTTAGGCCTTCGGGAACGACGTCGGTTGACTGTTATTGACTCAATCTAATAATCGAATAACATACTGTAGCAGAACGGGTGATACATTGTACAACCCAATCGGCAATGTCTATTTCTTCAACCCCCAAATTTATCTCTACGACTCAATTCTTGATTCAACCGAATAATGAGATCTAAGAGTGGAAATCAAGTGATGGAAAAAGGATAAATCAAATGAGATAGAACCTACATAGGTGACATTGAAAACAAAAATTTCGTTCTGATTGTGGAAAATGGGTCAGAGATTTACCTCTGGCGAGAGATAAACGCAGACGGTGTGAAGCGAGGCAGAGACAGAGACTCTAAGCAGGATGAGATGAATGCAGATATCGACTGAGTAGGACTGACACAGCGAGTCCGAGGACGAGAGGGAACAGTCGTTCGATTTTGAAGGTGAGGAGAAAAAAGGGTGCTTCGAGGATGAGAGGCAGGATGCGAGGCAGAGGTTGGAAAAAGGGGGAGCAATTAGGGATTTCCTTTAGGAAGACCCATGCCCAACTTCAGCACGCGCAGTGATGAGTCACCACACATGTTGCACCTTTAGCGTAGGTCTCACTTCCGAAAAAGCATTTCTGATCGAGCGCGATTTGAGTGGATCCAGAGGTCCATCGAGGTGGGTGGATCCCTGAACGTGGGGACCACCATTATGTACTTTCATTACATCCAGGCCATTTATTTGTTTTGAAACTCATTTTAGAGCATTATAACATAAATGAAGCAGATCCAAATCTTAGATGGACCACTCTTACAGAATATAGTGGTAATCCAACATTAAAAACTTCTGATTAGACCCAAAAGTTTTTTATCAACCTTATATTTTTGTGATCTCTTCATCAAGGTCTTTGTGTCCTGAACTTGGATGAAAAGTAAACATTCCACAATTGATGTATACTATTCAAGATCCAACCTTTATTTGTTAAATCCGACAAGAAATATGTCATACACCTTCTCCTTGGTGAGAACAAGCATGAGAGAATGTTCCATCCCCATCGGATGAATATTTCATTGCAACATTCCAATTCACATGTATTCTCCTAAGAACGTCTCGAGGGGTGCGATCTCAGTTCCCTCCCCAATCCGAGCGGGCCACAGTCGACACAAAATATGTCGATCGACCTCTACATGATGGGAACAAGCGTAGGATAAGAATCCATCCCGATCGGATGTTTATTTAATCGCATAACTCCACTTCACATGAATTCTCCTACAAATCACCTAGTTTGTGCGAACCGAGAACATGACCTGTCGAAATAAGCGCGAAAGGAGATTATGTCCCCATCGGATGAAGATAATATTTCATCGGGGTATTATTCCACTTGATGTTACTTCTCCTACAAACTTTCAGGTCGTTAAGAACTGAGTTCTTACCCCGTCCGGGTGGGCCGGAGCCGACTAGAAATATGTCGATAGCCCTCTCCATGGTGAGAACAAGCATGACAGAAGGTTCCATCCCCATTAGACGAATATTTCATCGCAACATTCTACTTCACACGTAGTCACATTGGAATTTCCCGGTCAATGTGAACTCAATTCCTGCCCTATCCGGGTGGGCCAGAGGTGACTATAAATATGTCGATCGCCCTTTCCATGTGAGAACAAGCAGGAAAGAAGGTTTCATCCCAATGAGATGAATATTTCATCGTAACATTCTACTTCACACTTATTCTCCTATGAACATCCCGGTCGATGTGAATTGAGTTCCTGCCCTATCCTGGCATGCCAGACCCAACACAAAATATGTCGATTGCCCACTACATGCTAGGAACAAGCCCACGACAAGATTCCATCCAGATATGATGATTATTTCATCGCATCATTCCACTTCACATCAATTGGCCCCCTAACGTCTCGATTGATGTGAACTCAGTTCAAGACTCGTCCAGGTGGGTCCAAGCCACCAATATATGTCGTGGGGCCGCTCCATATTCGGGACAAACGTGGTACACGATTTCATCCAGATTAAAAGAATATTTCCTCACATCAATTAGCAACCGTCAAGTGAGACCCCAAACTACTTCACCTAAACCTTCTCGAATGATGTGCAATCGGTTTTGGTGTCACAAAAGGGACTCACCTAGCCCATGATTTTACCGATGAGCTCTATAGTGCTCTGATAAAGCTAGATACCAATTTTCAAAACAAATCGGATGAAGATTACTCAGGTCACATATTGGACGAAGATTAGGTCACATCGAACAACTTCACATCACCGCATTCATGCACAACACTAAATATGAACTAAGTTTGGGTCCTCTACAGACCCAATTTGAGCTGAAAGCTCTTTCATAAGCTCTACATGGTTTGACAAAGTATAACACTAACGTCGAGCTGAATCAGACTAAGATTAAGTCGCATCATACCACTTCACATAACCTCACTACTACACTTTCTCGATTGATGTGAACTAAGTTTTGGTCTCTGTTGAACCTCCAATTTATACATTGTATAGCCCATTACATCACATTATATGCATGGTTTGCATGTTTAAAAGGCCCATCTAACGCATGTTTTGTGATTGTAGGAATGAGAGCGGACTTTACCCAATTGGAGACAAAAAGGGTCCACTTAGAGCCATTGAATGAAGATTGAAGGAGGACCAAAGAAAGAAGAAATCAAGTAGAAGAGAGAGAAGAAGAAAGAAAGGAAGAAAAAATGGAGAGAAGAAGGTCAGATCGATCGGCCATGGGAGCCCTAACCGGTCAAGACCGGTCGGCCACACCTTCGAAACCCACTAGACAAAGGACCAGTCAAGACGGTCAGCAGGTCGGACGCCTTCCTGTGCTTACTGGACTAATTTCAGATGGGTCCGACCGGTCAAGACCAGTTAGCTAGCCTAGTCCGACCGGTCACGACCGGTCGGCCTTATGTACAGACAGCAACTTTCTATTCCGGGCTCCAAAATTCTCTGCACATTGCGTAACCTTACACAAATTCTGGATGTTTCTGACGCAACAGATCTTCCCCACTATAAAAAGACACCTAGGGTATCTTCCTAAGGCATCATAGAAGCTAAGGAACGTCATGGGAGAGGAAGGAAGCCGTCGTGGAGCGTTTGCAACCCTCCAAACTCCGGGTTTTTATGTTTTCTAGTTTTCTTTTATGAGTTCTAGTTGTAGTATGACAATGCTCGGCTAGAATCTCTCAACTAAGGCTGAGAGGTGAAGCTTGTAGCCAATTTAATGTTTGATTCAGTTTAGTTCAAGTAGTTCTACTTCAAGTTCGAATTTTGATATTCTAGTTCTTATAAAATTGAGCATGTCATAGTCCATAGGCATGGCTATTACTCCGAAGGCTATGATTTTGAATCCTATATGTGTTGAATGGGACTAGAACTTAGACGTTCAATTGAGTGGGATTGAATGTGCTTCAAAGATTTATTTTCTGACTAGATGAGAGATAGGACTTCCCATCTAGTTGTGTATCATGATTGGATTGATTGGGTTAACATGGGATTACTACAAGTGGATCCTTGAAAGCCTTACTACCTTAAATTACTGTTTTAATACAAATCTCTCAGTTGAATCTCTTATTTATTGCAACTTGAGTTGTTGGAATAGTTTGGAATTCATTCTCTAATTCCCTGTGGATCGACCTCAGTCTTACCAAGAATTATTACTACATCACAGCCTTGCACTTGAGGTGAGCGAACAAGTTTTTGGTGCCGTTGCCGGGGAGTTTAGATAACGGTTCTAGATTGTTTTAGTGGCTGTAGAAGTAGAAGTAGATAGGCTTTTCTGATTTCTTAGAACTAACAAATTGTTTTGTTTTGTAGGATTTCTTCTCTAGTTCAACCGAATTGGGTAATATTCTTCTAACTTAGTTCTTTTCACAGATTTTCAACTTTTAAATTAATTTCAGATTTTAGGACTTAGGATTAGTTTAGTTTTTAGTTGAGTGGTTTATGTCCCGTTGGAAACGTGACCATTCCAATCGTCTCCAATCCGAAGGCGGTCTAGTTGGACCATTGTCAGTCCATAGATGAGTCCGAAATACCAAGAACATTGTGATAGTTTGGGGAGTATGGATTAAACACCTTTAAGGAATCCTCCCCCCCCCCCCCCCCCCCCCCCCCCCCTACTCCAACAACAAACCCAAATCAAGAGGGAGTAGGAGAGAATGAGGTACATAACGTTCCTCCAATGAGATCACTATGGGATTACCTACAACTGGCCCGTGCAACTACACCCTCTTGCGTGGTTTTACCACCAACCGGGGGAAACATTGATATAAAGCCGGGTGTGATTCAACTCATACCAAAGTTCCATGGGCTAGATTCTGAAAGCCCATACTTACACCTAAAGGAATTTGAAGAACTGGTAGCTACCTTGCAATACACCAATGTCTCTAAAGATGCAATTAAACTCAAACTCTTTCCCTTTTCATTGAAAGAAAGAGCCAAGACTTGGCTTCAGTCTCTTAGACCACATTCGATAGGGTCAGGGAACGAGTTGACCCGGGAATTCTTGAAAAAGTTCTTCCCTGCTCATAAAACAAACACCCTTTGAAGAGTCATAATAAACTTTTCGGTTAAGGAGAATGAATCTTTCTTCCAATGTTGGGAAAGGTTTAAGGACTTCCTACTTGCTTGCCCACATCTTGGCTACGAGAGTTGGCGAATTATAAACTTCTTCAAAGATGAATTAAGTTCCAATATGCGCCAATTTGCAGAGATGATGTGCAACGACGAGTTCATGAGCAAAAATCCAGATGAAGCTTGGAGTTATTCGGATATCTTGGCCGAGAATGCCCAATTATGGGATACCTGGGATAAATCTAATAATAACCCCAAGCCTACTCAAGAAAAAGAGAAAGGAGGAAGACGATGTGAGTACAAGGATAACCAACCTCGCAAGGAAGATTGAGGCTATGGAACTTAGTAAAAGTGGAGTTTCAAAGTCCAATGAAGCCATTGAGACCATATGTGGGATTTATTTCACCAATTTACACGCTATGCAAGATTGTCCTACAATTCTTGCATTTCAAGAGGTGTTACATGAACACGCAAATGCCACATATGGTTACCAAAGACCTTTCAATGGACTGGTGGGTAATACGTACAATTCTACTTGGAAGAACCACCCAAATTTCAGTTGGAAGAATGCTCCCACGGGCAATCGTACCAACTCTCAAGGAGGGCTATCCATGCAAAATATGGCCCCACCTCAATTCTCAATGGAAGATACTTTAAAAGCGTTTATCCAAGGGCAAATGCAAATCAACCAAACGAATCAGCAAATGTTCCAAGAGCTTAAAGTCTCGGTTGATGAGATTAAGGAACGCTTGAATGCTAGGGAAGGGACCTTTTCGGCCCAACCTCAGCCCAATCCAAAGCAAGTACATGAAGTAAGCATTCCTGATCCTTTCAACCAACATATGGAGCAAGCCTCACCACTCTTAGAAGTGGTAAACAAATTGACAAATCTATTCCGGTGAAGGCTTACAAGCCTAATGATCCGGTAAATTTTGAGGATGAGGACGGATCCAACTTAACCTCACAAGAAATGGAACGCATTTACAAGCCCATAGCACCATTCCCTTCGAGATTGGTTGCTCCAAAATCTCTTCCAAACTCTCATGATATTCTAGAGATTTTTAGACAAGTCAAGATCAACATTCCCTTGCTTGATGCCATCAAACAAGTCCCTCCCCATGCCAAGTTTCTAAAGGACCTATGCACAACCAAACGTAAATATAATGTGCAACAAAAGGCCTTTTTGAATGAGCAAGTGAGTGCCATTCTCACTCAAAAGACCCCCCCAAAATTCAAACATCCCGGTAGTCCCACAATCTCATGTATCATTGGAGACTACCGGATTGAGCGTGCATTGCTAGACTTGAGGGCAAGCGTAAATTTAATCCCGTACTCGGTATATGAGCAATGAGCTCTTGGTGAATTAAAACCCACCAAAACCATGTTGCAACTCACTGATAGATCCATCCGAGTACCGAGAGGGATAGTTGAGGATGTGCTAGTCCAAGTTAATAAATTCTACTACCCGGTAGATTTCATCGTCTTGGACACACAACCGGTTATGGATGCTAGCACCCAAATATCGGTGATTCTAGGCCGCCCATTCCTTGCTACATCAAACACAATCATAAATTGTCAGAATGGAGTGATGCAAATGTCCTTTGGGAATATGACGTTGGAAGTGAATGTGTTCCACTTTAGCAAAAGGCATAGGGAAGATGATGTCCACGAGGTTGATATGATTGATTCAATCGTGGAAGAGGAGTTTGCTTTAAAGCAGAATTTCGATCCTCTAGATGTTGTTAGCTTTGATCCCTTTGACGATTGGGACGATAATGATGGCCCCCATGAGGTAAACATGATAGAATCCATGGAAGATGGGAGGTTTTTCCAACATGATCTACCTGAAAGTTTGGGGACATGTTTGACACATTCTAAAGATGAATCTAATTCTAGTTGTAATAAGACCTTGGATGTGTCAGTTTTTGAAAATTTATTTGACAAGTCATCAATTTCTGATTTACACAAATTTGTTATGTGAGATTTGAAAGAATTAGTGCTTGACTTGCCTATAAAGAGGCTAATTTCTAAAAGTGTAGAGGTTGAGGACCCACTCCAACCTACACAAAATTCTGAGAAGGAGGAATACATAATGGGTCCAAATTTGAAAACTTCCTCTCCTGAGGACTCTTACATACTCGAGGAGTGTTTAGCGTATTTTGAAGATTGGGATGATCCCATGATTCGGGACATAGTAAATGCTTTGAGAGAGAGACCTCATGCTCATCAAAGCTTCCTTCCACAGAACGCCAAATTGAAGAATTGATTGTGGAAGCACAAGCGACAAATGATTATGTGGAGACCACCTCAATGTTTGAGGATGAAGCGATTAAAGTCTCCACATCTCTTTGGTTTGTTCAAACCGAAGAACACTTCTAGGATGACCCATACTTGAATGATTTTTTCCCAGACAATAAGGAAAGGAGATCAATTTCAATGATTTTCAACTAATGCAATTCTCATTTCCTAGTACATGTGACAATTTTATTGAGGAACCTGCTGAAATTTTTCAGCAGCATTTTCAATGGGTTAGAATGATCGATGTCATCAATGTACTTTCCAAAGCAGGATGGTGGATAGTTCTTCTGAATAATTTATTACACCACTTGATGATCTTGCTCAACTTTGTCATTTTGGATGTTATACTGATAATCGATCTCCTAGTCTGATGAAGATCTTCTTTTTAAAAGGACAGGTTAGGTGTCTTTATTGCTTTCTGTAGATTAGGTTTAGTTTTATTTTAGTTTTACTGTTTTAGTAGGATTTAGTTGTCGGTGTTGCAGACTTCCATGCTCGACTCTCTCAGGCACAATTGTTCTCACTCTCTTATATTTTACCATTGCTCTCATGTTCATGCTCATTGCATATCTTTTTACATTGAGAACAATGCAAGATTTGGTTGGGGGTGAGATGAGATTCCTCATCTAACAGTTTGCAACATTTCGAGCCTCATATGTGCAAATTTTTTTGAATTTTCTAAAATTTCAAAACTCTTTTAGAAAACCATATTTTGATGCATTCGAGATGATACAAGTATAAGAAGAGGGGATACGAAGTGTGTGATGTTGTAAGTCTTGAACTTCTCTTAATATAATGGTTTTATATGTGAATTCCCCTATTTATGTGATTAATAGAAAATTTGAACACTCTTACACCTAGTTCACATTACACGAATTTCATGGTTGAAGGGATTATGTGATTTGTGGATTAGCTAAACTAAGATTTGAGGTGTTGAGGAACCAAGCCAGGGTATTTTGTCCATCCTTGTCCATGGAAAAATAATGAAAGATATGGATTTCTAAAAATCATTTCTAATTTAAAAGAAAAAGTAAAAGGAAGGATGAAATTGGGAATGATAGAAAAAATGGTGGAAAATTCCAAAAAGGGCTAGCTATTAGCAACCGGGGGATGGTCTACCTGTAACCAAAGCCGGAAATGGGACGTAATGTGAAAGTCATTGGAAGGACAGTAAGGCAAATTCTTGTCATTGGCTTGTTGTTGCTCTATACACCTTAATATCCATGGTTTAATTGTTCTATGAAGAAGATAATCCCGGAAACTCATGAGATGAACTTTCACCATGCACACTAGGTTGAATTTGTTCGAGTTCTTATATCTCTTAATCAATCAGTGGAAATTTCATATGGATACTTATTATGTTTTGAGAGTTAAGGTTTCAACTTCTATCACCTAATTTTTCTGAATTTTATACTTGTATGTCTTGGAATGGATAGAAACATAGTTTCTAAAGGAGAATTAGTTTTGGAGGTTTGAACTTGTTTCACGCATGTTTTGCTCGGGACTAGCAAAAAGATGGTTGGGGGTGTGTTGAAGCTCCAATTTATACATTGCATAGCCCATTACATCACATTATATGCATGGTTTGCATGTTTAAAAGGCACATCTAATGCATGTTTTATGATTGTAGGAATGAGAGCAGCTGGACTTCACCCAATTGGATACAAAAAGGGTCCACTTAGAGCCATTGAATGAAGATTGAAGGAGGACCAAAGAAAGAAGAAATCAAGTAGAAGAGAGAGAAGAAAAAAGAAAGGAAGAAAAAAATGGAGAGAAGAAGGTCCGACCGGTCGGCCATGGGAGCCCTAACCGGTCAAGACCGGTCGGCCACATTTTCGGAACCCACTGGACAAAGGACCAGTTGGTCCGACCAGTCAAGACCGATCAGCCAGTAGGTCGGATGCCTTCCTGTGCTTGCTGGACTAATTTCAGATGGTTCTAACCGGTCAAGACCAGTCAGCCAGCCTAGTCCGACAGGTCACGACCGGTTGGCCCTATGTAAAGACAGCAACTTTCTATTCCGGGCTCCGAAATTCTCTGAGCATTGCGTAACCTTACGCAAATTCTGAATGTTTCCGATGTAACAGATCTTCCCCACTACAAAAGGACACCTAGGGTCTCTTCCTAGGGCATCATAGAAGCTAAGGAACTTCGTGGGAGAGGAAGGAAGCCATCGTGGAGCGTTTACAACCCTCCAAACTCCAGATTTTTTTTAATAGTTTTCTTTTATGAGTTCTAGTTGTAGTATGACAATGCTCGGCTAAAATCTCTCAGCTAAGGCTGAGAGGTGAAGCTTGTAGCCAATTTCATGTTTGATTCAGTTTAGTTCAAGTAGTTATACTTCAAGTTCGAATTTCGATATTCTAGTTCTTATAAAATTGATAAATCTAGACGTTTTATGAGAGTTCATGTGCTCCGGACATGGATTCCTTGCAATTCTCTGAAATTATCATGTTTTGCTTGATTAGATTCGGATTATGGTAACCCTTGAGCATGTCATAGTCTATAGGCATGGCTGTTGCTCCGAAGGCTATGATTTTGAATTCTATATGTCTTGAATGGGACTAGAACTTGGAAGTTCACTTGAGTGGGATTAAATGTGCTTCAAAGATTTATTTTCCAACTAGATGAGAGATAGGACTTCCCATCTAGTTGTGTATCATGCTTGGATTGATTGGATAGACATGGGATTACTACAAGTGGATCCTTGAAAGCCTTAGCACCTTAAATTACTGTTTTAATACAAATCTCTTAGTTGAATCTCTTATTTATTGCAACTTGAGTTGCTGGAATATTTTGGAATTCGTTCTCTAATTCCCTGTGGATCGACCTCGGTCTTACCGAGAATTATTACTACATCCCAACCTTGCACTTGAGGCGAGCGAACAGTCTCTCCAACAGGCCCATTCCGAGTGAAATCTATTCAACAAGGTCTTCATGGTCCGATGAAGTGCAGGACGAAATTCAAGGCGAATCGGAAAAGAAATTTGTTAAATCAGACCACTTGATATAACTTCACCCATATAAGGCCCAGCTTAATGTATAATCTATTCATGACCATCCAACGGTCCTTATATAGCCAAAATTTTTGAAAATGCTCTTCATGATGTAATAAAGTGCGACACAAAATTTTGGGAGCATTGGACGAAGATAAGGTCACCTCATACCATTTCACACCAATTTACCCCAACAGTGCTCGATTAGTGTGAACTCACATGTACCTCAAGTAGGCCCCATTTGGGCTCATGTTTTTACGACCACCATGTGATGGTGCATTTAAGCTCGACATCAAATTCGACCCGATTTGGAGTGACATTTCGTAACATCAAACAACTTCACATTAAATCATCATAACCAACATATAGTATTTTAATCGGGTAGTAGACATTCAATGCACACTTCTTCAATGGGTGTGGCCCACTAGATTGTTTGATTTGTTTTGTTCTTTTTTTCCCAATATATAAAATTCTGTGTTGAAATGGATGGACAGAGTGGATCAAATATACACATTAAAGTATGTCCCCCATTGATAACACATGTATACCCATTTGTAATGTCTTACAACCTACCGAAGCTGCTTACACATCATTTCATGTCATTTATGTTAGACATGGATGGTTTGAACTCAGTGTGTCTCGTAGTGTGGACACCATCTTAACCTATATATTCTGAATCTTAACGTGTTCTTTTTCAAATCATTCCAGAAAGTCAAGAATATCCATTTGTGAGGTTGATCATATCATTAGAAACATAATTTTCAAGCTTGATGACTCAATTTCCACTATTTCAACTATTGTGGTCCAATTCAATTTTATATTTTCTTAAATTTCCATTTCTTGTTCTAATATGACCTGTACAAATTGAACAACGGTTAAGATATATAATACAAACATCAACATGGGTCCAACAGATAAGGTCGCACCATATTCAGTGGAGCTGCTGACTAACCAAGTTAATTGATTGATTTAGTACCGGCAGACAATATTCGCACATATACATGTGCCGTTACATTCGGCACATAATTAGGTTTCTTCAAAATCCATTCCGATAATTAAATTATATAGATTGTGTTTGAAAATACCTCAAAATATGAATATATATATATATATATATATATATATATATATATATATATATATATATATATATATATATATATATATATATATATAAAACAATAGGGTGGACCATAAAAGAGAGGTAGTTCTTAATGGTACAAAAAAAATGTTTAGACTTCCAGTAATCCAGAAAATATTCAGAATAGTCTATTTTTTTCTGCCAATGGACGAAAAGTACACCAGCAACAAAATGGACAGTGTCGATCTTTAATGTTAAAAAAAGTGGGCCTCGATTCAATCTTCATAACGCAAACCAGAAATTGGATGGCAAACTGGTAATTTTTAGAATCTAAGGGGGTGAATATCTAGGTGTGTAGATGCTTTTTTCAAACCACTGCAAGTAGCATTCCTTATTTCAATAATGCCAAAAATGCCCTTGTTAAAATTGGTGAGGGAACGGGATGATTCCATTGCTCTCGTGGCCCACCAGAGATCTCCTTCAGAATCTCTTCTAACAATAGATGAAAGATTATTTGGATGCACGTGATGGATGGATTAGATGTCATGAACAATGTAGAAAATGTCAAAATACAGGTATTTGTAGGATTAGCTTATACTACACTGTTGAGTAGTAGATCCGGCCTCAAACACCTATATCATGGTTGGGCCTAAAGTGCACCAACCACCAATCACGTTTATAGAGGAAGTGTGGCTTTCGTCGATTGTGCGAGATCATGAATTAACTAAACCCGGTATGGCCTTTAATGTGGGGGCCACGTTGATGTATGAATTCTTTATCTGCACCATCCTTCTATTTTTTTCATATCACTTTAGGTTACTATCCTAAAAAGGAAGTATTCGGGGAGATCGTTGGGGTGTAGCAGAAATTCGAATCTGAGACAAGAGCATGGCATCAGGTATGAGGTTCGGCATAGAGAAGTATTGGGGGAAAAATAACTTTGAGGTTTGGTATGTGAAGATGAAAGGTCTTCTAGTTCAGCAAGGATTGCAAGTTGCGCTCCTTGGAGAGCGACCAGAAGCTATGAAAGAAGAAGAGTGGAAGAAGATCGATGAAAAGGCCAATGTCTCAATCCAGTTGTGCCTAGCAAATGAGGTCCTGTATAACGTCATGAAAGAGAAAACTACGGCTAAAACATGGGCGAAGTTAGAGAATATCTATGCGAAGAAATCTCTTGAAAATCGCATATACTTGAAGCTTCAGTTGTACAATCTGAGGATGACGGAGGGGGCCGATGTTGAGTGCCACATCAACAATTTCAATAGGCTTAGTTGCAAGTTGATGGATGTAGATGAGCTGATAAAGGACGAGGTTCAAGCGTTCATCCTGTTGAATTCTCTTCCAGAATCATATGAGTCACTCAAGGACTCTTTATGCGCAGGTAGGGAGACTATTGGCGTAGAAACCGTTATCTCTGCCCTTCAGGCGAAGGCCATGAGAAGGAAAAGCGGCGGCGTGGGTCCCTCTACTGATGAGGCACTGGTTATGAGTGGGAGAAATTCTGAACGGGGTGGAGGATCTCCTTCATCGAGATCTAAATCAAAAAGCAAGTGGAGGCACAAGGTGAGATGCTGGAATTGTGGGGAAGAAGGACATTTGAAAAGGGATTGTTCGAATCTTGAAAAAAGGCAGGAGAGATCTGGAGATTCTTCTAGGGAAGGAACCAATACTATAGAGGACGGTGGTGAGGGTTGTGATGTATTGACTGTATCTGGCATAGAGCCTCTTGGTGGAGAGTGGCTCTTAGATTCAGGGGCATCATGTCATGTATGTCCTGACCGAAGTTCATTCATGTCATACACGGAGTATGATGGTGGATCGGTGTTTATGGGCGATGGCTACGCTCGCAATGTGGTAGGGATTGGTTCAGTGCACATTAGGATGTTCGATGGAGTCAAACGGATCCTTGAAAGTGTGAAGCATGTCCCTGAGATGAAGAGGAATGTGATATCTCTTGGTGCATTCGAGGCGAAAGGGTGCAGGTTCATCGGCTGCGATCGGTATTGTAAAGTGGTGAAGGGAGCATGCGTGATGATCAAGGCACAGAGGTGCAATAATCTTTACAAGGTGATCGGGAGCACAATTCATGGTGGAGCTGCGGGATTGGCAGTGGGATCCATGGTTGCTCAAGTGTGGCAAGAGAAAAAGGGTCACATTGAAAGAGCAACAAGGCGTGTGAAGATGCAAGGATAGAGTCGATGGGGCATGAGAAGCGACGGGACTATAATGATGAAGAAGTAGAGGTGAAGATGGTGCGTAGCGAGGAGTTGCATGAAGAATTGAGTTGTGGTGGTCCTGGTGGAGTTTGTTAGGCTTGGACGCCTCAACTCTTCACGTATGAAGACCATCGACCGGCCGGCCGGCCGGCCGGTCACACTGGACACCAAAGCAGCGTTGCTGTTGTGACAAAAATAGGCCATCCGACCTGTCGGTAGGGGTATCCGACCGGTCGGACGACTGGTCGGCAGTGTCCTAGTGCAACACTGATTTGGGCGATTTCTTTGTGCAAGAGGTTTCTAAATCCAATTTTTCTTCCTTTTTTAAGGGGGATCACGAGATTAGATGTTTCTAAGGTTGCAAAAGGGATTGATGGAGCTTCTAGGTGAGAGAAAGAGCTTGAAGAAGAGGGTTTCTTCTTGGGTAAGCTTGGGATTTCTCTTGTGGGCTTGGGTTTTGGGGTCTTGGGTTCCATCTCTTGTAACTTATGAGTTTATAGTGGATTTGGGTCGCTTTGTGCCGTGGTTTTTTACCCGTGAGGGGTTTTCCATGTAAAAATCTGATTGTCTATGTGTGGGTGATTGCATGCATTGTGATTGCATTGTGTGGCTTGTTTGATTGAATTTTCTGTTTGTCTACGGCTTTGCTTCCGCTACGGGCCCTCCTATCCCAACAAATAAAACCTCTAGTGGACCACACCATAGCAAATAAATGCAATTCATGTGTTTAGGACTTGGCATCCCAATGCGACCTATCTCCTGATGCCTGTAATACCCATTTTGATTTGGCTGAAAACGAACGTAGAGCCTCCCTGAACTCGTATAGGCTTGCCAGAGAATTTTGGATCAAGTTTGACTGGTTTGGCAAGCCTTCAATGTTTTCTGACATTTCTACCCATGGTTTTTTGTGTTCTAATGTCTCTGTATGCCAAGTATAAGGAGTCCAATCAACCTCAAAATGGACGTGGACCCTTTTTGAACTTTTATAGACTTTATGGAGAAATTTCAACCCCATTCAGAATGGTTCAATGCACATGCAGTCTTCTTTGGCGTTTCAACAAAAGGTTTCTAATGTGTTCTAATGTCTCTAGATGCCGGGGATACTAAGTCCGATTGGGCTCGAAACGGACGTTGACCCTTTTGGAACCTTTACTGACTCCCTAAAGAAATTTCCATCTCATTCAAAATGGTCCATCGTGCCTTCACCCTTTTTCAACGATTTAACCTAGGGTCTCTACTCCCACCTGATGGCTTTTGATGCTGTGCATATTGAGTCTGATTGGGATATAAATGAATGTGGACCCATTTTCAACCTTTACAGGCATGCCGGAGAAATTTCATAAGCATTCCAAATAGTTGTTTGTGCCTTCACTCTTTTTTGACTATTTGACCTAGGGCCTCGAATGACACCTGATGGCTTCCAATGTCGGGTATACCAAGTCCTATTGGTATCGAAATGGACGTGGATCCTTTTTCAAACTTTACAGGCATGCTGGAGAAATTTTGGACGCATTCCATATGCTTGCTCTCTCCTTTACTCTTTTTCGGTAACTCGATCTAGGGCCTCTGATCCCACCTGATTACTTCTGATGCAGGGTATACTGAGTCTGATTAGGATCGAAATGAAAGTGAGCCCTTTTTCAACATTTACTTGCTTCCTGGAGAAAATACGGACTCATCCCAGATGGTTGTTCTCTCCTTCACTCTTTTTTAGCGATTCGGCTTAGGGTCCCTGATCTAACCTGATGGCTTTCAATGCCAGGTATACTGAGTTCGATTGGGATAAAAACCGACGTGGACCCTGTTTCAACCTTTATAGGCATGTCATCAAAAATTTGGATGTATTCCGTATGGTTGTTCGATCCTTTACTCTTTTTCGATAATTCGACCTTGGCTCTCTGATCTCACCTAATGGCTTCTAATGCCTGGTATACTGAGTTGAATTGGGAACGAAATGGACTTGGACCCTTTTCAACCTTTACAAGCATGTTGGAGAAAGTTTGGATGCCATTCCATATGGTTGTTCATTCATTCACTCTTTTTCGACGATTCAGCCTATGGTCTTTAATCCCACCTGAAGGCTTTTGATGCACGTTATACTGAGTCTAATTAGGATTGAAATGGAAGTGGACCCTTTTTCAACCTTCTAAGGCATGCCAGAGAAATTTTGGACACATTCTAGATGATTGTTCTCTCATTCACTCTTTTTCAATTATTCGACTTAGTGTCTTTGATCTCACGTGATGGCTTTCGATGCAGGGAATACTGAGTCTGATTGGGATCGAAGCGGACGTGGACCCTTTCTCAACCTTTACAAGCATGCTGGATAACTTTTGGATGCATTCTACATCGTTGTTCGCCCCTTCACTCTTTTTTGGCGATTCGACCTACGGTCTCTAAACCCACCTGATTACATCCGATGCTGGGAATACTGAGTCCGATTAGGATCGAAGCAGACATGCATGGACCCTTTCTCGATCTTTACATCCATGCCAAAGAAATTTTGAACACATTTCACATAATTGTTCGCTCATTCGATCTTTTCTGCGATTTGGCCTAGGGTCTCTAAACCCACCTGATAGCTTTCGATGCCGAGAATACTAAGTCCGATTGGGGTCGAAGTGGACGTGAACCCTTTCTCAACCTTTACAGGCATGCTGGAGAAGTTTTGGACGCATTTCACATACTTGTTCACTCTTTGCTCTTTTTCAGCAATTCAGCCTAATGTCTCTAAACGTACCTGATGGCTTCCGATGTCGGGAATACTCAGTTTGATTGGGATAGAAGAAGACGTGGACCTTTTCTCAACCTTTACAGGTACATCGGAGAAATTTCGGACGCATTCCACGTCGTTGTTCACCCCTTCACTCTTTTTCGGTGTTCCGCCTAGGGTCTCTGAATTCATCTGATGGCTTTCAATACCGGGAATATTGAGTCCAATTGGAATCGAAGCGGACGTGGACCCTTTTTCAGCCTTTACAGGCATGTCGGAGAAATTTTGGACGATTCCACATCATTGTTTGCCCCTTCACTCATTTTTTATGATCCGGCCTAGTGTCTCTAAACCTACTTGATGGCTTCTGATGATTGGAATATTGAGTCCGATTGGGATCAAATTGGACATGGAGCCTTTCTCAACCTTTACATGCATGCTGGAGAAATTTCGAACGCATTCGATATCGTTATTCGCCCCTTCACTCTTTTTCTACGATTCAACCTAGTTTCTTTAAACCCACCTGATGGCATCCGATGATGGGAATACTAAGTCTGATTGGGATCAAAGCGGACATGGGGAAATTTCAGACGTATTTCACATCCAAATGTTAGGCGGACCATACCAAGAGAAAGAGTGATGAATGACCATTAAAAACTTTTTGCGGGCCTCAAAAGCTTTGGATTAATAAGGTCTTTCTAATTTCCCTTTATCTAGATTTTCTTGACATTATCAACAGATTGGATTGAAAATAAACATTAAGGAAACATTACAATGGGCCTTGAAAATTTTAATGGTGAAGCGCTCAATCATCACTGTTTCATGTGGTGTGGTCTATCTGCGATTTAGATATGTATAAAAAAATTTTGGTATCCCATTTTAAAATGGTCCATGGACGGCATGAATATACATAAAATCATCAATGTGGGTCCTACGGCAGGGGTAAAAACCACTAAGGTGTTACCACTGCCACCTTAGAATGGGCTGGAAATGCTCTGATATTGGGTGGGAGTCGATCGGTAAATCCATTGCCATTGGTCGTGTGGGCCCATAAAGATGTAAGGGAAATCGGCTCCATTCATCAGTTTAAAATACCAGGGAGACGTGATTCTATGTAATGGGGTAAGTATAATACTCATATGGGTCGTACAAAGAAAACATTGATTTTCACCATACGTCCCTACATGAAAGCTGGCTGTCAACGATTTTTAGAATGAAGACATATGTTGGTGATTCTACAATTATGGACTGTGTGGATCTGTCACGGACATTCATCAACGTGGGCCGCACGTTAGTGGTTGCACTCAATAAAGTGTCATCTAGGTAGGGCTGTCAATGGCACGGATCTTGATCCGTATCCAATCCGTATCCGATCCGATTTAATCGGATTCGGATCAATAATCGGATAATCGGGTCGGATACGGATATCCAAAGATGATCCGTTTAATATTCGGGTCGGATTCGGATCAACCTTGATCCGGCCCGTTAACGATCCGACCCGATAAAAAAATAAATAAATAAAATAAAATAAAATAAAAACATAGGATAATCTCTCTTTCTCTCTCTCTTTCTCTCTCTCCTCTCTCGGATATCCGATTGGATATTGGGTCGGATCATAATCGGATCGGAAACGGATTTCGAAAAATTTAATCGGGTCGGGTTCGGATCATATACTTGTGATCCGAATCGGATTCGGGTCGGATTCGGGTCGGATATATTCTTAATCGGGTCGGATTCGGATCATCACTGATCCGGCCCGTATCCGACCCGTTGACAGCCCTACATCTAGGAAATACATTTCTGATTTTTTTGCGTGTTGACGAAGGGGCCCGACATGCATGTTGACGAAGTAAACGGGCACACTGTGGGTGGGACACTAACCGTTGGAGCCCACCTGGATGTATGAATTGTATATCCATGTCGTTCATCTCCTTTTCCAGGGTATTTTAGGCCATGCTACTAAAAAAGAAGCAAATGAAAATTTAAGGTGGACGACACCAAAAGCAACAGTCGTTAATGACCATTAAAAACCTTTCGTGGGCCAGAAAAGAGTTCTATCAATCTGATTTTGGTTTTTTTCATTTCATCCTGGTCTGCATGACCTTATCATCAGATTGAGCGGCCAATAAACATTACAGTGGACGCCAGGAAGTTTGTAATGGTAGGCGTTCAATGAGCATTATTTCATGTGGTGTGATCTGCTTAAAATTTACATCTGTTTCATTTTTGGGGCCATATGCTAAACTAATCTGGAGAAACAAACGGACGGAATGGAAAATATACAGCGCACCACCGTCACATCAGTGCGGGCCTGATCGGCCCTCCACCATTGACGAGGTGCCACGCACCCTGTCTGTCTCCTCAGCGTCCTGGTGGGGGTAGTACCTAACCCGATCCTGTTTCGGGGTCTCAATCAAGTCGAGCCCGAAGTAAACGATATCGCCAGCAGCATGCATGATACGGGTGTGTTGTGGCTTGCGTGTATTGGCCGACGGAGGGTGGGCCCATAGGAGATGAACATGTCCCACCTGGAAGTGGATTGCATATAATCGATCCAATCTGTCCATTTATCTTATTAGATAATTTTAGGGTTGCATCCTAGGAATGAAGTGGATTGCCCCATGAAGGTCACGTCACATCAACCTTTAAATGATCATTCACAACTATTTTCTTTGGTCTGGTCCATCAAAGATTAATATCGACTTCGTATTTTGGAATGGGTCCTAAAAGGATATGGAAAACTTGAAGGACGTTTTAGATATTTTAATAAATTTTAAAAAAATAAAAAAAAAATGGTGAGAAGAACACCATCTGCTATGTTGCCCAAGTAACGCTAGAATATTCTAGTAGTAAACTAAGCAGGTGGCTGACGTTGAGGCATGTAGGGCCCACAACCATTTTTTAATGATTTGAATCATCCATTCAACTTCAACGATAAAATAATGACATGAATTAAAATATGGGACATATATAATGATTAGGTGGACCACAAAAGAATTATTGGTAGAGCATTTCAATTGATGATCCATAAGGAATCCACTGTTGGGACAAGCCAACTAGTCATACAATATATGTTTTGGTCCTGTCACATAAAAGGACGCGAAACATGGGATGGACGGTATAGATCAATGCAACGCTATGAAATTTCAGCTCTCATGGACAATACCATGGGCCGAGTTTTCGGGTGTTAACCTAAGTATATTGGGAACACATTTTCACATACTCACATTTATTTCACACATTCATGGCATTCATAGCATAATGACGGAAATTAAAGTTTTTATTCCATGTTTTACTATTCTACGTTATCAAACATAATGTCCTTAAATCATACCAAAACATATAATGTTCCACTTTCCGTCTCCATGGGAGACTTAATTTAATTTACATGAGAATAACTCTATTCTATGAAAATTAAAACAGTAAACATAATGCATCTTCAAGCCGCTTCGACTTCATCGTTCTCCACTAATGGCTGTGAAACTCCATTCACTTCACCATGCAAGTCAGATTCATCAAATGGATCGTCACATGCACAAAACCGTCACAAGAGAGAGTGAGTTGCTTGTAATCAACTCAGTAAAGATTACCCCTTAAGATTAGTACAATAATATTTAAACATAATCATACCTAACCAAAACATACATGAGAAAATCTTTTTAATACAATGCATGATATGCATGCTCTGGCTAAGGCACCCTGACTAAATGAGACAGGAATACACCCACTCCCCCTAGCCACTAGTCACTAGAGGTTCTGAGCATGGGATGGACCTTAGTCACTCTTCCACTGGCCCCCAAGAACCCAACTAGTGAAATGGGCCTCATGCATACTTCCACTAGATAGCGAGAGAGAAACGTGCATCATGCACATATTCTCTAACACCCAAGGGGCTGACCCACCATGTCGGGTCCAGTGAATGCCAATTAGTTTCACCTTTAATTAAGTTTATTATCCAGTCAATTAAACGATGTTTACGACTAATGACCACTCCTTACCCCAATTAGTTCAAGGAAGCTCAAGGTCACTATGGGGGGCTCGTCACCTAGCATAGGCCAACAGCTCAGGCTTAATGTCCTATACCACCAACCCTGGCTCATGAAACTTCTTATATATATCAATCACATTCTTTAAAGGGTCCACCACTGGTAACATATCAAACAAGGATCCCTTGGCACATATCCAATAATGCACATGGTAGTGCCAAACTCAACATCATGGCATATACAACCAACAACACATCCACAATAATGCCAACACTTAATCCTCAACGTCAAGGCATATTATTCAATAATATAAATGGTGATGCCAATTCCTACTACAACCAATAAGGCATATTCATCCAAAAATATCGACATAGTAATGCCAACATAACAAGGCCTCATACGGGCTTCGTCTCTTAACATCAAACATTTATATCAGTACAAGGTTAATGGGTAATCATTAATGTAACATCCATATACGAAATTTCGAATCATACAATAAATCAATCATCATGTTTATCATGAGCATATAATAAACGTAAATTAAGCACAGTCTCCACATAAGCATATACATCATCATGGTTCCTTTTTCAAACACCTAAGCATAAATCATGGTTCACATACATCAAAATTCAAAGTATACACTAAAGAATACCATACAAATCATAATCACATGAAGAGATTTCAACAAGCACGGTTTCAAGAAATCAAATAATAAAATCCTAGTTTCTAAGCATGAAATTGACAAGAAATTTAATATTATTGTAACTAGGTTTAAAGGAAATCCTCACCTTTGAGTTTGGATAGTTTGAGAAGTGATTAGAGCTGCATAATCTTCTTTAGATTCGAACCTATGTTGTTTAATGGAAAATCATGAGTTTAAGGTGTATATCGATATATTTTCTTCACTAAGATTTTCTAAGGTTAGAACTACAATTAGGGTTAGGATTGGGGTAGATTTAATTGATCTTACCTTTCACATAGCGGGGCAACGTCGAAACTCAACTGAGTCGACTCAACCTTCTTCTCTCTCTCTCTCCCTCTCTCTCCCTCTCTCTCCCCCTCCTCCTTCTTCTTCTTCCACTCTTCCTTCTTCTTCTTCTCTTGGCTTGGGATGTTGTCCCAGCAGCACCAGCAAAGTAGAAATAAAGAGTACGCTCGCTCTCTCTCTCTCTCTCTCTCTCTCTCTCTCTCTCTCTCTCTCGTTCTTTCTTTCCCTCATGTTCTCTTTATCGCTCAACCTGTGGTCTCTCTCTCTCTCTCTCTCTCTCGTTCTTTCTTTCCCTCATGTTCTCTTTATCGCTCAACCTGTGGTCTCTCTCTCTCTCTCTCTCTCTCTCTCTCTCTCTCTCTCTCTCTCTCTCTCTTCCTTCTTGTTCTTCCACTCTTCCTTCTTCCTTCTTCTTCTCTTGGCTTAGGATGCTGTCCCAACAGCAGCAACAACAGCAGAAATAAAGAGTACTCTCTCTCTCTCTCACGTTCTTTCTTTCCCTCACGTTCTCTCTTTCTATCTCAACCCATGGTCTTTGTGTGTGTGTGTGTGTGTGTGTGTGTGTGTGTTATTAGAAGAAGCAGGAAGCAGCCAACGGCCTTATATAAGCCTAACATCGGTTGGGACAGCTGGTGGGTGCGGAAGGAGAGTGGCATTCTGAGACGTTTTGGAGAGGGAGACGGATCTCCGAGTGACTGATCGCACTTAGGGATTCGTTGGGGCGATAGGTGGGGTCCACATAAGGGTTTGGAAAAGATCTGGACCTTCCATGCAAGGCAAGGAGCATGGATGACAGATTCTTCATTTTCTTGATGAATTTGGCGATTTGGAGTGGGCCACAAAGAACATGGACGACAACTAGACTTGGAAGTTTCACCCTTGTGGATGGCGTGGGACGCTGGAACATCAGTGGGCAGGCGCTGTTACAGCGCCCGATTCAGTCAAGGAAGAAGAGAGAAAGAAAGAAGATTTCTTTTAAATATCATGCATCGCACGTACATATGCCCAACTTCTGTTGCCCTCACAAGAGGGGTCCATTCTAGGTGGATCGGGACCACCCATTCTGTTTAACAGGTCGGAAACAGATATGTAGCTGTGGACGTGAAAGATGGGACGGATCCGAGTTAAGGTGGGCCACTTATGGGGCCATAATTTTTTATTAGGGCATTTGTAAGATGATCGTAGGGACAAAATTCGATGTGTACCGCTAAAATATATCCAAAAGCCTATATATGAAGTTTTGTATGAAAATGATCATCATAAACTATAATATTTAAAAATGGCATTTTAACTTAAGTTTAACTAATGACATTTCTGTAATTATCTAAAAATGTGTGATTTTCAAAATTCGATCTTTCTATGACGTTTATGGGATTGTTTTAAGCAACTTTTGTAAAGGGTCCCCTATCAAAACTCTCACGAATGGTCTGTTGTTTTCAAAACAAAACAAACGCTCGATATTTTAGTTAAAATAAAATCGATAAAAGTTCCGAAAAATTCTTGAATAAATCCTAAAAATCCGAGGTGTTACAATCAATGACTTTCATGAATATGGGCCTAGTGAAGGACAGGTTACATCAACCATTAAATAATCATTCACAACTGTTTTCATTGGTGCGGTCCACCAAAAATTGAGTTCGACTTCATATTTTGGAGTGGGTCCTAAAAATACATGAGAAAAATCAAATGCTGGTTTACGTATTGGAAAAAAAATTGTAATAAATAACAAATACGGTGGGAAGAACGCCAACTATTGTGTCGTTCGAGTATCATTGTAATGTTCCATAGTAAACGAGTAAGTGGCTGACGCTGAGGCATGTATGGCCCACAACCTTTTTTCCATGATCTAGGCTATCCATTCAACTTCAATAATAAAATAATGACATGTATTAAAATATGGGACATATATAATGATTATGTTGACCACAAAAGCATGACAACAAAACATACTTGTCACACTAACCTTATTTTTTCTCATCAGACAAAAAATGGCATGAGTATTAGGATGGATGATGTTGATCGAAGAGACTACTGAAAGTAGGCACCATTTCAACGTTGTAAAGGCGTTTTCAGATTTTAAGAATAGAGTTGAAAGTAGGCACCATTTCAACGTTGTAAAGGCGTTTTCAGATTTTAAGAATAGAGTTGTAATTATCCTATTGTCGAATGTCAATTTCAATAGCAAGTACTTTTATCTTTTGGGCAAAAAGATGAAAATAGCCCATTTGTGGAATAAGCCTAACCTACAATCCTTTGTATTAAAACCTGCCCCTGGTGAAAGATACGATGATTAAGGAAATAGATTCATTTTTCATCATATTTCTGGTACGGATGAAATATGCAGTCTACCCTGTAATGATATGCAACAGAACCACGACTACATATGCAAACTACCTTGCTGCTTGAATAAGTCGGCAGTGGTTGCTCTCATAGAACAGGACTTGAAAATGTCATAATTGCAATTTTGAGGCAGTCCGTCATGATAGCCCCACATTAATTCGTTTTAATATAGCATCCAAACTCACATTTAGAAGTACCTTTTCGTGATCTCTTACTCCACCATTGATAGAAGAAGTATATACAACCAACCAAGAGAGCGACTCCTAAAACGACTGCAACACTGGTCATAACAGCAACTCTTGTCTGGCTCTTCCTCTTGTGGTGGTTGTTTAATTTTCTACTGTGCTTCCGCTGACCGATAATCCCAACACCTGCCCCTACATGTGACAATAGAAAACACATGTATAAGACTAGTTGGAAAACCAAAAATTTCGGTGTAAATAGGCTAATTCAGTAGATTGGGTTAACCCATATGCGTTAATTTAGAGCTCTGATCTCTGACAACATGCCACTACATGTGACAATACAAGGTACACATGAACAGGACTCTAGTTGGAAAGCCCAAATTAAAAATTCCATTCAACGTTCAGATAGGTTGGGTTGACTCAAAGACTCATCTAGACACAACTCAATAATTAGAATTAAAAACACTTGGCATGCTAATAGATGCTGGAAATAGTTAAAACGATGCATGGGATGGAATTAGTGGCTTTTTTTTTTTTTTTTTTTTTTTTTTTTTTTTTTTTTTTTTTTTTTTTTTTTTTTATGGTGTGTGTAAAACTCGGCTCCAAATGTTGCCAAACCAGAGCTGACTCGCCGGAGACCATACCACTATTTTTTTTTTTTTGCTTAAAAATCCAAAAAAAATATTCACATCGAACGGATATACGGATACCTTCGGGTCCCACTATAGTTTACCAACTACATAACCATGTAAAAAAATCACTTTAACCACCTTTTGTTTTAAACATTGTGGTCCACCTGAGGAATGAAACAGCCTGGGTTTTTAGCCAGTAGATCTACCTAATGTAGCCCACCTAACACAATAAATGTCTGCATTCGACTCAAAAGTGGTCCTAACATTGGCCAATGGTCTAGCTTACTACACCATGGGCCCCACTTTCTGGAAAGATCCTAGCCGCATATCATACAATTCATAAAAAGGTGTTAAAAAAAAAAGGACGAAATTATGTACGGAATCAGCTTCTTGTCTCGTGGGCGTGGAATCACCTTCTTCTCTAGTGGGCATGGAAGTATCGATCGGCGATGAAGAACACTCACCCACCAATCTATCAACCAAAACTCGAGCATGGTTGCTGCGATTTTCTTCCTCAGACTTGTTATTAACGTTCCAGATGACTATCCTACTACTAACATCAACGTTCCCCAAGAAATTTTCGTGCGAGTAACGTACCAGACAGTCTCGGAACCATATGATGCCACTTTTCTTGTTGGGGCACGCTTCTTGGATTTTTTTGATAGCTGAGTCCACGCAAGACTTACATATTTCAACGTTCACATCACCTCGGCACTGGGCAAGCCCATATACACGGTCAGGATCGTTGCCTGAGGAGGCGTTGCTGAAACCTGTGGGTGGAGCATTTGTGGAGATGGATGAAAAGAGTTTTTGGAGGTTGGTCTCGAATGGGCTATTTGAGGTGTAAGTAGCAGTATCTGTGCATTTCTGTGTGAGATAGTCTGCATGGATTTTGGTATGGAATAGTAGTAGGTTTGATAGAAGGAGTAGAATGAAATTCAAGGGATTTGAGACAAAAATCTGCATTTCTTCTACTTTGGTTTGTATGGAAGTTAGAAGAAGAAGATACTAATGATGAGGCTTGCTACCACACCTTCCAATCTTTGTGATAAATATCACTAAGATTTTTAAAATATCGCGATATTTTGCAAATATTCATCAAATGATATTTTCGAAATCTGAGATGTTTTGAATTTGTCATGATTTAATCATTAAATTATCGCCATTTTACTGCATAATTTATTTATTTAAGAGTAAAAAAAATAAATTTTAAAATTTTATTTGTAAGATTTTTTCCATTATCGAGAAAAGGTAAATTCTGAAAATATCCTGAGAAATTGATGCCGAGAAATTGCCTACAACCATATTTGTCCCTGTGCATTGAAATCTTTATTTTGTTAAGATACATGGGGGAGTATGGCTGTTGGATATGCAGTCATGTTTCGATGATCCAAACCGTTTATGTTAGGGGACTGAACATGGATAGAGGATAAGATATATATATATATATATATATATATATATATATATATATATATATATATATATATATATATATATATATAAATCTTGCAAATATATATATATATAAGATTTATATATATAATCTCAGATGGGAATATCTAAACTACTTGATTGTTTAGATGGTCCCCTCAGCCATTGTTATCTAGGCCATAGATGGAAGGTTTAAAATCTTCGAATCTTGAATATTTTTGTGACATTCATCAATGTCTATGTGATTTTTATCATATCAATGGTTTAGATTCGAAAAATGATGTCAGAACCAGCGGCTATGGTACCGACGCTATCCTGTAACAACATGTGAGGGCGTATGCAATTTTTGCATGTATTGATTTAGACAATGTGGGGTTGAGGAGGAGAATGGGAAGAATTTTCTTAGACGGTTGCTAAAGCAACTTTGACCGATATTCTTCAGTTCACTTGCCTCTTGCACTTGCCAGTTTGTTACGCGTGTGTAAGATCAAAGTCATTCACAGGGTGGGTCACACTCTCTAGTTTACTTGGCTTGAAAATCAGGCCATTCGTTCGATTGGGGTTGGGAATACATGCATGAAAAAGAAGATGAGTGAAAGAAATTGATCAACTGTTCTTATTAAGGGCCCGTTTGGATACCACCAAATAAGTTGCTTTTCTTGCTGATGGCAGCAGTTAAGTAATTTATTTAAGATAAGTTAGTTTGGTTAATAAATAATGGTGATTACTTATTTGTTAAAAATCAGTTAACTACTTCAGCATTTTTATTTTGCTTTTCTACTTTTTCACCACCAATTGAAACAAGAGGTGCTCATTCATAGCTGTAAAAGTACTGATTTTGCGGCAACTGTCGAGCCCATGTTGACCATCCAGCTTGTTGGGCCTACTATGATAAATTTGATCGGCACTATACGTCTGATTTGGATGTGAGTGGGGCTAGCATGTGAGGCATATCGAAACCTCAAGTGGACTCCACATCAGGAAGCAATAGGGATAATGATGATACCTTTGAAACCTCCCTGGCCCAATGTGACGTGTTTTACTCATGCCATTAGTTGGTTTTCCCAACTAGTTTTGAGTAGCCCACTAGGTGGTGGGGCCACATGTTGTGCACATGAAATCCACACTGTCCACCCTTGTTGGTCCATGGCCCTAATGATGAGTGACCCATATCCAAGGCGGGCCCCACATGAAGGACAGCCCACATTAGAGGTGGGCCCCACATTTGGGACGATCCACATCAAAGGTGGCTCCACATGATGGATGACCAACATCAAAGGTGGACCCTACATAAAGAACGGTGCAAATGGCCCACATCCAAGGTGGGCCCCACATGATGTACTGCCCACATCAAAGGCAGGGCCCACACAATGAACAATCCACACCAAAGGTTGGCCCCAAATGATGGGTGGTGGATGTGCAGGACCAGACAGTCTCGAGGAATGATGTTGGAAACAAACATACTTTTCTACTTTTTGGTTGATAAGCATGCTCTTTACCAATTATTTGCTAGTAGCATGGCTAAGAGAAAATACATGCATAAGAAAAGAAGATGAGTGAGGTCAACCATTCTTATGAAATGTCCACTTGTACACTCACCGATGAGTGACTCTGTGTGATGCTTTCGAAAGTATAGCTGTAGAGGTAGAGAGCATTAGAGTCCAAAGTGAGAAGAACAACGGTCAAACACAAAAGAATGCGTTCAAAATTCCAACCAAAGGGGTTTGGACCGGTGCCGAGTAGCACAAAACTCTACGGGCCCACCGCTACGTTCGTGTGACTTGGCCCCATCCATCAGCTTCGCCGGCTCATGTTAGCATGTGATAAAAAAAATATGGCAGATTCAAAACTTAGGTGGGCCACATCATAAGAAAAAGTGGGAATTAAATGGCCACCATTGAAATGTTACTAAGACTAATGTGATGTTTATATACCATCTACTCCGTTCATAAGGTGATTCCTATCATGATCAAGCGAAAGAAAAAAATATCAGCCTGATCAGATAATCTCTGGGTCTTAAAAGTTCAATCCACACTGTTTCTTGTGGTGTGGACCACATGCTTTGTGGACCTCCTTACTTTTTGGCATCACATCCTTATACGAGCTGGAGGAACTGATGGACGGAGTGGATGTCAGATCGAAGTAGGCCCCACAGTTTTTTATTACCCGGGCTTTGCATCACTAGTTCTTACAGTGAAAATTAAACGTTTCATCGTCCCAACTCCCAACTCTTCGTTTGGTAGAATGTGGGGCCTACATGAGAGTTCCCATATGGTGATTCATTTCCATGGTCGGATGACAAACGTTTTAGAGATCCGGCCCATCCATTAGGTAGTGGGCAGCTGCTAATATGTTATATACAAAAAAAACAGGTTAGTTCACTCATCAAGTGAGCGACACAGGTGCTTTTATTTTGTACTCTTGAACTTATTTTCCAACCGCCCATTTCTCTGATGTAAGTTTAACCTTCCTGATCAGCAGGCCACCATTGTTTTTTGTTCATGACATTCTTTAGTACTGTCCACTACCTAATGAACGGTTGGAACCATGCATCGCATGGCATTGTTATACAGGGCCCGGATTCTATCAAAACGCCCTGTTTATGTTCATTCACGGCTAGAGGTTTGCCGACAGCATCTTCACCGAATATGCCGCACACATGGAGAAATTAGAACCATATATTTAGTGGGCCACATAAAGAAGCTAAAGCCCATAGCGACCAGACCATTAATGGAAGAAAAGTTCTCATCCTAGAGTAGTTGGTTGAAAAGAAGTTTGGAATGGACACATGTACGGAAAGAGAATTGGTCAGCTGATCTTATCAGGTCCCATTCGATGGATTAAAACCAGATGGGACCTTTACTCGTTTGTTGTCCTATGTTTTTAATCATCTGGTCCCGGGAAAATTAAGGGATAGATCAAATGTATAGTGAACAACCATTAAATTGGTAGGCATTTCTTCGACTGTTAAAATAAAAATAAATAATGGTCCTATTTTAACAAATAAGTGTCCATAAATCAAGGGTTAAAAATGTTTAACTAATCTAGTTTTTGGATTGTAAGTGGGGAGGTGAACCGTTCTTATGAAAACTCCACTTGTGGCCTACCTAATCAGTAGCCTTGGTAGGGCGGTAAATGGTCGGGTTCGGGGCGGGTTTAGCCAAAATCAGACCCACCCATTTACTAAATGAGTCTGGGTCCAAATTTTAGACCTACACCCTTTTACTAAATGGGCGGGTCCGGGTCGGGTCCGAGTCAACCCATCAGACCCATTTATAAATGGGTTCGGGTCTGGTAGAGGGAGATCCACCCAGACCCATTTATAAATGGGTCGGGTCTAATGGGTCTGGGTCTGGATCAAGTATGCAAGCATTTTACAAGACTTAAAATGGGGTCTGGACGGGTCTGGGCTGGACGGGTCCCTTATAACATAGACCAAACCTGCCCACTTACTAAATGGGTTCGGGTCTGGTCGGGTCAGGCCTAATATAAAGGAAACCAGACCTAAACCCGGTTAACAAATGGGTCTATTTTTGGACCCAGACCCGTACCATTTAACAAATGGGTCGGGTCGGGTCAGGTCGGGTCTAGGTTGGGTCTAAATGGGTTGGGTCCGGGTACCCCATCGGATCCACTGACCCATTTACAGCCCTAAGCCTAGGGATTAAAAGGAAGATGAGTGAGGTCAACCGTTCTTATGAAAAATCCACTTGTAGCCTACCTGATGAGTGGCCCTATGTGATTCTCAGTTCCAGCAATATGTTCACCATAGGACTCTCTCAATGAATGTCCCCGTACTTCAATCTAGATTAGCCACTCGAGTGGTAGGTCTAGCTAAAGATGGCTAGAGCTCTATGGAAACGTTGAAGATGGACCATCATGTATATTTGATTACGTAGTTTTGAATGTGGAACACTGAGTCATCATAACCTCCATAGCTACAATCGCCACATCAAATTAGTGGTTGTTTTTTTTTTTTTTTTAATTATTATTTTTAATACATGGCCCATCCACCATAAGGACCCTTATATGGGGAGGCCATGTGTGTAGAGGTTTGAATTGTCAAGTGATATTTTTGCTTTCCACAAATACTTTAGGATTTGTATCGTCAATAGATTTTTGCTTTCAATTAAAATTATAGGATTCCAACAAATGTAAGATTCAAATTGTGGAATTAAAGGACAATACAATGTATTGAGTATGAAGATCAGATAATTTAAATAATAGGCATATCTGATTGGGCCATTTGGATTTCTGATATAGATCTTCCTTTCCTGAAACTGTTATAGAGAGAACTCGAGATAGGGACTTGAGTTCTCTATGTCGAATAAATAAGAACTTATTTTAGTTTAATGTGGGTTGTTGTTATATTTCTCTTGCTACCCATTTATCTGTACGAAATGATGAAAGGTTGAGATTGTTTTGGCAAGCAGACCTTTAATGCATAATTCATCCATGGTGTGTGCACCATAGACCAATGGTGTAGATTATCATATTATAAGACTCATATATATACTTTTCAAATATGTGGACCACCTATGTCACACAATTCCTCTCTTCTGTAAGTCTTGAAGAATTCGGATCTCTGCTCGGTTTTAACAGGAAAATTCTGTTGGGTCGACCTCATTAGTCCATATTAGCAACTATTGATACAACAGTGTTGATGTGGGCACGAGGTCGACACAAAAAAGAAATTCCCTATCTAAACACTCACCATGTATGTCACAAAAGTACGGCTATTATTTATTTCACATGGTCCACTTTTGGTACACCAACTTAATGGAATGGTATCTTTTGGTCAATGAACGCCGTAGAGCCTGCCTAATGAACCGATTGATTTTCTCACGTATATCATGTTAGCATGTGTGGGTGCTTGAGTTAGATGCTTCCAGAAGTGCTGCTGTAGAAAGCACTAGAGTCCAAGAAGTGGGAAGAACGGTGAAACACAAGAGAGTGTGTTGAGAATTCAAACCCAAGCAGGTTTGCTAGCTGCGGACGCGAGTTGCGTGTAACAGCCTGTTTCATGGAGCCGAGTAGCACAAATCTATGGGGCTGGCCTACTACTATGTCCGTGTGAAATCGCCCCATCCATTAGTTTCTTCAGCTCATGTTAGTAATAGATCCAAAAAATGAGGCAGATTTAAGGCTTAGGTGGGCCACACCATAAGAAAAGGTAAGGATTTAATGCCCAATGCACGTGGCATCAAACAGTTGGAACAATACACCGCATGGAATTGTTATGCAGTGCCCGCATCCAATGCATGTGGCATCTTCACAGAATATACGTCACACATGGAGAAATCTGACCCATAGATTTAGTGGACCACATAAAGAAACTAAAGCTCATAGCAATCAGACATTAATAGCCGGTGCATTATCAACCTACAAAAGTAGGTTGGAAGTTAGGAATGGACACATATAATGGAAGAAAACTAGTCAACTGATCATAACAGATCCCATTCAATGGATTAAACCCAGATGGAACCTTTACTCGTTTGTGGTACAATTGGTTTTAATGGTCTGGTCTGAAAAAATCAACTGATAATTTTAAACGCAGCCCCTCCTGTTGTTTGGTATCTGCAATTAAGCATCCCTCCTCTGGTTTAAAGTATTGCCAGTACCTCCCCTAAGGTTTGAATTATTACAAGAACCTCCCCTTTGTTTTATTTATTTCTTATTAACACTCCCCACACCCACACATGCACCAAATGAGTGAAAAGAATAAGTACCATAACCCAAATAGGGTTTGGCCATGATATTTATATCACATTGAGAAATATTTACACAAAGGTCATAACCCAAATAGGGTTTGGCGAAACATGGACGTAGAGATTGGACTTAAGAAATTTGAAGTGAGCCATAGATAAGCCTTTTGTGAACAAATCAGCAAGTTGATTTTCAGTTGGAACATAGCGAACAATAAGATCCCCTGTCGCAACTTTCTCCCGCACAAAGTGAAAGTCAATCTCGATATGCTTCGCGCATGCATGAAAAACAGGATTTGCAGTTAAATAAGTGGCACTAACATTATCATAATAAATTGTGATAGGTTTGGGTAGGTAGACGCGCAAATCATGAAGAAGTTGAGGAATTCAAATTGTGTCGGCAATAGCATAAGCCAACGAGCAATACTCTGATTCCGCACTAGAGCACGAGACAATTGGTTGCTTCTTGGCAAACCAAGATATTAAATTTTTATAAAGAAAAATGCAAAAACTTGTTGTTGATCTTCGAGTATCTGGACAACCAGCCCAGTCAGCATCAAAATATGCACATAGGAAAACTTCAGAATTCTTATAGAGAAGAAGACCATGATCTAGTGTTCCCTTGAGATAGTGTAAGATACGCTTGACTACTTGAAGATGAAGCTCCCGAGGAGTATGCATAATTGAGATATAATATTAACAGTATAGGCGATGTCTGGTCGAGTAAATGTGAGATATTGAAAGCTCCCAACAATTCGTCGATAGGTAGTAGGATCATCGAGAAGATCACCATCTTAAGTAGACAAGTGTAGATTAGAAGCAATTGGAGTGGCAACGGGTTTAGAAGAATCCATATATGCCGCTGTGAAGTAGGACATCTTTGGCATACTTTGATTGGGAAAGGAGCAAACCTTGAGACAAAGAATGAGCTTCAATGCCGAGAAACTAATGAAGATTACCCAGATCCTTCATAGAAAATTTGGACTGTAGTTTGCGAATGATAGATAAGAGAAGAGATGAAGAACTGCCAGTTAGAATTATGTCATCCACATATAAGAATAGGATCGCCATCTCATGTGAAGACGTGAGAATGAACATAGAAGGATTTGCCTTACTGCAATTGAACACAATGTTTAATAAATAACTCGTGAAGCGTTGAAACCAAGCCCTATGTGCTTGCTTTAAACCATATAGAGCACACTGAAGTCTACAAATATAATCAGGTTTGTCGGGATGTAGAAATCCAGGTGGTTGATGCATGAAAACTTCTTCATGAAGATGGCTATGCAAAAAAGCATTCTTGACATCAAGGTATTTGATCTGTTAAGATCTCATAATTACAAGAGAGAGGACGGTGCGAAGCGTGGTGGGTTTGACGACTGGACTGAACGTTTCATCGAAATCGATTCCATGATGTTGATGATACCCTTGAACAACAAGATGAGCTTTGTATCATTCAAGTTGACCATCAGCACGTAATTTAATCTTAAATACCCACTTACATCCAATTATATTCCAAGTTGACGAAGGTAGGACTAAGTCTCAAGTATGATTATGAAGAAGGGCATTGTATTCATCTGCCATTGCAACTTTTCAATTAAGATCTTTGATAACTTGGGAGAAAGAGACAGGTGTATCTTGAGGTGATGTTGAGACAGCTGAAAGAGAAGGCAATACACGTTGTTTACGAGTACCGGTCATAGAGCGTGTGACCATGAAGTGAGTATTAGTATTAGCAGATATTGGAGTGGGACCTATCAGCAGTAGAGCATTAACTGTAGCAGTGGAAGTGTTTCTATCAGAGGTGTAGACGGATTGGGCCTGGTGTTGTATGCGACACAATGACGGCTGGAGTGGATCTTTGGAGAAATCATGATGGGAAGGTGAGACCGGTGAAAGAGATCCCATTAGAATGGGGATCTGATTATGGTCATAAGAGGATAGTGAATCAGATTATGAAAGAGGTGATGTGACACTTGCCAAGTGTGGAATAAAATCAGATTTTGAATCGAAGTGATTGAGATTTTGAATGGATTGTGTTGCATGTATGGTAGGAGATCTGGAGATGGGTGATGATAGAGGTGATGTGACACTTGCCAAGTGTGGAAGAAAATGAGATTTTGAAACCAAGTGATTGGAATTTTGAATGGATCGTGTTGCATGTATGGTAGGAGATATGGAGATGGGTGATGACGTGTTTTGAAGAATATTTGTAGGTGTGGTTGGGACAGAATAGGAAAGTGAGTGGGTGGGAGATAACATTGAAAGAGGAATGAATGGAGAAGATTTTATTGTTGTCTGATCGAATGAGGAGGAATGAGATACACGTGTGTACGGTGGAACATGTGTGTGTCGATGAAGATTGTGACCAAAGTCCAATCGTGACCGTCCATCAGGCGTGGTAGAAAGTAATGTCTCACTAGGAAACAAGACATTAAACGGGGATACGTACATGTTCGTCAAAGACCACATGTCTGGACAAGAATACTTGATCAGTAGAAGGGTGTAAGCAACGAAATCCTTTATGATTTCCAGAGAACCCAATGAAGACACAAGGAATACTTCTATAGGTATTTAGATTCCAAAAATTGCATACGCCCTCACATGTTTAGATTCCAAGAACGGTATCAGAACCAACAGCTATGGTACCAACGCTAACGCTATCCTGTAACAACATGTGAGGGCGTATGCAATTTTTGCATGCATTGATTAGATAATGTGGGGTTGAGGAAGAGGATGGGAGGAATTTTCTTAGACGGCTGCTAAAGCAGCTTTGACCCAGTTTTCTTCTGTTTTCTTGCCATTTTTGCACGTGCCAGTTTGTTACACGGTGACTCATTTCAACGGTCGGATGGCAACTGCTAATATGCATTATTATAATAATAATAATAATAAAAAAAAAAAAAAAAGAAGGATAGGTCACTCATGAAGTGAGCCACACAGGTACTTTTATTTTGTATTCTTGAACTTATTTTCTAACCGCCCATTTCTCTGATGTAAGTTTAACCTTCCTCATCAGCAGGCCACCATTGTTTTTTGTCCATGACATTCTTTCAGTACCGTCCACTACCTAATGAGTGGTCAAGGTCTCCAAGACGTGTACCATTGAACGGTTGGGACCATGCATAGCATAGAATTGTTATGCAGGGCCCGGATTCTATCAAAACGCCCTGTTTATGTTCAATCACGGCTAGAGGTTTGACCCAATATGCGGCACACATGAAGAAATCAGAACCATAAATTTAGTGGTCCACATAAAGAAGCTAAAGCCCGTAGCGATGAGACCATTAATGGAAGAAAACTACTCACCGGCTAGAGTAGTTGGTTGAAAAGAAGTTTGGAATGGGCAAATGTACAGGAAGAGAGTTGGTCAGCTGATCTTATCAGGTCCAATTCGATGGATTAAAACCAGATGGGACATTTACTCGTTTGTTGTCCTATGTTTTTAATCATCTGGTCCGAAAAAAATCAAGGGATAGATCAGATGTATCATGAACAACCATTAAATTGGCAGGCATTTATTGGACTGTTAAAAAAAAAATAATGGTCGTAGATTTTAACTAATGAGTGTCCACCAATCAAGGGTTAAAAATGTTTAACTAATCTAGTTTTTGGATTGTAAGTGGGGAGGTGAACCGTTCTTATGAAAAGTCCACTTGTGGCCTACCTAATGAGTAGCCTGGGGATTAAAAGGAAGATGAGAGAGGTCGACTGTTCTTATGAAAATTCACTTGTGGCCTACCTGATGAGTGGCCCTATGTGATTCTCTGGCCCAGTAATATTCACCATAGGATTCTCTCAATGAATGTTCCTGTACTTGAATCCAGATTATCCACTTGGTAGGTGTAGCTAAAGATGGCCAGAGCTCTATGGAACCGTTGAAGATGGACCATCATGTGTATTTGATTAATTATTTATTTTTAAATGTGGACCACTGAGTCATTATAAGGTCCATAGCTACCATCGCCACATCAAAATACTTTTTTTTTTTAAATGGACAGCCCATCCATCATAAGAACCTTCATATGGGGAGGCCATCATAAGGGGTTTGAATTGTCAGAGTGATATTTTTGCTTTCCACAAATACTTTAGGATTTGGATCGTGAATTGATTTTTTATTTCGACTAAAATTATAGGATTGCAACAAATGTAATATTCCAATTGTGGAATTGAAGGACCGTATAATGCATCGAGTGTGAAGATGGGATAATCTAAATAATAGGCATATCTAATTGGGCCATTTGAATTTATAATATGAATCTTCCTTTTCTGGAACTTCTATAGAGAGAATTATGAGATGGGGACTCAAGTTCTCTATGTTGTTCCAGATAGGGGACCTAACATTCTTTATAAGAATTCGTAAGTGGGTGTTGCAGTGTTTGAAATCCATCACAACACCGCAACCCCTCTTGCTCCACATGGCCAGACAGATAGATTCTATGTCCTCCTTTAATACTGCAACAGAGTAGCTAGATGCACCACCCCTTTGTTATTCATTGTGAGGTCACAATTGTAGTGAGGTCCATTTGTCAGTCCACACACATTTCTGACATCTGTATTAAATATGGGTCATTGATTAGCTAGGCCTACCATACAGAAAACTTACAACAAACACTTTAGTAGAAAGTAAAACCATGCAAATTATGTGTAGCACTTTAGATGCATGTATCATGAACAAAAATTTTCCTTATCTGATTACCTGACTTTCAGATTGGCAGGAATTTATTAGACAGTTAAAATGAAAAATATCCAATGGTCTAAATTCAACAAATCAGTGTCTACTGATCATAGGTTAGCATTATTTGACCTCTATAAGTTTTGGACGGTAACTTAGAAACAGTGGCTTCAATAGTTTAGTCTATTTTATTTGAATTACTATATGCCACTTGTACATTTCTAAGTGCTTGCATATCAAGCCTTATTTGCAGCTAGAGTAGCGGAAAACTATGTTAGTTAGCCAAATCCACACAATACTAAAAATTGTATGGTTGCAGAGGAGGAATGTGATCCTAACAAAGGATTTTGACCCAGAAAGATGTAGTCATGAAATGTCCACCGGAGAGAAGCAATATGATACGCAACCCACATCTTGTGATAGAGTACCATGGTTTTCATTTCTGATAAGTAAGGCCCATGGTTCAGTAACGGAGGCCATTGGTCAATTCGCAAATGCCATGGATGAAGAATGCCCCAAAACTCTTCCATCTTAGGCCATCCTAGTTATTAATGTTGGGACCTATTTTAGTTGAATGTGGATTGTTGTTATATTTCTCCTGCTAACCATTTATCTGTACGAAATGATGAAAGGTTGAGATTGTTCTGGCAAGCAGACCTTTAATGCATAATTCATCCATAATTTGTGGGACACCATAGACCAATGGTATAGATTATCACACTATAAGACTCATATATACTTTTGTGGACCACCTATGTCAGATAATTCCTCTCTTCTTAAAGTCCTGAAGAATTAGGATCATCTGGTCGGTTTTAACAGGGAAACTCACTTAATGAAGTGGTATCTTTTCACATGGTCCACTTTTGGTACACCCTTATCTATTTCACATGGTCCACTTTTGGTACACCCACTTAATGAAGTGGAATCTTTTGGTCAATGAACGGTGGCTGGAGAGCCCGCCTAATGAACAGGTAGATTTTCTCACGTATGTCATGTTAGCATGTGTGGGTGCTTGATTTAGATGCTTCCATAAGTGTTGCGGTAGAAGGCACTAGAGTCCACGTGGGAAGAACAGTGAAATTAGGGGTGTCAATGGGCCGGGTTAGGGCCGGGCCAAGCTCTGTCCAAACCTGGCCCGCTTCCCTGAAGTTCTGCCCAAACTCGGCCCGGGCCTGTGACGGGCCTCATTAGTGTAGCCCAAGCCCGACTCAAGTTGCAAATATAGGGTCCAGCCCAAGCCCGGCCTTTTACATAGAGAAAAACTATCTTTTAATCTTATATTTTTCCATATATGAAAAAAATTCATTAACATTATAGAGAATAAAAGGAACTTTAAGAGGGAGATGAATTTTTTAAGAAATTGTGTAAAATTTAAATTTTGAAAAGGGGTAAAATAATTTAATTTAAATTTAAAATTTTAAAAAATATATTCAGGTCGGGCCGGGCTGACGGGTTTTTAACAGCCCAGTCCAAGTCCAGCCCATTTAATAAACGGGCTTATAGTTTGGGTCCGAACTCGACCCATAGGCCTGATACTCTAGTCCAAGCCCGGCCCAAGACGGGCCAGGACCGAAAGCCCGTCGGGCCAACCCGGCCCATTGACAGCCCTAGGTGAAATACAAGAGTGCGTTCACAATTCAAACCCAAGTGGGTTTGCTGCGGACACGAGGTGCGTGTAACTGCGTGTTTCATGGAGCCGAGTAGCACAAATCTATGGGGCCGGCCTACTGCTATGTCTGTGTGAAATCGCTCTGCCCATCAGTTTCTCCAGCTCATGTTAGTAACAGATTCAAAAAATGAGGCAGATTTAAGGGTTATGTGGACCACATCATAAGAACAAGTAAGGATTGAAGGGATCGGATTAGGTATTACCCCCACCAGTATGCTCGAGGAGACGGACGGGTATGTGGTGCATCCCATTGGCCGACGCAGTGGGCCCCGCACCTCAGTATTAGTGTGATGTGATGGTTTGACAGCTCTGCATTAGACCCAAGGTGTGGGGCCCGCTGCATCGGCCAATGACAACACGCCACGCACCCATACGTCTCCTCATGGGTCCTGGTGGGAGTAGTACCTAATCGGAGCCCAGGATTGAATGCCCAATGCACGTGACATCAAACAGTTGGAACAATACACCACATGGAATCGTTATGTAGTGCCCGCATCCTATCAAATATCAAAACACCGTTGTCTATGTTCATTAACAGCTAGAGGTTTGACCACAACATCTTCATAGAATATGCGTCACACATGGAGAAATCAGACCCATAGATTTAGTGGACCACATAAAGAAACCAAAGCTCATAGCAATCAGACCATTAATAGCCGGTGCATATCAACCTACAAAAGTAGGTTGGAAAAAACGTTAGGAATGGTCATATATATATATATATATATATATATATATATATATATATATATATATATATATATATATATATATATATATAATGGAAGAAAACTGGTCAACTGATCATATCATACCCCATTGAATGGATTAAATCCAGATGGGACCTTCACTTGTTTGCGGTACAACTGGTTTTAATCGTCTGGTCTGAAAAAATCAACGGATAATTTTAAATGCAGCCTGTCCAGTTGTTTGGTATCTGTAATTAAGCATCCCTCCTCTGGTTTGAATTATTGCGAGTACGTCCCCTAAGGTTTGAATTATTACAAGTACCTCCCCTCCATTTTATTTATTTCTTGTTAACACACCCTGCACCCACACACACCAAATAGGTACTCAAACCCATGACCCCTGTGTTGAAACCCGCAGGGCCTGCCACTGAGCAATGAGACAAGATCTGTGTAGATGAACCATCTTTGCATGCCAACATTGTGCCACATTGCCCGCTTAGCCATCTCAACGCTTCTGAGAATGATGTTATCTACAGTAGCGTTGCTGTTCTCAAACCGCACAGCGTACCCTTTTTTTTTCGAGTGGGTTGGGTTTGGTTGGGTAGGGTAAGGTTGGGTCAGTGGGTCGAGTAGGGTTAGGTGGAGTGGGTTGGGTTGGGTTGGTGGGTCTAGCAGGGTTAAGTCAATTTATTTTGTAAATGGTTGTGATTTGTGAATTGTTATGACTTATGAATTAGTTATAAATTATAATTGTTTAAATAGTTGTGATTCATGAATTTTCTATAATTATTTAAATAATTATTCCGGTGAAGGCCGACAAGCCTAATGATCCGCTAAATTCTGAGGATGAGGACGGATCTAACTTAGCCCCACAAGAAACGGAACACGTTTACAAGCCCGTAACACCATTCCCTTCGAGATTGGTTGCTCCAAAATCTCTCCCAAACTCTCATGAGATTTTAGAGATTTTTAAACAAGTCAAGATCAACATTCCCTTGCTTGATACCATCAAACAAATTCCTTCTTATGCCAAGTTTCTAAAGGACTTGTGCACAACCAAACGCAAATATAATGTGCAGCAAAAGGTCTTCTTAAATGAGCAAGTGAGTGCCATTCTCACTTAAAAGACCCCCCTAAAATTCAAAGATCCCAATAATCCCACAATCTCATATATCATTGGAGACTACCGAATTAAGCGTGTATTGCTAGACTTGGGGCCAAGCGTAAACTTAATCCCGTACTCGGTATATGAGCAATTGGGTCTTGGTGAATTAAAATCCACCAAAACCATGTTGCAACTTGCTAATAGATCCATCCGTGTGCCGAGAGGGATATTTAAGGATGTTCTAGTCCAAGTTGACAAATTCTACTACCCGGTGGATTTTATCGTCTTGGACACACAACTGGTTATAAATGCTAGCACTCAAATACCAGTGATTTTAGGCCGCCCGTTCCTTGCTACATCAAACGCAATTATAAATTGCCGGAACAGGGTGATGCAATTATCTTTTGGGAACATGACATTAAAGGTGAATGTATTCCACTTGGGTAAAAGGCATAGGGATGTTGATGACGACGAGCTCTTCGAGGTAAACATGCTCGAATCTTTTGAAGAAGAAGAGCCCCTCCAACTTGAACCACTAGAAAGCTTGGAGACATGCTTGGCACATTTTGAGGATTCTAAAGACCTCATCGTTAGTGAAATTGTGCAAGAGTTGAATATTGAGAAACCGGTAGTTGGTACTACTCGGTGGAGGCCCCATTTTGAAAGATTGCCACCAACCACGTCAAGGCCTCTACCGTCTAATATCAAACAACCGAAGCTTGACCTTAAACCATTGCCATTCAAGCTTAAATATGTATGTTTGGGTCAAGAAGAAACATTCCCGGTTGTCATTGCCTCTTACCTAGGGAAAGACCAAGAGCTCAAATTGATTAAGCTACTCAAAAAACATAGGGGAGCCATAGGTTGGACAATAGCGGACCTTAAGGTGATAGACTCTTCGGTTTGTACTCACCATATATACATTAAAGAAAATGTGAAAATGACTAGACAACCTCAAAGAAGGCTAAATCCAAACATGATGGAGGTTGTCAAAGCCGAGGTGTTAAAGCTACTAAATGGGGGTATCATCTACCCCATCTCGGATAGCCAATGGGTGAGTCCTACCCAAGTTGTCCCTAAGAAATTCAGTATTACCATCGTAGAAAAAGCTAACAACGAGCTTATACCGACTAGAGTAACCACCGGTTGGCGTATGTGCATCGATTATCGGAAGCTAAAAACGGTCACTAGGAAGGACCACTTCCCCCTCCCATTCATAGATCAAATTTTAGAGAGGTTAATGGGTCACTCCTATTATTGCTTCCTAGATGGCTATTCTGGGTATAACCAAATTGAGATAGCCTCAGAGGACCAAGAGAAGACGACCTTTACATGCCCGTTTGATAGCTTCGCATACTGAAGAATGCCATTCGGGCTATGTAATGGACCCGCCACATTTCAACGATGCATGTTGAATATTTTCTCAAACATGGTGGGTGAATTTCTCGAGGTATTCATGGACGATTTTTTTTCTTTTTGGTTGTACTTTTGATGAGTGCCTCAATTACTTGAAGTTGGTCTTGACAAGGTGCGAAGAGAAAAACCTTGTTTTAAACTGAAAAGAGAGGTTGTTCTTAATGGTACAAAAAAAAAAAAAAAAAAAGCTTAGATTTTCAGTAATCCAGAAAATATTCAGAATAGTCTGATTTTTTTTACCAATGGACGAAAAGTACACCAGCAACAAAATGGATAGTGTCAATCTTCAATGTTAAAAAAAGTGGGCCCGTTTCAATCTTCATAAAGCAAACCAAAAATTTGATGGCAAACCGGTAATTTTTAGAATCTAAGGGGGTGAATATCCAGGTGTGTAGATGCTTTTTTCAAACTACTGCAAGTGGCATTCCTTATTTCAATAATGCCAAAAATGCCCTTGTTAAAATTAGTGAGGGAACGAGATGATTCTGTAGCTCTCGTGGCCCACCAGAGATCTCCTTCAGAATCTCTTTTAACAATAGAAGAAAGACTGCTTGGATGCACGTGATGGACGGATTAGATGTCATGAACAATGTAAAAAACGTCAAAATACAGGTATTTGTAGGATTAGCTTATACTACACTGCTGAGTAGTAGATCCGGCCTCAAACACCTATATCATGGTTGGGCCTAAAATGCACCAACCACCAATCACGTTGATAGAGGCAGTGTGGCTTTCATCGATTGTGTGAGATCATTAACTAACTAAACCCCGTATGGCCTTTAATGTGGGGGCCATGTTGATGTATGAATTCTTTATTTGCACCGTCCTTCTGTTTTTTCAAATCACTGTAGGTTACTATCCTAAAAAGGAAGCATGTTCACTTATTAGTTGGACCACAACTTAGAAAATAGTGGTGATTGACCATTAATGGGCCACAAAAGTTTTTAATGAAGCCGATATTTGTTTGTTCCCTTCATCAAGGAGTGTGTGACCTCGTAAACAGATTGGATGGAAAACAAACACCGCTGAAACATTAATGTTTGTCCTATGAAGTTTTAAACCATAGGGCATCCTATCACCACTATCTTGTATGGTATATGGTCCAGTTGATTATTGGTCATGCTTCACTTTTTTCATAATAATCCAAAAAGTTCTAGAAAAAAATGGATGAACGGCGCGGATAAAGCATACATACATCAAGGTGGGCCCCTGTGGTATGGGTCGAACTGTCTTGGGAGAGCTCTGGTGGATCACCTTCTCAACACTCACTTAATCCTCGCTGGCACCAATGCCCAAACTACGTCCCTAGTAGAGGGCACAAATTGTTGGGCCTCGATTGACTATGTTAGATCCATCATGATTTATCCACCCCGTTCATCCATTTTTTCATCTCAATTTAGGTGTTTATCAAGAAACCCAAGGTTAACAAAACCTCTAGTGGACCACACCATAGCAAATAAACGCAATTCATGTGTTTGGGACTTGGCATCCCGATTCGACCTATCTCCTGATGTCTGGAATACCCATTTTGATTTGGCTGAAAACGAACGTAGAGCCTCCCTGAACCCGTACAGGCTTGCTAGAGAATTTTGGACCAAGTTTGAATGGTTTGGCACGCCTTCAGTGTTTTCCGACATTTCTGCCCATGGTTTTTTATGTGTTCTAATTCTCCGTATGCCAAGCATACGGAGTCCAATCGACCTTGAAATGGAAGTGGACCCTTTTTGAACTTTTATAGACTTTATGGAGAAATTTCAGTCCCATTCCGAATGGTTCAATGCGCATTCACTCTTCTTTGGTGTTTTGACAAAAGGTTTCTGATGCGTTTTAATGTCTCTGGATGCCGGGTATACCAAGTCTGATTGGGCTCGAAACAGACGTTGACCCTTTTAGAACCTTTACTGACTCCCTAAAGAAATTTCCATCCCATTTAAAATGGTTTGTCCCGCCTTCACCCTTTTTCGACGATTCAACCTAGGGTCACTACTCCCACCTGATGGCTTCTGATGCTGTGTATATTGAGTTTGATTGGGATCTAAATGAACGTGGACCCTTTTTTAACCTTTATAGGCATGCCGGAGAAATTTCGTAAGCATTCCAAATAGTTGTTTGCGCCTTCACTCTTTTTTGATGATTTGAGCTAGGCCTTTAATCCCACCGGATGGCTTCCGATGTCGGGTATACCAAGTCTGATTGGCATTGAAATGGACGTGGATCCTTTTTCAAACTTTACAGGAATGCTGGAGAAATTTTGGACACAATCCATATGCTTGCTCGCTCTTTTACTCTTTTTCGGTAATTCGATCTAGGGCCTCTGATCCCACCTAATCACTTCTGATGCCGGGTATACTGAGATCGATTGGGAGTGAAATGGACGTAGACCCTTTTTCAACCTTTACAAGCATGCTAAAGAAATTTCGAACGCATTCCAGATGGTTATTCTCTCTTTCACTCCTTTTCAGTGCTTCGGCCTAGGGTCTCTAATCCCACCTAATGGCTTCCGATGCCGGGTATAGTGAGAGTGATTTGGATAGAAACGAAAGTGGACCCTTTTTTAACCTTTACAAGCATAGTAGAGAAATCTCAAACACATTCCATATGGTTGTTCGCTCCACACTTTTTCGACGATTCGACCTAGGGTCTTTAATCCCACTTGATGGTTTTCGATGCAGGTTATACTGAGTTTGATTAGGATTAAAATGGAAGTGAACCCTTTTTCAACATTTACATGCATGCCGGAGAAAATACGGATGCATCCCAGATGGTTGTTCTCTCATTCACTCTTTTTTAGTGATTCGGCTTAGGGTCCCTAATCCCACCTGATGGCTTTCGATGCCAGGTATACTGAGTTCGATTGGAATAAAAATCGACGTGGACCCTGCTTCAACCTTTATAAGCATGTCATAAAAATTTTGGACGTATTCCATATGGTTGTTCGATCCTTTACTCTTTTTCGACAATTCGACCTTGGCTCTTTGATCCCACCTGATGGCTTCTGATGCTCGGTATACAGAGTCGAATTGGGAACAAAATGGACTTTGACCCTTTCAACCTTTACAGGCATGTTGGAGAAAGTTTGGATGCATTCCATATGGTTGTTCGCTCATTCACTCTTTTTCGACGATTCAGCCTATGGTCTCTAATCCCACCTAATGGCTTTTGATGCACGTTATACTGAGTCTAATTAGGATTGAAATAGAAGTGGACCCTTTTTTAACCTTCTAAGGCATGCCAGAGAAATTTTGGACACATTCTAGATGATTGTTCTCTCCTTCACTCTTTTTCAATTATTCGACTTAGTGTCTTTGATCTCACGTGATGGCTTCCGATGCAGGGAATACTGAGTCTGATTGGGATTGAAGCGGACGTGGACCCTTTCTCAACCTGTACAAGCATGCTAGAGAACTTTTGGATGCATTCTACATCATTGTTCGCCCCTTTACTCTTTTTTGACAATTCGACCTACGGTCTCTAAACCCACCTGATGACTTCCGATATCGGGAATACTGAGTCCGATTGGGATTGAAGCAGATGTGCATGGACCCTTTCTCGACCTTTACAGCCATGCTAGAGAAATTTTGAACACATTTCACATAATTGTTCGCTCCTTCGCTCTTTTTTCTGTGATTCGGCCTAAGGTTTCTAAAGCCACCTGATAACTTTTGATGCCGAGAATACTGAGTCTAATTGGGGTCGAAGTGGATGTGAACCCTTTCTCAACCTTTACAAGCATGCTGGAGAAATTATGGATACATTCCACATCGTTGTTCACCCCTTCACTCTTTTTCGGTGTTCCGGCCTATGGTCTTTGAACTCACCTGATGGCTTTCGATGTCGGGAATACTGAGTCCAATTGGAATCGAAGCGGACGTGGACCCTTTTTCAGCCTTTACAGGCATGTCGGAGAAATTTTGGACGATTTCACATCATTGTTCGCCCCTTCACTCTTTTTTGATGATCTGGCCTAATGTCTCTAAACCCACTTGATGGCTTCTGATGCTTAGAATATTGAGTCCAAATGGGATCAAAGTGGGCATGGAGCCTTTCTCAACCTTTACAGGCATGCTGAAGAAATTTTGGACGCATTCCATATCATTGTTCGCCCCTTCACTTTTTTTCTACGATTCAGCCTAGTGTCTTTAAACCCACACGTGATGGCATCCGATGCCGGGAATACTAAGTCTGATTGAGATCAAAGCGGACATGGGGAAATTTCAGACGCATTCCACATCCAAATGTTAGGCAGACTATACCAAGAGAAAGAGTGATGAATGACCATTAAAAACTTTTTGCGGGCCTCAAAAGCTTTGGATTAATAAGGTCTTTCTAATTTACCTTTATGTAGATTTTCTTGACATTATCAACAGATTGGATTGAAAATAAACATTAAGGAAACATTACAATGGGCCTTGAAATTTTTAATAGTGAAGCACTCAATCAACACTGTTTCATGTGGTGTGGTCTACCTGAGATTTAGATATGTATAAATTTTGGTATCCCATTTTAAAATGGTCCATACTGATGGATGGACAGCATGAATATACATAAAATCATCAATGTGGGTCCTACGGCAGGGGTAAAAACCACTAAGGTGTTACCACTGCCACCTTAGAATGGGCTGGAAATGCTCCGATATTGCGTGGGAGTCGGTCGTGTTATGATGATTGCAGTTATATCCATTGCCATTGGTCGTCTGGGCCCATAAAGATGTAAGGGAAATCGGCTCCACTCATCAGTTTAAAATACCAGGGAGACGTGATTCTATGTAATGGGGTAAGTATAATACTCATATGGGTCGTACAAAGAAAACATTGATTTTCACCATACGTCCCTACATGAAAGCTGGCTGTCAACGATTTTTAGACATATGTTGGTGATTCTACTATTATGGACGGTGTGGATCTATGACGGACATTCTCCAACGTGGGCCACACGTTAGTGGTTGCACACAATAAAGTGTCATGTAGGAAATACATTTCTGATTTTTTTGCGTGTTGACGAAGTAAAGGGGCGCGACTTGCGTGTTGACGAGCAAACGGGCACAATGTGGGTGGGACACTAACCGTTGGAGCCCACCTGGATGTATGAATTGTATATCCATGTCGTTCATCTCCATTTCCAGGTTATTTTAGGCCATGGTACTAAAAATGAAGCAACTGAAAATTTAAGGTGGACGACACCAAAAGCAACAGTCGTTAATGACCATTAAAAACTTTTCGTGGGCCAGAAAAGTGTTCTATCAATCTGATTTTGGTTTTTTCATTTCATCCCGGTCTGCATGACCTTATCATCAGATTGAGTGGTCAATAAACATTATAGTGGACGCCGGGAAGTTTGTAATGGTAGGCGCTCAATGAGCATTATTTCATGTGGCGTGGTCTGCTTAAAATTTACATCTTTTTCATTTTTGGGACCATATCTAATATGGAGAAACAAATGGATGGATGTAATGGATAATATGCGCACCACTGTCACATTGGTGCGGGCCGATCGGCTCTCCACCAATGATGAGGTGCCACGCACCCTGTTCGTCACCTCAGCGTCCTAGTGAGGGTAGTACCTAACCTGATCCTGTTTCGGGGTCTCAATCAAGTCGCACCCGAAGTAAACGATATCGCTAGCAGCGTGCATGATACGGGCGTGTCGTGGCATGCGCGTATTGGCTGGCAGAGGGTTGGCCCATGGAAGATGAACATGTCCCGCCTGGAAGTGGATTGCATATAATCCAATCTGTCCATTTATCTTATTAGATAATTTTAGGGTTGCATCCTAAGAATGAAGTGGATTGCCCCATGAAGTTCACATCACATCAACCTTTAAATGGTCATTCACAATTGTTTTCTTTGGTGTGGTCCACCAAAGATTGATATCGCCTTCATATTTTGAAATGGGTCCTAAAAGGATATGAAAAACTTAAAAAAGGACGTTTTAGATATTTTAATAAATTTAAAAAAAAAATTTAATGGTGAGAAGAACAACACCATCTGTTGTGTTGCCCAAGTAATGCTGGAATATTCCAGTAGTAAACTAGCAGGTGGCTAACGTTGAGGCATATAGGGCCCACAACCATTTTTTAATGATTTGAATCATCCATTCAACTTCAAGGATGAAATAATGGCATGTATTAAAATATAGGACATATAATGATTAGGTGGACCACAAAAGAATAATTGACAGAGCATTTTAATTGATGGTCCATAAGGAATCCACTGTTGGGACCGACCGACTAGTCATACAATATCTATTTTGCTCCTGTCACATAAAAGGACGCGAAACATGGGATGGATGGTATAAATCAATGTAATGCTCTGAAATTTCAGCTCTCGTGGACAATACCATGGGCCGAGTTTTTGGGTGTTAACCTGAGTATGTTAGGAACACATTTTTACATACTCACCTTTATTTCACACATTCATGGCATTCATAGCATAATGACGGAAATCAAAGTTTTTATTCCATGTTTTACTATTCTACATTATCAAACATAATGTCCTTAAATCATACCAAAATATATAATGTTCCACTTTCGTCTCCATGGGAGACTTAATTTGATTTACATGAAAATAACTCTATTATATGAAAATGAAAACAATAAATATAATGCATCTTTAAGCTGCTTGGGCTTCATTGTTCGCCATTAATTGCCGTGAAACTTCATTTTCTTCACCACCCAAGTTGGATTCATCTAATAGATCGTCACATGCACAAAACTGTCCCAAGAGTGAGTGAGTTGCTTGCAATCAACTTAGTGAAGATTTCCCCTTAAGATTAGTACAATAATATCCAAACATAATCATACCCAACCAAAACATATATGAGAAAATCTTTTTAATGCAATGCATGATATGCATGCTCCAGCTAAGGCACGCTGACTAAATGAGTCAGGAATACACCCACTCCCCCTAGCCACTAGTCATCAGAGGTTCTGAGCATTAGACGGACCTTAGTCACTCTTCCACTGGCCCCCAAAAACCTAACTAGTGAAACGGGCCTCATGCATACTTCCACTAGATAGTGAGAGAGAAACGGGCCTCATGCACACATTCTCTAACACCCAAGGGGCTGACCTATCAAGTTGGGTCCAGTGAATGCATGATTAGTTTCACCTTTAACTAAGTAAGTTTTGCATCTAGCTAATTAAACGATATTCACGACTAATGACTACTCCTTACCCCAATTAGTTCAAAGAAGCTCAAGGTCATTATGGGGGGCTTGTCACCTAACATAGGCCGACAATTCAGGTTTAATGTCCTATTCCACCAACCCTGGCACATGAAACTTCTCATATCCATTAATCACATTCCTCAAAGGGTCTATCACAGGTAACATATTAAACAAGGATCCCTTGGCACATATCCAATAATGCACACGGTAGTGCCAAGCTCAACATCATGACATATACAACCAATAACACATCCACGATAATGCCAACACTTAATCCTCAACATCAAGGCATATTATTCAATAATACAAATGGTGATGTCAATTCCTATTACAACCAATAAGGCATATTCATCCAAAAATATCCACATGGTAATGCCAGCATAACAAGGCCTCATACGGGCTTCATCTCTTAACATTAAATATTTATATCAATACGGGGTTAATGGGCGTTCATTAACGTAACATCCATATACGAAATTTTGAATCATATAACAAATCAATCATCATGTTTATTATGAGCATATAACAAACGTAAATTAAGCATAGTCTCTACATAAGCATATACATCATCATGGTTTCTTTTCCAAACACCTAAGTATAAATCATGGTTCACATACATCAAAATTCAAAGTACACACTAAGAAATACCATACAAATCATAATCATATGAAGAGATTTCAACAAGCACGGTTTCAAGAAATCACATAATAAAATCCTAGTTTTTAAGCATGGAATCGACAAGAAATTTGATATTATTGTAATTAGGTTTAAAGGAAATCCTCACCTTTGAGTTTGGAATGTTTGAGAAGTGATTAGAGCTACATATCTTCTTTAGATTCCAACCTATGTTGTTTAATGGAAAATCATGAGTTTAAGGTGTAGATCGATATATTTTCTTCACTAAGATCTTTTAAGGTTAGAACTACACTTAGGGTTAGGATTGGGGTAGATTTAATTGATCTTACCTTTCACATAGCAGGGTAACATCGAAACTCAGCTGAGTCGACTCAACCTTCTTCTCTCTCTCTCTCTCTCTCTCTCTCTCTCTCTCCCTTCTTCTTCTCCTCTTGGCTTGGGATGCTGTCTCAACAGCAGCAGTAACAGCAGAAATAAGGAGTGCGCACTCTCTCTCTCTCTCTCTCTCTGTGTGTGTGTGTGTGTGTGTGTGTGTGTGTGTGTGTGTTATTAGAAGAAGCAGGAAGCGGCCAAGGGCCTTATATAAGCCTAACATCGGTTGGGATAGCTGGTGGGTGCAGAAGGAGAGTGGCATTCCGAGACGTTTTGGAGAGGGAGACGGACTCTCTTAGCGACTAATCTCACTTAGGGATTCGTTGGGGCGATAAGTGGGGTCCACATAAGGATTTGGAAAAGATCTAGACCTTCCATGCAAGGCAAGTAGCATGGATGATAGATTCTTGATTTTCTTGATGATTTTGGCGATTTGGAGTGGGCCTCACAGAACATGGATGATAGCTAGACTTGGAAGTTCCACCCTTGTGGATGGCGTGGGACACTGGAGCGTTACCGGGCGGGCGTTGTTACAGTGCCCGATTCGGTCGGGGAAGAAGAGAGAAATAAAATTTCTATTAAACATCGTGTATCGCACGTGTATACACCCAACTTCTGTTGCCCTCACAAGAGGGGTCCATTCCAGGTGGATTGAGACCACCCGTTTCGTTCAACGGGTCAGAAACAGATATGTAGCCATTGACGTGAAAGATGGGACGGATTTGAGTTAAGGTGGGCCACTTATGGTTTGATTTCTGATTAGGGCATTTGTAAGATGATCAGAGAAATGAAATTCGATGTATACGGCTAAAATATGTCCAAAAGCCTATATATGAAGTTTTGTATGAAAATGATCATCAGAAACTATAATATTTAAAAATGACACTTTAACTTAAGCTTAACTAATGGCATTTTCGTAATTATCTAAAAATGTGTGATTTTCAAAATCCGATCTTTCTACGACATTTATGGGATTGTTCTAAGCAACTTTGTAAAGGGTCCCCTGTCAAAACTCTCACGAATGGTCTGTAGTTTTCAAAATAAAATAAACACTTAATATTTTAGTTAAAATAAAATCGATAAAAGTTCTGAAAAATTCTCGAATAAATCCTAAAAATCCGAGGTGTTACAATCAATAACTTTCATGAATATGGGCCCAATGAAGGACACGTCACATCAACCATTAAATGATCATTCACAACTGTTTTCATTGGTGCGGTCCACCAAAAATTGAGTTCAACTTCATATTTTGCAATGGGTCCTAAAAATAAATGGGAAAAATCAAATGATGGTTTATGTATTGGAAAAAAAAAATTGTAATAAATAACAAATACGGTGGGAAGAACACCAACTGTTGTGTCGTCCGAGTAACACTGAAATGTTCCATAGTAAACGAGTAAGTGGCTGACGCTGAGGCATGTATGGCTCACAACTATTTTTCCATGATCTGGGCTGTCCATTCAACTTCAACAATAAAATAATGACATGTGTTAAAATATAGGACATATATAATGATAATATGGACCACAAAAGCATGACAACAGAACATACTTGTCACACTAACTTCATTTTTTCTCCTCTGACAAAAAAGGACATGAGTATTAAGATGGACGATGTTGATCGTAAAGACTAATGAAAGTGGGCGCCATTTCAACCTTGTAAAGGCGTTTCCAGATTTTAAGAATAGAGTTGTAATTATCGTAATTGTAATTGTCAATTTCAATAGCAAGTACTTTATCTTTGGGGCAAAAAGATGAAAATAACCCCTTTGTAGAATAAGCCTAACCTATTAATCCTTTGTATTAGAACCTGACCCTTGCGAAAGATACGATGATTAAGGAAATAGATTCATTTTTCATCATATTTCTGGTACAGATGAAATATGCAGTCTACCCTGTAATGATATGCAACAGAACCACGACTAAATATGCAAACTACTTGAATAAGTCGGCAGTGGTTGCTCTCATAGACCAGGACTTGAAAATATCATAATTGCAATTTTGAGGCAGTCCGTCATGAGAGCCCCACATTGGTCATTTCCTCTTCATTGAACTAAGCTTTAGCAATTCGTTTCAATATAGCATTCAAACTCACATTTAGAAGTACCTTTTCGCGTCCACCATAGATAGAAGAGGTATATAACCAAGAAAGCGGCTGCTAAAGCGGCTGCAACACCGATGATAACAACACTTATCTGGGTCCTCCTCTTGTGATGCTTGTTTAATTTTCTACTGTGCTTCCGTTGACTGATAATCCCAACACCTGCCACTACATGTGACAATACAAAACACATGTATAAGACCAGTTGGAAAACCAAAAATTTCGGTGTAAATAGGCTAATTCAGTAGGTTGGGTAAACCCATATGCGTTAATTTAGAGCTCTGATCTCTGACGACATACCACTACATGTAACAATACAAAGTACACATGAATAGGACTCTAGATGGAAAGCCCAATTTAAAAATTCCATTCAACGTTCAGATAGGTTGGGTTGACTCAAAGACTCATCTAGACACGCCTCAATAATTAGAATTAAAAATACTTGGCATGCTAATAGATGCTGGAAATAGTTAAAACGATGCATGGGACGGAATTAGTCGCTTTTTTTTTTTTTTTTTTTTGGTGTGTGTAAAACTCGGCTCCAAATGTTGCCAAACCAGAGCTGACTCGCCGGAGACCATACCACTATAGTTTTTTTTTTTTTCCTAAAAAATCCAAAAAAAATATTCACATCGAACGGATATACAGATACCTTCGGGTCCCACTATAGTTTACCAACTACATAACCATGTAAAAAAAATCACTTTAACCATCTTTTGTTTTAAACATTGTGGAACTCCTGAGGAATGAAACATCCTGGGTTTTTAGCCGGAAGATCTACCTATTGTAGCCCACCTAACACAATAAATGTCTACATTCAACTCAAAGTGGTCCTAACATTGGCCAATGGTCTAGCTTACTACACCATGGGCCCCACTTGCTGGAAGATCCAAGCCGCATATCATACAATTCATAAAAAGGTGTAAAAAAAATGGGCGAAATTATGTACGGAATCACCTTCTTGTCTCGTGGGCGTGGAATCACCTTCTTTTCTCGTGGGCATGGAAGTATCGATCATATTGTAGGCATGATAGCAGATAACGCAACTCCCTGCTAAAATATGCCACTCTCTTCTCCTACCACAACAATCTTCCAAATTCTTCGCCAAATGAACTAAGCAACTACTGCAATTATGCGGACTAAGATCTCTGGTGCACTGCACCAGACCATATCTCACCTCCCCATCATCCAATGTCACGTAGCCGATCGCAAACATCATCGGCGAGGAAGAAGACTCACCCACCAATCTATCAACCAAAACTCGAGCATGGTTGCTGCGACTTTCTTCCTCAGACTTGTTATTAACGTTCCAGATGACTGTCCTACTACTAACATCAACGTTCCCCAAGAAATCTTCGTGCGAGTAACGTACCAGACAGTCTCGGAACCATATGATGCCACTTTTCTTGTTGGGGCACGCTTCTTGGATTTTTTTGATAGCTGAGTCCACGCAAGACTTACATATTTCAACGTTCACATCACCTCGGCACTGGGTAAGCCCATATACACGGTCAGGATCGTTGTCTGAGGAGGCGTTGCTGAAACCTGTGGGTGGAGCATTTGTGGAGATGGATGAAAAGAGTTTCTGGAGGTTGGTCTCGAATGGGCTATTTGAGGTGTAAGTAGCAGTATCTGTGCATTTCTGTGTGAGGTCTTTATTTGTCCCTATGCATTGAAATCTTTATTTTGTTAAGATACATGGGGGAGTATGGCTGTTGGATATGCAGTCATGTTTCGCTGATCCAAACCGTTTATGTGAGGGGACTGAACATGGGTGAAGAATAAGATAATAATAATAATAATAAAAAAAAAACTCTGAGATGGGAATATCTCAACTACTTGATTGTTTAACTCTTAAACTTTAGATTTAGATGGTCTCATCAGCCATTGTTATCTAGGCCATTGATGGAAGGTTTAAAATATTCGAATCTTGAATATGTTTGTGACATTCATCAATATCTATGTGATTTTTATCATATCAATGGTTTGGATTCGAAAAATGATATCAGAACCAGCGGCTATAGTACGGACGCTATCCTGTAACAACGTGTGAGGGCGTATGCAATTTTTGCATGTATTGATTAGACAATGCGGGGTTGAGGAGGAGAGTGGGAAGAACTTTCTTAGACGGTTTCTAAAGCAAATTTGACCGAGTGTTCTTCTGTTTACTTGCCTCTTGCACATGCCAGTTTGTTACACGTGTGTAAGATCAAAGTCATTCACATGGTGGGTCACACTGTCTAGATTACTTGGCTTGAAAATCAGGCCATTCGTTTGATGGGGGTTGGGAATACATGCATGAAAAAGAAGATGAGTGAAAGAAATTGATCAACCGTTCTTATGAAATGTTCACTTGTGGACTCACTGACTCTGTGTGATGCTTCGGGAAGTGTAGTTGTAGAAAGCAAGAAGAACAACGGTCAAACACAAAAGAATGCGTTCAAAATTCCAACCAAAGGGGTTTGGAGCGGGCGGTGCCGAGTAGCACAAAACTCTACGGGCCTACCTCTATGTTCGTGTGACTTGGCCCCATCCATCAGCTTCCCAAGCTCATGTTAGCATGTGATACAAAAAAAATTTGGCAAATTCAAAACTTAGGTGGGAATTAAATGACCACTATTGAAATGTTATTAAGACCAATGTGATGTTTATATGTCATCTAATCTGTTCATAAGATAATTCCTATCAGGATCAAGTGAAGGAAAAAAATATCAGCCTAATCAGATATTCTCTGGGTCTTAAAAGCTCAATCCACGATGTTTCTTGTGCTGAGGACCGCATGATTTTTGGACCTGCTTACGTTTTGGCATCACATCCTTATACGAGCTGGAGGAACTGATGGATGGAGTGGATGTCAGGTCGCAATAGGCCCCACAGTTTTTTTTTACCCAGGCTCTACATCACGAGTTCTTACAATGAAAATTAAATGTTCCATTTAGAGGTGGCAATGGGTTGGGTCAAGTTGGGTCAAGTTCGGGTTAGGTCATTTTCACCTCAATACCCTAACCCGACCCAAATTAAATTCAGGTTGGATTTTCCCAACCCTTACCTAACCCAAATTAAACTAGGTTGGGTCGGGTCGACCCATATTTTAATGATCAATTAACCAATTTGTAAATTAAACTAAAATCATATCTTATTTCAAGTCTCAATTTGAATTAAAATACTAAGCATTTCCAAGAAAGACTCACCTAATAGAGGAATTTTACTAAATCAATTCACAACTAGACTCAAATCTTCAACTATCAATGTTTGCTCAACCTTGCTTATGAATCTGACATGAATAGTCATGGATTAGACTTCACATCAAACTGGACTCAATAATTTTTGTTGAGTCAACTCAGCACAAGTCACAACTAATTTCAACCAAATTGAACTTCAAGAGCAAGGATATATGATCATGATCAATCCTAAATGGCTGAACTAAATCAGACATTCCTCGGATCATGAACAACTTCTATCAACTAATATGAACTAGGAATAGAACAAGTTCGACTCAGTTTACCACTCGGTAGCAAACCGGGTTGATCATAGATGTAACAAAAAGATGAAATGATTGATTACCCTTACCTATAACTCAGCAACAAGAACTCTATGAACACATCCCAGCAATGACCTCAGCAGCAATAACACCACCGAAGAAGAAGACCTGACCTCCAATGGCAAAACGCCAACCATCGATTTTACTTCAATCCTATAACTATAGATAGAGTAGAATCATTTCGAGGAGCTTAAGAAACTCTGAGATTTTAGCTCCAACCCCTTCTAACAGACGTGTTTATATGGTTAGCATGAGATTTAAGGTTTATGGATGCAAGAATGGAGAAAAATGGAAGAAAAAATCCATTTATATGATAGCATTCTCAACCCTACTCTGGGTGAACATCAATGGACGACTAGGATAGCTTGCAACTAAGGGTTATGAATGGATTAGATTTGCTCGAATGCATTGACACGGATCGATGTTAATAGGAAAAGAAACGGAGGTATCAATTAAGTTCTAGTTAAAAATGATGATAGAAACAAATAGACGGTTAAGATTGGGCCAAGGTGGGCTACACTAGTCTCAGTGGTCAGGTTTTGCATGGCATGAAAACATAAAATCAGTTACCCACTGCCATCTCTAGCTTCTAACTGTGTACAACATATAACAATACCTCCAATGAAACACCTAGGGTTTGTTAGACTCCCATGTCCGAATCGTATGAACGAATTGGATCAGCCGGATTGTTATTCGAAAGTGAGTGTAACGACCCGAGATTTTCGACTCTCGTGTATAATACGACGATCGAATTTCCAAGTAATTTATGGAATAACTAATTTGTCAAATAATAAAATATAACATTCAAGCACAATGGCGGAAACAATTATCATCTTATTCTATCAAACTTACTACGTCATCATCAATGTTTAAATAAGGGAACCAACCAATATCCATACTGATTAATTAAAATACAAAACCATGTCTTCTCTTGAAGACTTATTACAATTCCATAAATGTATCAACTACTCAAAAGAAATATTTAATAAATGAAAACATCAACTAAGTTTCTCTAACATCGCCATCCGCCATGTGATTGTACGAACATCGAACTCTTTTTCTTGAAAATCGAGTTCATTACCTGGATCTTCACCTGCATCATCTAAATTGTGTTTGGGATAGCGTTAAACGCTATCATAGTGGGGAATATTTCCTCCAAGACAATCAAGAATAATAATAACGGTACAGAGTAAACGCAGACAAGATATTATCATTTAATCAAATCAAAACAACCAAGTAAAAATCTTTGTTAATGCGATGCATGGAATGCATGCTCTGGCTAAGGCACCCTGGCTAGAATCACAATACATGAAGTGAGAGACTCCCTGTTACGACTTCATGCTAGCCACTAGTCACCAGAGGTTCTTGGGACGCACAAGCCCATAGTTTTGCCCGACCACGTGAGAAACGGGACGCTCATAGCCCAAATCTACACGTGACAGTGTACGGGAGAAGTAGGACGCTCTAGCCTATTCTCAATTCCGTACACCCACATGGAGCCAAGTGAATGCATGACTTTAGTTTCACCTTTATTCAAGTGTTTTCGCATACAACCGATTTAAATAAAACTCAATGGTCACTATGGGGAGTCGCAAGCAACCCAGCATAGGCCGACAGCATGGGATTAGTGTCCATAGCACCAACCCCGGCTCATGAGAATTTGTATACCATTAGTGTCCACTCATTGTCCCGTTTTATGATTTCATCATGTCCCAAAAAGCCAATGTTGTACATCATGACCAAATTCATTAAAATACCCATGTAATGTAAATGGATCCAATCAAGCATCATATACATGTAAAGATCCATTGACAAACAAGCACTTCATTCTCTCAGTTAAGTCAAGAGATATTCTTCCATCATGGACACCTCTCATGGGCTCCATCTCTCTACATCGAATAATTTTACCAACTTAGGGACAAAGAGTATACAATAATGGGATGTCCATATGATGATCTTATACACATATTTCATATCACAATATGAAAACCAATGTTATTTGTAAAACATAGATTAAGGAAATAAGGGCATAGATTTTACAAAGATAGATAACACAAATACACATGCTTCTTAGTAAAAAATCTAAACAAAGAATCACATCATCATATAATGATATTCATTACAAATCTCACATTAAACTTCATGTTATATGGATAAGCAATTCAAAACGAAATAACTTCACATGCCACAAAAGAAACTTATGATAATCGTAATATTATTAATGAAAGGCTTGAAGGAAAATCCTCACCTTAGGATGGACTTAGAAGAAGAGGGTTGTAGAATATCCTAGCCGCTGGAAAAATATGAGAAATAACTCTCTCTCTCTCTCTCTCTCTCTCTCTCTCTCTCTCTCTCTCTCTCTCTTCTCTTTCTCTTTCTCTAGGGCATGGAGGTTAGGGTTAGGAGAAGGATTTGGACGTGCGTAGTAAAAATATGGAGAGGGATGTGCACGCGAGGTCTTGTGTAACAACTTCTTGAGGTGGGTTTCTCAAATCTCAATATTCAGATGATCTATGATCAAATCCAATCCGTTCATCTTATCAAGCTCGAAGAGTAGAGTCAGAATACGTAAATTTCTTGATGATTCACATTCTAGATTGGCCGATCCTTGAAAATAGCCTAACGGGTGCTAAAATGGGCTAGATCTCAATTAACGGTCTATGCTTGATGATCAGGGCCCAAATTTTGGAAAAATATGTAGTCATAATAGGCAAACAATTGTACAAAGTTTAGTGGTTGATTGATGGTGAGAAATGCCTAGATCTGAAATTTCAACTTTTGGCGGAAAAGGAAGGGGCCGGCTTTGTAGTTCAACGGTGTAGGATTATAGATCGGGGTCCAAACTTTGTGTAAACTCGTAGTCATATGAGTATAATAAGTGGTTCAAATTTGAGAAGCGATTGATGGTGAGAAGTGGGTAAATTGAAAGGTTCATATTTAAAAAGAGTTGGTAACTCGTTAATTTCTAAAACGGGATAACTTCGCGCATAAGAAAGATGCTTATCAAGGTGGGGCAATCAAATCATACTATTGGTCCATGATAAAAACGATCCAAGTCACTCATATGAAGAGAAGTATTCGACTACGACTAACCATCTACTTTCCTCACTCGATGGAGATGAAAATCAAGGGTTAAGGGACTGATTTGACAATCGGACCACTTCTACTATGATTTAAGGGATGAAATTTGATGTGTATGGTTAATATGTGCCCAAAAGCTTAAATCCAGGGTTTTGCGTGAAAGTGATCGTCAGAAACTATAATACTTAAAAATGGCATCTTAACTTAAGTTTAACTAATGGCATTTTCGTAATTATCTGAAAAGTGCATGATTTTTGAAATCTGATCTTTCTACGATGTTTATGGGATCATTCTAAGCAACTTTTGTAGAGGGTCCCCTATCGGATCTCCTACGGATGTCCCGCTATTCGCAAATCAACGATAAATGTACGATAATTAATAAAAAATGAATTTTCAAAAATTTTCAATTAAATCTCGAAAATCTGGGGCGTTATAGTGAGCCACACAATCTTAAAAATGGACAGCATCTGTTTAAGACATTTCAATGGAAACAGAGGGAGAGAAGATTTTCTCCCGATTTTGGTTTTGATAAGGTCAATAGATGTTAACCAATCTACCCAATTCGGTGTACAACATGTGCACCAGTTGTTAGTGTACACACACCAACAAAAATGGGGCCCACTTTCATCAAAACTGAAATCCACTCCATCCATCATCCGCAGGGTGTGTGAGAAAAAAAAGAAGCTATGAATTATTTAACTAATAAGAAAATCAATATATAATAGTCTACTTAACCCCTATATGATTCGGTCCGGTTCGGGTCGGGTCACCTTTAAAGTTGAGTCGGGTCAACCAAAAATTGAATCTGGGTCAAATTTTCTAACCCTAAACAAGAAGAAACCGGGTCAGGTCAGGTCGGGTTGAATTTTGCCAGGTGGGGTTCCATCGTCCCAACTCTTGGTTTAGTAGAATGTGGGGCCTACATAAGAGATCCCATACGGTGACTCATTTCAACGGTCGGATGACAAACGTTTTAGAAATCCGGCCCATCCATTAGGTAGTGGGCAGCCGCTAATATGCTATACAGAAAAAGAAAAAAGAAAAAAAAAGGGTATTTGCTCATCAACTGAGCATCACAGGTACTCTTATTTTGTACTCTTGAACTTATTTTCTAACCGCCCATTTCTCTGATGTAATTTGAACCTTCCTGGTAAGCAGGCCACCATTGTTTTTTGTTCATGACATTGTTTAGTACTGTCCACTACCTAATGAACGGTTGGAACCATGCATCGCATGGAATTGTTATACAGGGTCCGGATCCTATCAAGACGCCCTGTTTATCTTCATTCACGGCTAGACGTTTGACAACAGCATCTTCACCCAATATGCGGCACACATGGAGAAATCAGAACCATAGATTTAGTGGGCCACATAAAGAAGCTAAAGCCCATAGCGATCAGACTATTAATGGAAGAAAATTTCTCGTCCTAGAGTAGTTGGTTGAAAAGAAGTTTGGAATGGACACATGTACGAGAAGAGAATTGGTCAGCTGATCTTATCAGGTCCCATTCGATGGATTAAAACCAGATGGGACCTTTATTCGTTTGTTGTCCTATGTTTTTAATCATCTGGTCCCAAAAAATCAAGAGAGAGATGTATCATGAAAAACCATTAAATTGGTAGGCATTTATTGGAGTGTTAAAAAAACAAAAAATGGTCTTATTTTAACAAATGAGTGTACATAAATCAAGGGTTAAAAATGTTTAACTAATCTAGTTTTTGGATTGTAAGTGGGGAGGTTATGAAAAGTCCACTTGTGGCCTACATAATGAGTAGCCTGGGGATTAAAAGGAAGATGAGTGAGGTCAACCGTTCTTATGAAAAATCCACTTGTGGCCTACCTGATGAGTGGCCCTATGTGATTTGCGATTCTCAGTCCCAGTAATGTTCACCATAGGACTCTCTCAATGAATGTCCCGGTGCTTCATATGGGGAGGCCATGTGTGTAGGGGTTTGAATTGTCAGAGTGATATTTTTGCTCTCCACAAATACTTTAGAGGCCGAATCTATTACAAGCACTAGTAGGTTAACATAAACACTCATAGAGGTTAATTTCATCTTTTCACAAAAGCCTCAAAAAGAGATAAAAAGTTGTGAATTTACTCGCCGGCTGTCTAAATTGACACTGCTACCCTTGTGGTGCTACTTCATTATAACTTTAACCTTGAAATTGTCGGTTACGTTAAATCTCTGAAATGGAGCCCACATAAATTTAATTTGTCGATCGATACCGTTTAATAGTTTTCTCATCCTCTTTTATATCATTAGAAACAAAATGAGACGGATCTGAGTGGAAGGTGGGCTGTAAAAAGTATTAGTAGTGTGTTAAGTATGTACAATTAAATGTAAATGAAGATGATGTGGACCACTTGATTATTTGATCTGCCACATTTTTTTAGTATCGGAACAAAAAAAATCTTTAAATTTGAATGAACAACATGGATCATTGCTAACTACATCAATAAATGAAGGTGTGGCCCATTACTATAACAAGGCAGTCCAAGTCAGGGTGAACCGTTATTATTTTGAGAATTCGGTGTGTGTCCGTGTTCGATAGTGTGTGGTTAGAGTGGTTCTTGAGTCTTGGTACCGTAATGTAGCATCTTCTTGAGTGGTTACGAACCCAGTCATTTCTCGGTGAAAGCGTTCGACGTGCCACCGAAGGGCTGCAGTGCAAGTCGGTGTGGATCGATGTTATTTTAGCGATACAATGTGCGTCAATGTTTTTCGGTATGATATTAAAGTACTTTCGTAGTCTTGATACCATGACGTAGCGTCTTCCTAATTGGTTATGCACCCACTCCTACTTCGGTAAAAGAATTGGAGTTGCGACCGCGTGGGCTGCAGTGCAAGTCGAAAGGAACCATTACTATTTTGGATGTCTTGTGTGTATCCGTGTTCGTTGGTGCATGGTTAGAGTGATTCTTTAGTGTCGGTACCCTAACGCAGCGTCTTCTTGAGTGATTACGAACCCACTCGTAGCTCGGTGAAAGCGTTTAACGTGCTAGTGAAGGGCTGCAGTGCAAGTCGGTGTGGATCAATACTATTTTAGGGGTATAGTGTGCGTCAATGTTTTACGGTATGATCTTAAAGTGCTTCCATAGCCTCGGTACCATGATGCATCGTCTTCCTAGTTGGTTACACACCCACTCGTACTTCGGTAAAAGAATTCGAGTCGTGACCGCATGAGCTGCAGTGCAAGTCGGAGGGAACTGTTTCTATTTTGGAGGTCTTGTGTGTATCTATGTGCGTTATTCTGTGGTTAGAGTGATTCTTGAGTCTCGGTACCCCAACCCAGCGTCTTCTTGAGTGTTTATGCACCCACTCGTAGTTCGGCGAAAGTGTTCGGCGTGCCACGGAAGGGCTGGTGTGCAAGTCGGAGTGGATCAATGCTATTTTAGGGGTACGATATGTGTTAGTGTTTTTCGGTGTGTGGTTAGAGTGCTTCCGTAGTGTTGGTATCATGATGGAGAGTCTTTCCAGGTGGATACGCACCCACTCATAGTTCAGTGAAAGCGATCGACATACGAATGCATGGGCTGCAGTACAAGTCAGAGTGAACCGTTACTATTTTGGGGATCCCGTGAGTGTCCATGTTCGTCGGTGTGTGGTTAGAGTGATTCTTGATTCTCAGTACCCTAATGCAGCATCTTCTTTGGTGGTTATCCACCCACTCGTAGTTCAATGTAAGCGTTTGGCATGCCATCGAAAGACTATAGTGCAAGTCGAAGTGGATCAATGCTATTTTATAGGTACGGTACGGTGTGCATCAATGTTAGTTATTGTCTATGTGGAATAGTTATGTAGTCTCAATACCATGATAGAGAGTCTTCGCAGGTGGATACATATACACTCATAGTTCAATGAAGGCGTTCGACGTATGATCGCATTTGTTGCAGTGCAAGTCGGAGGGAACCGTTAATATTTAGGGGATCCAATGTGTGTCCGTATTTGTCGGTGCGTGGTTAGAATGATTCTTGAGTTTCGGTTCCCTAATGTAGTGTCTTCTTGAGTAGTTATGCACCTACTCGTAGTTCGGTGAAAACATTCACTATGCCATTGAAGGAATACTGTAGAAGTCGGAGTGGATTGATGTTATTTTAGGGGTACGGTGTGCGTAAATGTCTTTTAGTATGTGGTTAGAGTGCTTTTGTAGTCTCGTTACTATGATGCAGTGTCTTCCTAGTTGGTTACGCACACACTCGCACTTCTGTAAAAGTATTCCAGATGCGACCGCATGTGCGATATTGCAAGTCGGAGGGAACAGTTACTATTTTCGGGGTCTGGTGTGTGTCCGTGTTCGTCGGTGCGTGATCGGAATAATTCTTGAGTCTCGGTAACTAAACGTAGCATCTTCTTGAGTGGTTACCCACCCACTAGTAGTTCGGTAAAAGTGTTCGGCTTGCCACTGAAGGGCTGTTGTGTAAGTTGGAGTGGATCAATGCTATTTTAGGGGTACGATATGCGTTAGTATTTTTCGGTATATGGTTAAAGTGCTTCCGTAGTCTCGGTACCATGATGCATGTTCTTCCTAGGTGTTTACACACCCACTCGTAGTTACGTAAAAGCATTCGAGATGCGACCGCATGTGCTGCAGTACAAGTCGGAGCGAACTGTTACTATTTTAGAGGTCCGGTGTATGTTCATGTTCGTTGGTGCATGTTAGAGTGATTCTTGAGTCTCGGTATCCTAACGTAGCGTCTTCTTGAGTGGTTACGTACTTACTCAAAGTTCGGTGAAAACGTTCGGCTTGCCACCGAAGGGCTGTTGTGGAAGTCGGAGTGGATCGATGCTATTTTAGGGGTATGGTGTACGTCAATGTTTTTCAGTATTTGGTTAGAGTGCTTCCATAGTTTCGGTACCATGATGCATCTTCTTCCTAGGTGTTTACGCACCCATTCATAGTTTAGTAAAAGCATTCGAGATTGGACCGCATGTGCTACAGTACAAGTCGGAGGGAACCGTTATTATTTTGGAGTTCCAGTGTATGTTTGTATTCATTGGTGTATGTCAGAGTGATTCTTGAGTCTCGGTACCCTAATGTCGCGTCTTCTTGAGTGGTTACGCACCCACTCAAAGTTCGGTGAAAGCGTTCGGCGTGACACCGAAGGGCTGCTGTGTAAGTCGGAGTGGATCAATGCTATTTTAGGGGTATGGTGCGCGTCAATATTTTTCGGTATTTGGTTAGAGTGCTTCCGTAGTTTCGGTAGCATGATGCATCTTCTTCCTAGGTATTTACGCACCTACTCGTAGTTCAGTAAAAGCATTCGAGATGCGACCGCATATGCTGCAGTACAAGTCGGAGGGAACCGTTACTATTTTGGAGGTCCGGTGTATGTTCGTGTTCGTCAGTGCGTGTTAGTGTGATTCTTGAGTCTCAGTACCCTAATGTGGCATCTTCTTGAGTGGTTAAGCACCCACTCAAAGTTCGGTGAAAGCGTTCGGCGTGCCACTGAAGGGTTGGTGTGTAAGTCAGAGTGGATCAATGCTATTTTAGGGAAACGGTATGTGTCAGTGTTTTTTGGTATATGGTTAGAGTGCTTCCGTAGTCTCGGTACCATAATGCATCTTCTTCCTAGTTTACGCACCCACTCGTAGTTTAGTAAAAGCATTCGAGATGCGACCAGATGTGCTGCAGTACAAGTCGGAGGGAACTGTTACTATTTTTGAGGTCCAGTGTATGTCCATCACTACGCCAAAATTGCATTTTTGCGACGGACCAAGTCCGTCGCAAATATGTATTAGCGACGGACTTGGTCCGTCGCATGGGCCGTCGCAGTTTACTATGTGGCAAATTTTAAACGACGGATTATGTCCGTCGCTTTTAAACGACGAATTACGTCCGTCGCTAAATTATGTAAAGCGACGGACTTAGCGACGGACAGCGGTCCGTCGTACAAAATTGTTGCGACGGACATCGGTCCGTCGTACAAAATTGTTGCCACGTAAATTGGTCCGTCGTTAAATTTATGGGCGACATTTTGTTAGGAATTTTAGCGACGGGTTAGGTCCGTCGCTAAATTTTCTGAACGCACACCTACTACGTTTGAATTTATTTTTGAATCTATTGCACCTGATAGTCATCCAAATTATTTAAAACAAAAAAAAAATTAAAACCTAACAAATCATAATTATATCATATATGAAACTTAAAGTCCTTACATTTCTAGTGAAAAATAATATTAATATTTGTTACAAATCTACACATTGAAGTGAACCATTCTCCATAGAATGAGCAACTAGGCTTTATTTTGTTCCCAATATTGAAACCAATCTCTTGACCATACGTGAAGCTAGCCTTCATTTCTAATCTTTCCTTTGTAGCTACTTCCACCTCATACGTTAGCAAATCCATCAACTGGTCCACCTGCAAAATCCAGAATATAAAACATAAAGAGTATCAGTATTATAATGTAAGAACAAAAGTTATATGAAACATACATAATGTTTTCTTCACATATGTGATTAAGAATCAAAATCTTAATCGGGCTTTCCTTGATCTCCGTGTAGTGAATAAGATAATCATAAATTTGTATTTGAAGAAATTTCATTCTTAAAAATTTTAAACTGACATATTTTGTTATGCTTCTGCTGAAGAGCCCGATGGGAAAGAGTAGATGACATGACAGGTTAGAATGCAGCTCGCAATAGGTGTTCACTTCTGTAGAAGGAATTAATTGAAATCCACAAATCCGATGGTGTAGACAGCAATCAAATGGAGTTTTTCCTTGATCATCAGATTGCCAAAGTTGAACCACACATTCCTCTCTCTATGGTTGCTTGGAATTTTGTTCCTAGCATTTTATTTCCCATGAAAACCATTAACAAGTTAACAAATAATAATTAAAAAAAAAGGTTAACAACAATTTTGAATTAGAAATCTTAGATCATGTTAACGCTAATTATATACCAGAGAAGATTATTATTAACTAAAATAAGATGAACTTAATAATAGGCATCCACTGAACGGGGCTGATCTTGTTTCCTTTTTTTTTTTCACTGAAGATACCTCTACCAGATAAGAGGCAATCATACTCGAGAGATCTGAAACATTCACTAAGTGAAACGCTTGAAGTATGGGCTTGCCTAAATTTTGGCCCATGACATTATAACTATTGATCCTAGCCATCTGACTAATTGCTAGGAAAGTAGATGGTTAAAAATCTAGAAGTAGTATGTAGCTTATGCTACATATGCTATGTAGCTTGCGCCTCACACTTCAGCGGGGTGCATGCGATGCTACACGCTATTCACTATTTAAAATGCTGCTTAGTGATTTGTTGGAGTACTGAAATATTGATGGTCAGTACAGAACAGAGAACAGGCAACAAGTCCTCTTGAATTTAATTCATAGATTCAATCAGTCATAGGGTATCATAGCTGGATTTTTTCTTTTCTTTTTTTGAAAGGCAACTAAAATTTCATTCAAGAGCTAAAAGAGAACATCATGACATGTGCACCAACAGATCAATAGCAGTAATCATAAAGATGATTCAACTTTTATTACAGATGATCAATACTCAAATAATTACAGATTACCAATACTCACTGTAATTACCAATCCTTCTCAAAAAGAAAGAGAAGGATGAAAGAGCAAACATATCAATGTCTCATGAAATTTATGACCAGCAATTATAAAAAGAAATGTGCATCAAACTTGTGTTCCTCAACAAGCATATTTAAAAAAAATAAAAAATCACACACACATACGCACACAAACAAATTCCTAACGCCATCAACATCGTAGCCTTGTACCAACAATTTAGCCTGGCTAAAGAACCTTCTTACAATAAATCCAAATAGCCAGGACAGGGAAATGATAAACATGGGTAGTGCAACCTGATGTAGAGGATTGTTCATGGATATGAGATGAACCATTGACTCCTCTAGTTGATTACCAGATATCACTTGTAAAACCCCTCTATTTCTCTTCCTACAAACACACGAGAACTTCTCCAAAGAATAAAAAAAAAATCTTTTTTTTTTCTAATTTCAACAACCAAGAAAATACCCTCACACGTCTATATATAGGCTTCAGAAAAGAAGAAAGAAGAAGAAGAAACTAATGATATGGGAATTACCCAAAACGCCCTCACTTATGTACTACTTTGCTCAAATAGCTTTAGGCGAGGGTATTTTGATCTTTTACTCCTATGACAAACATATGGATTGATGGCAAGCAGATCACACTCACAGAATGCTGGTTTGTACCGCTGGTTCAGGCCAATAATTGCATAGTACCTATTTTGAAAAATTAAGCACTTCAGGCATTCGCAGAGGCTACTGAGAATTGAATAATTCATCCGACAAAGTGATCGTTTATCATTTCATGCAATCCATCTCAAACATCATCAGTTCTAGGTGAAATGGGTTGATCTTACTTCAATGACATTTTGCTGCAACAGTACAGAAACAAATCTCATGGTGGTTGAAATTCATTCAGGGTAATTTGAAATTCATCGAACAATATCTACCATAAACATGTATTACTCCTTTGGTCCAATTGTCACCCAAACACTAAAATCAATAAAATCTCTTCCTCTAGAAAAATCAAAAGGTGTTCTCACCAAGAAGAAGACTGAGTGCAGCACACATGTGAGCATATTTTCAGTCATCGGACCATGAATATTCCCTCTCCCAAAAATTAGGATGATCCATTCAAAATGTGGACTACAAGTGTATGTTCAATGTTGCAATTGATCAATTTGAGTTAACTGTCCATTTCTCAGCATACAGTCCACTTGATCGATGGACCAGCCAAATTTTTTGGCCCAAGCATCATCATAATAGGGCCCACCTAATGGAAGTAATGGATCTCCCACCCCTGCAAAGAGGCCTAGCAAGGCCCTTTCCTCTATGTCCATTTTTAGCATGAGCTACGATCTGATATGAATAATTACAGTGGGGAGTTATAAATGCAATTACAGATGATTGAGATGAATAATTACAGATGATCAATACTCAAATAATTACATGTTCTAGGAGTAACAAATGATCAATACTCAAATAATTACAGATTACCTTTGCAGCCATACAATGTTAAGAGAAAGGAGCTGCCTCTTGTTGAAAGATTTGAACCTGATGCTGAGCAGGAAGAAGCCCAGCAATCTTCCACTGTACCAGCAAATAAAAATGGAAGAATTAGCTTTTGACATGGCATTTGAAATTTGCACAAAAAGACCGTTTGGCTGGCAAATTTGCAAGAAGAGAAAAAGCCATAGAGCATGTTTGGTAAACGCCTAAAAATGAGTTCATCTCATTTTAGTTGATTGTAATTGTGTATCAGTGATCATATTTCTTTTTGGCAAGGTTTTAAAAATAACCTTGATAACCAAGGATCCTGATCTCTACTACATGAATAATGTTGATAACCAATTATCTGATCTCTTAGGCATCTACCAAACATGACCTTAGCATATGGGTTTACATCTGTTTCTAACCCTTGGTATCAATCCCATTCAAACACGAGTTCAGCCCCAGCTCCTTTTCAATGCTCAGTACAAAAACCTCAGGATTTTAGTGTGCATAGTAGTAGAGGCCATGTTTCAGCTGACTGCACCACTGGTAACGATTGGCCCTCTCTGGATGGCCCATGCACCAAAAAACCTCCAGATGGGAAAAATCCTAATCCATCAATTTGCAGTCAGAAAAATAAATGGTTAGGAATAAACCAAAATGAGAGCAAAGGTTCCACAGTTAGAATCTTCCAATCTCAAACTGAAAACCCAAGAGTGCACAGTGGAGACATCAGCTGGAATATCGCATAAGATCTCTGCTCTATATAAGATGCATATATGTGTGTATGCAATAGGCTGATCTAAATGAACATAAGAGCAGACATATGCACATAAAGAGTTGCATCTACAAGAGTCCCATAATTTTCAATGATGGCTGCTAAGAAAAAGTTAATGGTACATGTGGTAGAGACCATTATCAGTTAGCAGTGGTACTCAGTAAAGCTAGCAGCTATTTCATGCTATCAGGAGTGCTAATATGCAGCTACAAGGATATCAGACCTATATCAGCTGCATAGATGAGAAAACCCGCGGTTGACCACATTGATTCTAATTTTCTTGACCTACATCGACTGCCAGATAAGAAGAAAACTATGGAAGACCAAATTGTTTTTTATGTTCTTTTAGCAGTGTTTTTTTATACCCATCTTTTGCTTAGCATTTTCCTACATTCTTCTGCAAGGAAATTCTAGTTGGACTATATGACAAAGCTATGCGATCGACATTAAAATCATACAAAGGAAGACAAGAAACTGACATTGTGTTTTAATTCACTAGGGGAAATGGCACATCCAACGCAAGCTATTCTTCATCAATTTGCTCCCTGTTAGAACCTTTGAAAACTTTGAATCCTATAATTTTTCATATAAACACAATAAAAAAAATTTCAGCCTCATCCTATTCCTATATGAGCAGATTCATGAGCTGATTCAGTACTTCTTCAGTAAAATAAGTTTAAAACAGTGCACCATAAATAGGAGAGGCATCAGCAAAATTGATTTATTTCTTTCATCTAAAATCTAATAATTTGTGTATAGGTCATGGCCATTTCAAGAGCTACTAAAACAGCCATGGAGAACAAGTTCAAAATCTTCAGCATCATAAAATATAAGCAGCATTATGCATTATTCCATACTTTCAGAAGTACAATGAAAACCATCAAATCACATGCTAATATCAGGGACTGAAAGGCCTAAAGACAGAGGACCTGATGTGTGGAATGGCGCATTATGTAACTCTGTTGTCAATTGAATGTTCCCTTTATCTGAACGACACAGATCTGGTTCTTTTTGTTGGAGAGACACTGGTGGGAAATGATGCTGTGGATCAACTATCAAAGTTTAATCAGGTTTAATATTTGCTGCAAGTTTCTTGTACTCATTTGTGCATCCTGTCCATTTGATTGAGATCATGTTTCAGGTTGACATGATTTTTTTCCACCATTTTGATGATTCTTTTAGCTAACTGATGACACTGACGGGTGGATTGAGCAATTTTCTTACCTTGTACAGGAATTAGCGGACCTTTCTACTGCACCTAATACCAGGTTGATCATCTTGCTCACAAAATTTGATAGTATTGATGACAAGCTATTTCATTGTATTTTTTAAGAGCATTGCTTAACATCAGATGCATTTTGAGTCCACTTGATGAAAACTGAACTCTTTTACAGGTTGGGGCCTCACTTTCCATGGTTTACATTTCTGGAGCACGTGTAGTGTTCGTTGGCTGTGGGCAGTCTTACACGGACCTCCGGAAGCTTAATGTCAAATCCATTGTTAAGACCCTCCTGAAATGAAAATGTTATGGCCTGTTTTTCACTGCTACTGTATGCTACTTCTTCATGAATATAAAATTGCTACCAGACTGTCCCCCATGACCTCATCGTATGCACATTGGAGGTGAATCAATTGATTAAATTTAAGGATGTAAAACTAAAGTTCAGTTCATTGATTTTTCTGATCTGTATATATATATATTTTTTTGGTCCATATGGCTTGGTAGCTTGTCTTTTTCAAACATAAATTATAACAACAAAGAAATCTATCATGCAGTACATTTAGAAATATCTATGGGTAGTATTTCTGGAAACTTTCTGCAGGTGATTTAGATTCTTACAGAACTGACAGTACATACTATTCCACAAGCTCTAGGAACAAGGTTGCGCTCGGATGGAGGCCTGCATCTTTGAGAGTCACGCTCATCTGCTCGAAGCCATATACTTTTCTTGGGAAGTTGGATATCAGTCGGTAACTTCCTACCCCTGGCAAATCCAGTGAGTCGATGTATCTGTATATGGACTCAATCTTGTCAGTGTAAAGGAAGCTCTGCTCTTTCCTTTCGACATTTGGAAATCGTATCTGTATCTGCAAAACCATGTGTCCTGGATCAGAGCAATTTCATGATTATCACTTATTTGCTTCTGAATTTGAGATGGAAGTACAGTGTCTGATACCTGAGTAACTGATGGACCCGTTCTGGGAGTAACTGTTTCCTTCCATCGAGTTTCCTTGGTTGTTTCTTTTGCTTTGCTGCCTGGCTGTTTTGTAGCAGCAGGAGGTTTCTTTGGCTTCTGGATGTTTCCCATCTTGTGTGCTTCAACCTGCTTTTGAATCTGAGCTGGTTCCTCTATGACCAACTCCCGGATTACTTCCTTTTCCTGAAAATACGATGTTGTTTGTTATATATCAGTTAGTGCTGCATCTGATTTAGATTTCAGCCTGTCAGGATGGAATCACACCCTATCCATTTGAAGTGCTGCACGATATGCAGCATCTTGTTCCTCCCTCAGTTGGCGGTTCGCTCTTCTTGTCTCTTCTTCTATTGCTTTGGCTCTGAAAGCTGAGCCTTGTTCTTCAATTGTCAGCTGTAGGATCTCCACCAGTTCAGCAGGTGACACTGGCCCTTCCACCTAAACAGTAATGTGCAGAAGACAAGAGTTTAACAGTGAAAAGAGAGAAAATTCCCCATCATTCTCTATAGAGAATTACCCAGAAATTTCAGTGAGATGGTTCTGAGAAAGGAAAAGGAAACTATTCACCTGCTGCAGGACCGCTATGCTATCATCGGGAGCAGGCATGATGATGGCACAGAAAGGAAAAGTGGGTGCTCTTAGTGCAGCAGTCATGTGTTGCCCTTCTCCACTGTTTGCAATGGCGGCCCAGGAAACAAAATTCGCATCCAGAAACTGCACGACGAGCTCCGAGCAGAGGGTCCCGCTGCAGAATGGAGCTGTGTAGGGGTGCTCAGGCAAGTGGAGATAAAGGAAGAGAAGCTTTGATTCCTGCTCTGCCATCTTGAGAGCTTCAACAAATCTGCAGGCATAGAAAAAGGGATGGGACAAACCATACTGCCGCTCAAAGTTGGTTATGAAAACCCATTCCTCTAGAACTACCAGAGCTTCTTGGGGCTGCTCGAAATGTGGCTGCTGGAAATGCAGCTGCTGATGGTCTCTCCTTTCGGCACCTATCAGTGCCATTCCATGACCCACCACTCTCGAAACCCCTCCTATTATGTTCATTGGGAGGTTAACCATCCTACGAACAATGCTGCTGCGTGACAAACGCTCTGCTCTTGTATTTTCTCTCGTCGACATCTTCTGAAAAATTAAGGAAATTGGTGCGGCGTCTTGAGAATAATGTGAGAATGTTTGAGAAAGCTTCTGATTCTTCTGCAGTGTTTAAATCTGGCTGATTGAATGCTCCAAAACCATCTCTCTTAAGCCCAGATCCTTGTTGAGCCCATCGTTGCCAATGCAGTCTTCTTCTTCAATGTGGCTCGATTCTACTCACCTGACCCATTTAACTGACACAGCTGGACCCAAATCATGTTCAAGGGCAAAAGGCTGATCACCCAGGCCATGTGTCTATACTTATATTCTGCTGATGTGTTTTGAGTTTTGGCCAGGTCAGGTCAAGTCATTTAGCCTCTCTCATTGATAACATATATAGGCAGGTCAAGTCAGGTAGGGTTCAATATTCCTATCCCAACTTATTTTTTTAGCCAGAGCCTGACCCATTTCCCCATATAGCTTGGACTGAACCACCTCAAAAGGCTAGCTAGGTTAGTCGACCGATATTGGGCTCACCCAAACCATTGGCACACCTAAGAAAAAGAAGCAGCAGCAGCTTAAAAGCTCAGAATTCGTGAATTGTAGAAAATCAAATGAGAAACAACACTAAGAAATTGGTAGAAGATGGTTACAAGCATGTGAAAAATAAAAAGACTAGTCAATCAAAACAAAGCTAATAACCATTATTAGGACAAGGCTAGTCTTCATTAATGTCTGTGCAACCACAGAGAATGAAATGGACGATGGATGCAGCCACGAGCTTCAGCTTCTGAAATAAACAGGCGAAAATCTGGTGCTTGATGTGTCCTCGTCTGTTCCGCTGATGGCCATGCATTGATTTGGTCACCGGTGGGAGGAATCCTGGACGCTCCACCTTCTTCACGTTGCGATCGGTTTGAGTGAAAACAAGAGCTACATCAACTCCACTGTCACAGACAACTTTGTATGCTCGGGTTTACATGATGGGTATAAGGGTTGTTTTGCATCCTCCATTAATTTCTTGTAACGGGAATCATCATCTAAGTCATCTTGAGGTTGAGTACCATCTTCATTATTAACCTCGTTCATACATGCATCTAAGTCATCGGGTTGAAAGCGACCAAAAGCATCATTCACCAAATCTTCCATTCTGGGCAACATATCTTCGTTACGATTATCGGCAGATGTACTCGCACCTTCATTGGGACATTGTTCCCCATGGAGAAACCAGGTCGTGTATGTTTTATCTATGCCATGTAAAACCAAATGATCGCAAACTGTTTTTAATGGCTTCTTCCCATGCACATTACAACATTTGACACAAGGACAACAGTACCAATCAACACCATCTGAATTCTGTTTTGCGAACTCTAGGAATGTTGCAACACCTCTCAAGTATTCAGGGGACACCTTTTCTGCCGTCATCCAATTCTTGCATGGGGTCTTGGAAGCCATCTGCTGTGTATAAGTTAGGTCCGGAATGAGTACGTCTATGTAACTGACTAATGGATGATGTGCAGGCGGCACTAAGAAAATTTACATGTGCAGACGGCACAAAACACACCAAATGTCTGAAATAACAGTTATCGGTTGGATGGATAGAATCCTCCAATCTGGACATCTGAGCTATGCATATGGGCCCACTTGTACAAAAATAGATGCATCAGAACAGTACTCACTTTCTGATGCATCAAGACCTTACAATTAATCAAATCAAAGACTGCTAACAAAACACAGAAGCCTAATGCCACATGCATCTCCATTTGTAGCCGCACGTGCCATCAATGGCACATCATCGGACATCTGAGCCATGCATCAGGAGGGCTGTACCATGTCCATGACCTATACTAAAAATCAGGCTGGCTAACTCATGATGATGGCCATGCATGAACAAAAACCATGGAGGACAAAAGAAATGCCAATTGTCCAGGTCCAACATTGGTGTGTGGCCCTCTTGATGGTTGATCTGTTCTCTAACAAGAGAACTATGGATTTAAAAAGAAAAATACAAGAGCTCAGTGTCCAAGAATCCATAAATAAAGTGTCAAAGCTTTTGGTTAATCCTAACAATGCCTGAACTTGACAATCCCAGCAGTCCACTTACAACCCTTTTTAGATCGAGAGATGAGGAGCTTATTGCATATCATTGTGTTGTGAGAATTCATACTTAAACCAGAAAGAGAATGGTCTCATTTCTTTCTGGGTAAGGAAGAAGAGAATTCATACTTAAACCAGAAAGAGAATGGTCTTATTTCTTTCTGTGTAAGGAAAATCTTCTTCGTATCTGTTGCTTATTATCTGTCGCATTTAAATCAATCTACGATACAGCATGACTATTAACACATATTTCTTTTTGACTGTTTCTCCAAAAGCAGGTTAGCAGTTAACCCAACAAAAAAATGGTCCTCATTTTTAATGCTCCTTTCGACTCCCATTTTTTCTTAATCATTCAGCATTACACCACATATAAATAAGAAACTATATTCATGATTCATCACCCAGTGAACACCACACATCTGTTCAAGCTGAAACCAACTTTCAACCACCTCTTTTCTCCATTCGATTAACAATTTAGCCCCAACAATCTCATAGATCATTATCATAGTTGAGGCTCAATCAGACCCTGGTTCCAAATGAATTCATCAGAACAGGATCTTGATTTACATAACAATGCATCGTTCAGCTTTCACCAAACCTCTCAATATCTTATGGTAGAATGTCATCATTCCAAGCCAGACCAAGGTTTGCTGACATGCATATGTTGTCAGGAGTGGTAACTGGTAGTTGGTTTGAATTTTACATTGTCTTTTCCTTTTAGTTTTTCCGGGTTGCTAAGAAGGAACATAGCTGCATTTGGAGGTGGGCCTGCCCTCAGTTCATGAATGCATAGGTAGCTAATACTTAGAGCAAATAAGGCTCAAGTATGCATATATTTTAAACACATGATCTATCTTATGGTGGGCGCCACATTATGGACAGTTTAATCAATGTAATGCATGCCACATGTAAATTTTCTTAGTGCCGCCTGCACATCAACCATACTCTACTAATGGATGATCGGAGAATACTTTAAAGGACCTATCTTCTACCATTGCTCTTGTCCATCCATTCTTTGATGCCATTAACTTGACGTTTTGGATCATCTGATCAGTACCATTTTTTTAAGACGGCTTGAAAAGAGTGGACTGGACCTAATGGACGACCAGATAGATGATATGAGTCCCAACGGCTTGATGCATATCCCTAATTCTACGCCGTCCATCCGTTTCCACGATCCAAATCTTAGGTGGACCACACCACAGGGCAACATTGGTGATTGAATACCCAGCATTAAACAATTCTTGGGGGCCACCGGAATGTTTATTTACCACACAAACTGTTGATAAGGTCACAAAGACCTGGATTAAGGGGCCACGTAAATATCAGATTGATCCAAAACTTCGTGGCCCACAAGAAGTTTTTAATGGTCAATCACCACTTTTTTCCTGTGGTGTGGTCCACCTAAGATTTGGATCTGCTTCATTTTTAGATCATGACCTCAAAATGAGATGTCAAAAATGGATGGACGACATGGATGTAAAGAACATACATCACGGTGGGCCCCACATTCGGGTATCCACCGACCTTGGTGGATCCGGGAATGACTTCAGTGGATCCATTTTCAAGACTCATCCCACTCACCACAAACCGTGCGTACTCGATCTCCTCTCTTGACTCCATCCCTCAAACGTCACCTTTTAAATTTCAACTGACCAACCATTTTCATCCATCCATCACACTCACCTTTCCAATTTCTAATGGGTGATGATGAAGTAAGATTGGAATATGGTGGACCATATCTCCACAGGACAGTAGGCAGAGTCACATGTTGGAGAGAGAGAGAGAGAGAGAGAGAGAGAGAGAGAGAGAGAGAGATTTCATACCAGCTGCAATGGCGTCGAAGTTTGGAAGCTGCAACGGGAGCGGGGATGGGAGGCGTCGAAGCTTGGAAGCTGCAACGGGAGCGGGGATGGGAGGCGTCGAAGCTTGGAAGCTGCAATGGCGATTTTTGGGGAGAGAGAGAGAGAGAGAGAGAGAGAGAGAGAGAGAGAGAGAGAGAGAAGGGGCGGGAGACGATTGAGAGGAGGGAATGACGATTTGGGGATTTTTTTAGGGTAAGGGTGGGTTAATCTGATTGCACGGTTTTACCGTGCGGAGTAAACTCAGTTGGGCCCACCTAGAATGCATGTGCTTTATCTATTCTGTCCATATGTTTTTCCGGTTCATTTTAGTGGTTGAACCCAAAATTTAAGCATATCCAAACCTCAAGTGGACCATGCCATGGGAAACAGTGGGAATAATGATTTAAGCATATCCAAACCTCAAGTGGCCCCACATTGATGTTTATTTGTCATCCAACCTGTTCATAAGATCACATGAACATGGATGAAGGGAAAAACACAAATATTAGCTTGATCCAATACTTCTGTGTCCCCCTATAATTTTTCAATGGTATACATTCAGTTCACACTTTCCCTGTGGTGTGGTCCACTTTAGATTTTGATATGCTTCGTTTTTTGGCACCATACATAAAATTATCTGTTAAGATGGATGAACAGAGTGGATAAAATACATAAATCACGGTGGGCCCCACAGAGTTTACTCCGCACGCGTGTGCTCAGTACTGTCAGAGGCGTGAATTAGGTGTTACCCGGGAACAGCTAAGTGGGTGTTACCCCCACCGTATGGCCCACATGATATTTTGTATATCCATGCCGTCCATCTGTTTCTACAGCCCATTTTAGGACGACTTTCCAAAAATTATGTAGATCCAAATTTCCAAAAATCTGTGGGCTGAATAAGATGGTTAGGATCATCTAACGAGCGTGGCTTTCGATCCATGCTCCAAGCGTGATGGGGCCCACTATTTTAACTTGAAATTTGAAATTACGTTATATATACGTTATGTGTGGTGATACCTTTAAATAATGCCATGATTATGTCACATGTATGATCCATCCGTTGAGTGATTTCCAAATTGTTATTTTTTGTTTCTTTAAGGTGGAGATGGTAATCACTTTTCTACACTTTCGTCCAATGATTTAAAGGACACCAGTTAGATGGCTAGGATGATTTAATCCACGTTTATTTCGAACCGTTACCATGTGCGCTAGAGGAAGCTAAAATGGACGGTCGAAAACCAAACCAAGCTAAAATGATCCAAAACTTCTGTGTCCCCCTATAATTTTTCAATGGTATATATTCAGTTCACACTTTCCCTGTGGTGTGGTCCACTTTAGATTTTGATATGCTTCGTTTTTTGGCACCATACCTAAAATTATCTGTTAAGATGGATGAACAGAGTGGATAAAATACATAAATCACGGTGGGCCCCACAGAGTTTACTCAGCACGGTGAGCCCCACGGAGTACTAAAATGATATGAAAAAAGAGATAGACGGTGTTGATATATAAAAACTACAATAAGATGGGCCCCACACGGTTAGGGTAACACCCACTAAGCTGTTCCTGGGGTAATACCTAATTCGCACCCCTTGGCTATGGGGCCACTGGCCGGTGCTTTGTGGGCCCCTCCATGACGTATGTATTTTATCCACACTGTCGAGCCATTTCTGAAGATTGTTTTAGTGCTTGATCCAATAAATGAGTCAAATCTAAATCTCAGGTGGACCACACCACAGGAAAATAGTATTGATTGAATGTCCACCATTAAAAACCTCGTAGGGCCCACTATATTAATTATTTGACATCCAACCTCTTAATTAGGTCATACAGACCTGGATGTAGGTAAAAAACAAATATCAGCTTGTTCCAAAACTTCCGTGGCCCTCAATAAGTTTTAACAGTGGGTGTTCAATTAAAATTGTTTCTTGTGATGTGGTCCACTTGAGATTTGGATCTACCTCAAATTTGGGCTCATACCATAAAATGATTTACGAAAATGTATGGATAGAGTAGATGAAACACATTCATCATGGTGGGGCCCACAGAGCACCGATCACTTGGCATTGACTAGTGACCCTGTCACTAACCAATCCATCTGATATATTTTATGTATATCTAATCCATCCATCTGTTCTTTTATATCATTTTAAGATGCAATAGAAAATATTAGAAAAGATCAAATTCTCAATGACTAGATTAGAGTTTGGGGTCCAATGACTATACATTTATTAGGTTTTCATGAGGTCAACAAGTTACAGCGCAATTTGGACCTAAAAATTTGGCCTAATTTGGAAATCTAATCCATTCACTCTATTATATTCATCAATAACTTTGATTTGACTGGTCACTTGCCCTGATCAAGTTTAAGATGAGAAAGATACTAAATAAATAAAATTGATCAATGATGGGCCATATCTTGTAACCTAACCATTAGATTTGAGTGAAATTTAATCTAAACATCTAAAGTCATTTACTTTTCAATTTGGACCAATCAGATTGTCCAAAATTTGTCTAGCTCTAGACAAATTGATTGTACACATTTAAAGAGTCTTTTATATAGATATGATTCGGGCTTAATTTTGTTTTCAATAATAATTACCACGTTCTAAACATATCTGACCATTCAGATCAAGTTTAGGATGACTTGATCATAGAATTTGATCAATCTCATCATTATAGATTTTCCTTGCAATTAATTAACATCATTATATTAGGGCCTTCATTTTTTGCACCAATGAACATGTATGTATGCATAAACCAATCTGATAACCAGTTAACTGAATGAGTGTAATTTTTCATTTTCAACTATCCAATAAATGTCCACCAATAAATTTGGCCCACTCATTTCAAATTTCTCACTTTTATTTAAACCACAATTTTTTTCCAACATTTTTTTTCAAAACCGGTAAATTTTTTTTTTTTTCTATCAAATATTTCAACTTTTATTTCTTTTGAAAATATCATTTTTTTAATCAAACTTCTTAATTTTTTCGAAATACAAAATCTTAATTTCTTTATAAAAATTTCAATTTTTTTACGAACTTATCAATTTTATTCGAACTTCTCAACTTTTTTCAAATGGTCATTTTTTTTTTAAATCTCAATTTTTTGAATCTTATTATTTTTCTAAATCTTATCAATTTTAATTTATTTTCAAACCTCTCAACTTTTTTGGTTTGAAAATCACAAATTTCTTTTTTAACTTCACAATTTTCTTTTTCAAAATATTTAATTTTGTGAAAATTTGAAAAGAAATTTCAAACATATTAATTTTATTCAAATTTCTCAATTTTTTTTTTAAAATCTCTTAACATTTTCTTTCAAATTACTAAATCTGTTATTTTAAATATCAAATTTTTTAATTTTTAAAAAATATCAGTTTTTTTCAATATCTCATTTTTCTTAAATTTTATTTTCCGACGGACCTTATTTGGGGGGCATCTTTTCGGGCTGGGATTAGCGACGGGCCAAATCCGTCGTTAAATAGCGACGAGCTAAGTCCGTCGGAAATTAAAATTTTGCGACGGACTATGTTCGTCGGTAAATCCCGCGACGAAATCCCGCCTTAATTTCGCAAAAGCGATGGAATATTTTCAAATACGACGAATCCGGTCCGTCGTTAAACCAAGCAATTTTTGCGACAGTCAATGTCCGTCGCAAAATCCGTCGCAAAAATGCGATTTTGGCGTAGTGCATGTTTGTCGGTGTGTGTCAGAGTGATTCTTGAATCTTGGTACCTTAACGTAGCATCTTCTTGAGTGGTTACGCACCCCACTCGAAATTCAGTGAAAGCATTCAACGTGTCACCGAAGGGCTGTTGTGTAAGTCGGAGTGGATTGATGCTATTTTAGGGGTACAGTGTGTGTCAATGTTTTTCGGTATTTGGTTAGAGTGCTTCCATAATCTTGGTACCATGATGCATCTTCTTTTTAGTTGGTTACGCACCCACTCGTATTTTGGTAATAGAGGAAGAAGGTTTGCTGGTGTACGTGGACCACACCAGAAAATGCAGACCCTACAATGAATCTCACCATCAAAATATACATACGGCCCACCATGATGATTATTTGCCGTCCAAACTGTTCATAAGGTCACATGGACCTGGATGAAGGGTAAAAACAAATTAAATATCGGACTGAACCAAAACTTCTAGGACCCTAAGAAGGTTTCAATGGTATGCGTTCAATCTCACACTGCTTTCTGCAGTGTGGTCCACTGAAACTTTGGATCTTTCTTATTTTTTTATCAGGCCTTACAAAAAGTCTCAAAAAATGGACGGATGGATTGGATATAACACGTGGGTCATGATTTAAAAAATTAAATAGGTCGAAATGAAAAATGGATTATAGTAAAAGAAACAATGGTGATTAACCTTACAGGCATTTCCACAGGTTGGGTGGAATCAATGAAGTTTCTAATGGTGATGATCAACTCCAACGGTTTGTAATTCCACCTTCATATTTGTTAGAAATCTACAACGTCCATCGATTTTTTTTCAGATCATTTAAGACATGGGACAAAAAATTACACCGAATTAGTGCTTTGAGTGGCCTGCATGACTGGAACAATGGGTAGGGAAATGACTACAGTTAAACCTCCCTAAGAACCTTGTGATGTTTACGTGGAATCCATATCGTTTATAAGGTCACTATTACTGAGATGAGCTAAAAACAAAAATAGTATTATCATGATCAACTATTTTTTGCCCTATCAATGTTTCAATAGTGGACGTTTGATCTCACTATTACCAGTCGTGTGGCCCGTTTAAGTTTTGGATCTACCTCATCCATCTATTTTTCAATAATGGATGTTTGATCTCACTGTTTCTTGTTATGTACCCCGTTTAAATTTTGGATCTACCTTATTTTTCTTCCAATGCTCTATATTGATCTGGAAAAGCACATGGACGATGAGGATTTCGAACAAGCATCACGGTGGGCTTCACATAACTTCCGCCGGCTGGAAATGGACTGCATACTGAGTAACTCAGTACTTTAAGCATACTGGGTAAACTCAATGGGGTCCACCATCATTTATGTATTTCATTCACTCCATTCATCCATTTTAAAATAAAATTTTATGGGTTTATACAAAAAATGAAGGCTATAAAAAGTTGAAGTGGACCACACCACACGAAACAATGTGAAGTGAACCTGTATCGTTGAAAAATTCTTGGGGCCATAAAAATTTTGGATCAAGCTGATATTTTTTTTCCCTTCATCAATGGCTGTTTGATCTTATGAACAGGTTGGATGACAAATAAACATCACTGCGGGCCATAAGAAAGTTTTCAATGGTGGAAATCATTGTACCCACTATTTCTTGTGGTATGGTCTACCTGAGTTTTGGATATGCTTCAATTTTGGTTTCAACCCCTTAAATGATCTGGAAAAGTAGATGGACGGTGTAGATGAACTACATACATTTACAGTAGGCCCAATAGTGGCCCATCATCAACATTCTTTTTAAAAGAAAACCTTTGGAATATTTCCCGCCAAAAAAATATTATGATGGGCGGGAAACAAATGCGTGTATGAAAGGCTGATATATGTGTTGGCAACCAACTTTTTTAAATGACAAAAATGCCCCTTCAAAGGTAGAAGGGTGGTTAGGATGTTCTTCCCCTTTGAGTGGCCCACTTGAGTTTTGGATTGAAATGAATTTTGGCCACGAAGGAAAGCATCATTAGATGTATGTGATGGACAGATTAGATTACATACACGCAATAGTATGGGCCTCATAAATTGCATTGTACGTTTACGTTAACCTACAAGTGCTTGTAATAGATCCGGCCTCATACTTTACGGCCTGTTGGATTTGCAGAAATGGTGGGAAAGGAAATTGTATTTCTCATAAAACCTTATTTCCAAGAAAGTGTGGGAAATTAAATACTAATTCTCATATTTGTTCATCAACAACATTTTCTCGAGAAAATTGAGATTTATTTTCAAATCATATGTTTGAAAAAATAAAATTATGTTGAGAAACTCTTTTGGTTCTAATTTCAAGTCTCGAAGTATTTTGGATGCAATGCTAGCCTCACTCTAAGGGTACCTCGTCAACGGCTTACATTAGATACTTGGTATCCATATACAAACCTGTGTTCATCATGTCCACATAGATTCCTGACGGATCCAATTAAGTAGTAGATCGGGCTGATTTTTTGTCCCAATGCTTAACATTAAGGGACGATCCAGGTTTATTGGACCTTATCAAGGATGAAAAATAAATTTTATGAAGGCCTTAGGAAGTTTTTAATGATGGGGCATTCAGTCAACATTGTTTCCCATGGCATGGTCCACCTGAGATTTGGATATGCTTCATTTTTGTACTCCTACCCTAAAATAATGTAGGAAAATGGCCCGCTGGCGTGTATGTAGAATACATACAGCAAGGTGGGACACACGGTAAGGACTGCAATGTCTCCATGCAATCCGAGCAACACCTAATCCTTATTTTAGTGGGATGCGGCAGGACAAACCTTCGAGTTTCACAGCCAGTGCTGGAAAAGATATTAGCCCAACCATGATGCATGTGTTTTATCCATGCCGTCCATCCAATTTGCCAGCTCATTTTAAGACCTTAGCACAAAAATAAAGCATATCCAAATCTTAGGTGGACCATACTAAGGGAAATAATGGTGGTTGAATGCCTATGGTTAAAAACTTTCTAGGACTCACTATAATGTTTAGGTGCCATCCAACTTGTTCATTGAGTCACACAGACCTACAGGAAGGAAAAACACAATATCAGCTTGATCCAAACTTTCATGGCCCCAAAAATGTTTTTAATGGTGGGCATTCAATCAATAATGTTTCCTATGATGTGCTACACCTGAGATTTGGATCTGCCTCATTTTTGAGCTCATGTCTTAAAATCAGCTGGAAAAATGAATGAACGGCATGGATAAAACACATATATCATGATGGGCCATAAAGCTTTTCTAGCACCAGCCTCCAAGACGTGTGTGCGGAGGGCTCACTATGTATCCTATTCCGAGAGAAAAAAAAAAAGTAGCGGCTTAGCCCGCAACACACCCACTGGTGGGTGCTAGTAGGAAGGGAATATTTCACCCTGATGGGTTTCGAGACCTAGACCTCTTGGTGAAACTCCGCAGAGTCTACCAACGAGGTAAAGGCCCCGAACCCAGCACTGGCCTCACTCAAGAGGATGCGTCTGCTCACCTTGGTATTCTACATCCATGCTGTCCATCTATTTTTTTCAGATCATTTTAGTGCATGATCCCAAGCATGAAACAAATCCAAATCTCAAGTGGACCATACAATCGGAAACCATGGTGACTGATCATTAAAAACTTCTTGTGGGTCATGAATGTTTTGGATCATGGTGATATCTTCTTTTAATCTTCATCCAGGATTGCATGACATTATCAAAAGTTTAGATGGAAAATAAACATTAAGAAAACATCACATAGGCCGTAGGAAGTTTTCAATGGTGGGGCCTTCAATAACGAATGTTTCTTATAGTTGTATGGTCTGCATCATTTTTAGGTTCATGCACTAAAATGACCTAGAAAAATGGAGGACGGCATGGATGTAGGATGAGTACATCAACGTGGGCTGATGGCAAGGGTTGCACCATCCTAGGTGAGGCGGGGCAGCACCTAATTAGTTATGGAGAAAATATAGGAAAGGAAATGTCATTTCTTATAGGTCTGGGTAAGAAAATAAAAGGATAATTTTGATAGAAAATTGGCTGTGTGGAAAATTGAATTTCCCTTTCTTTCTTATGTTTTGGTCTTTACAAACAACGAAAACATATTTTCTCAAGAAATCCTGTTTCATTTCTCATCATTTCATTGAATCCAAATAGGCCCTTAGGATTTGGATCGTCAATTGATTTTTTATTTCAACTAAAATTATAGGATTGCAACAAATGTAAGATTCAAATTGCGGAATTGAAGGACAATACAATACATCGAGTATGAAGATCGGATAATATAAATAATAGGTGTACCTGGTTAAGCCATTTGAAATTCTGATCTAAATCTTCCTCTCTTAGAACTCCTTTAGAGAGAATTCTAAGATAGGGACTCGAGTCTCTATGTTGTTCCCGATAAGGGACCCAACATTCATTTTATAGAAATTCATAGGTGGATATCACAGTGTTTGAAACCCATCATAACACTGCAACCTCTCTTGCTTCACATGAGTAGACAGATAGATTCCATGTACTTCTATAATACTGCAACAGAGTAGCTAAACGCACCACCCCTTTGTTATTCATTGTCAGGTCACAACTATAGTAAGGTCCACTGGTCAATCCACACACATTTCTGACATCTATATTAGATCTGGGTCATTGATCAGTTGCACTCACTATATAGAAAACTCACATCAAACACTTTAGTAGAAGGTAAAACCATGCAAATTATGTGTTGCACTTTAGATGCATTATGAACAAAAATTATCCTTATTTGATTACCTGACTTTTAGATTGGCAGGAATTTATTAGATAGTTAAAATGAAAAATATCCAGTAGTCTAAATTCAACAAATCAGTGTCCACTAATCATAGTTAGCATTATTTGACCTCAATAAGTTTTGGACTGTAACTTAGCAACATTGGCTTCAATAGTTTATTCTATTTTATTTGAATTAGTATATGCCACATGTATATTTCTAAGTGCCTGCATATCAAGCCTTATTTGCAACTAGAGTAGCGGATAACTATGTTAGTTAGCCAAATCCACAACATAACTAAAAATTGTATGGTTGCAGAGGAGGAATGTAATCCTAACAAAGTATTTTGACCTAGAAAGATGTAATGCCCGCTTATTAAATTTGAAGTACGAAGTCTGAACCTGAAATTTGAATCTATAGTCTGAATTTGAAGTCGAAAAACTAGTATTAAACTTAAAACAACCTATTCGTTTAACAAACATCTGAAATATTTAAAATATGTTAATGTGACACATTTGCTCCTATCAAACAACTATAATTGAATACCTACCATTAAAAACTTCATGAATTCGATCGAAATATTTATTTGTCATCCAACATGTTGATGAGGTCGAAAGGACCTAGATGAAAAGACCACACAAATATCATCGTGATCCAAAGCTTTTGTCGCCCATAAGAAATTTTTAATGATCATTTACCATTGTTTCTTATACTATGGTCCATTTGAGATTTGGTTCTGCTTCATTTTTTTGGATCATGCTCAAGAATATCCTTTCAATACGGTGGACAACATGGATGTAGTCACATACATCACGGTGGGCCCCACAGTCAGGGGTCCTATTGACCTTGGTGGATCAGAATTGTGTACTTAATTACAAGGTTAGTAGGCCCCAACTATTGGACGGTGCTATGTAGCCCCTATCATAATGTATTCGTTTTATCCACGCCATCCATCCATTTTTCTAAATCATTTTAGGAAATGACTCAAAAAATGAGAATGATCCAAATCTCATTTGGCCCAGAACTTTTATGGCCCATTAATGGTCAATCACCACTGTTTCTTGTACTATGGTTCATCCGGGATTTGGTGCTGCTTCGATTTTTTTGGATCATGCTCTAAAATGAGCTTTCAATACGGATGGATAGTGTGGATGTAGTCACATACATCACTGTGGGCCTCACAGTCAGGGTCCCACCCACCTCGGTGGATCGGGGTCTTGCGTAATCCGCTCCCCTAAACCCGAGAATGAATTAGTTGTTACCCGTAATAGCTTAGTGGGTGTTACCCTAACTGTTTAGGGCCAGTCTTCATGTATTTGTTGTATATCCAGGTTGCTCATCTTTTTTTATTTTTAATTTTTTTTTTTACATCTCATTTTACAGCATGATCCGCAATCATAAGAAGATCCAAATCTCAGGAGGACTATATTAATAGAAACAGTGATGAGTAACCATTAAAAACGTTTTGTGGGCCAACAAAAGTTTTGGATCAATCTAATCTTTCTAATTTCCCTTCAACCAAATCTTCTTAACATTATCAATAGGTTGGATTGCAAAAAAACAATAAGAAAATGTTGCGGTGGGACCTTTGGATTTTTTAATGGTGAGGTACTCAATCACCACGGTTTTTTGTGGTGTGGTAAACTTGAGATTTGGATCTGTATACATTTTGGTACTCCATCTAAAAATGATTCAGAGAAAAGGATGGACGGTGTGGATATACAGAAAATCATCAATAGAGGTAACACCCACTAAGAGGTTACCCACTAAGTTGTTACCTGTAACACCTAATTCCCTTCCCAAAATTTTGGGGATGTAGATTAGCCACCGATGGCGTGATTAGCCCTGAAGTGATGTCACCAGTTTTGTGGGCCCTATCATGATTTATGTTTTGTATCCACGCAATCTATCCATTTAGAGAGATCATTTTAGTGCATGAACCAAAAAATAAGGGACATCCAAAGCTCAAGTGGACCCCACAAAAGAAAACAGTGGGAATTGAACACCTATCATTAAAAACTTCTTAGAGGTCACAGGAGTTTTTGATCAAGATGATATTTGTGTTTTCCCTTCTTCCATGTCTGTGTTAACTTAGGAATAGGTTGGATCTCCCAAAAAAAAAAAAAAAATCATGGTGGGGCCTAAGAAGGTTTCAACAGTGGGAGTCACTGTCCCCACTATTTTCTGTAGTGGGGGCCATTTGAGCTTTGGATCTGCCTCATTCTTTGGCTCATGCCCTAAAATGATCTCTCTGAATGGATAGACGGTGTGGATACAACACATATATCATGGTGGGCCCACAAAACTTGGTGACATTACTTCAGTAGCCACTCACGTTGTGGTAACTAATTGGCGTGCCAAATCTAGGCGAGGATTGCCCACTACCCCGCCCAAATCTAGCTAGAGATAGACGGTCCTGTCAAGGGGCTTTATGGGGCCTACTATGATGTATATTTTTTTATCTATACCATCCATTCATTTTCCATATCAATTTACGGTACATGACAAAAAAATAAGGAAGATCTAAGGCTCAAGTAGGGACTTGGAAGAGAATGCCGGGCGAAGGGCGAATGCCGGGCGAAAGGCGAATCAGGGAAGATGAAGTGCTACCAAAGGATCTCAGGGGAAAAGGCCCCCTCCTAGATGGGGGGAGGAGGAGCGTTTCCAGAGGATCAAGCCTTCATTTAGAAGGTAAAACAGGATATGTTCGGAGAAGGAGCATATCTCCAGGTTGGACACAGGTACAGGGGAAGAGAAGAGCTTCTTCAAACGGCTACAGTGTGTTCGTGGGAAATCTGAAATACGACTGTTCTTCTGAAGATTTAGCCTCCATCTTTGGCCGTTTCGACAGGATCCGTGATGTCTTCATTCCTTTGGAGAGAACCCTTCACCGGCATAGGGGTTTTGCTTTTGTTAGATTCCAATATGAGGCAGATGCCAATGCTGCCATTGGGGTGCTCCATGGGAAGTCCATTGATGGGAGGACAGCTATAGTACAATGGGCGAAGCCCAGGAAACTTCCGGGGACTCTACCCCATGCAGCCCCTTTACACAAGTCTGCTAGGGTTCTATCCCAGGGGGACCACCCGGCGTTGCCCAAAACGCTTCCTATCCCACCCCCCCCCCCCCCCCCCCCCCCCCCCCCCCCCCCCCCCCCCCCCCCCCCCCGGGGGGGCACCCGTCTTGAGGGGTCCGGTCCTTCCTTTGCTGAAGTAGTTAGGAGTGCCTCGCTACAGGATCAGGGGAGAACCGGTCTACAGTCCGAGAGTAAAGAGGCGTTTGTAGCTATTGCAGACGAGGCATCTGTTCGCACCAAGAGGAGGGCTTTGGAACTTGCCTTAGTTGCCAAAACAGAAGGCAGTCATGTCACCGCTATCCATCTGATTCAATCCTTCAGAGAGTCGCGATTCATAGCCTCTGCGGTGGATGTTGTCAAGCTTCAGGCCTTCCATTTCTTGCTGATTTTCAAATCGAGGGTAGAGATGATTGATTTTTTCTCCGACTCCCATCTCCAACAGTCGTGGGGGTTGGAGAGTGTTCACGCTTGGGAGCCCTCCTCGTTGTGGACTGTTGGAGGAGTTTGGATTAAGCTGTATGGGATCCCTGCCCACGCTTTCTTTGAAGCTTCTATTGTTGAGTTGGGCCAACATTTCGGTAGAGTGGTGGAGATTGACACCATATCAAAATATGGCTTCTTCCAAGGCATTGCGAGAGTGAGGGTTGTGCTTGCGCCGGGGAGGGACATTTTCAAGGTCATTGACTTTAGGGTGGAGGGAAAATCCTACTCTGTTTTTGCTTCTATTGAGACCCCCATGGGAGAGATTCGGGATCCGTTTCGTGGGTTGGCAGAGAAGGCCCCCTCTAGGGCAAGGGTCGAGTCTAATTTCACTCTGTTCCAACGAGAGGGAGGTCCGTGCCCAGACCCTGCTTGTGAAAAGGCCCTTGTGACTGCTCCGCCATGCCAGTCCCAGGTGCGTGAGTTCCCACGCCAGCTACCTGTTTGTGAAAATGCTCCAGTGCCGGGTGACCCCCTCCCATGCCAGTCCCAGGTTCAAGAACTTCCACGCAGGTCACATGTTTGTGAGAGTGCTCCAGTGCCGGGTGCCCCCCTCCCATGGAATGCTGGTGCCAATTATGTAGCATCGACTGCCCCCGGTCTGCCGAATGTTAATACTCGTCTCTTGCAGAAGGACTGCGATCTATCCCAACAGTTTCGGTATCCTTCTACCGGTGATCAGCCAGAGTTGCCAGACTCTCTTTCTAAAGTTGTTATTGTGGAAGGGCAGGAGATGACTCCTCAACCGCCAGGGACAGGACCGGTATCAGTCAGAGGTGCTGCGACCAGGGTAAATCTGTTGAATACGAGCGACATCCACGAACCCTCCCACCCTCCCCTCAATCCTCTTGATCCAACTTCGGCTCTTGGCAAAGGCACTGGGTGTCGGCCGGATATGCACCCCCCTGGGAAAGAGGTAGTAGAGCCATGTTCGACGGTCACCCCTAAGCCTCAGCAGCATAGATGGTTTCAGTCGTTGTCCGAGGGGCACAAGCCTCTGACAATTGAGGAACCCCCTTCAGCTCACCAACCTATTCATAATCTGGAATGGGACAACGTCTGTGACTTCCATGTTGGGGCAACTAGGCCAAATCCGGTGTATCCAACCCCTGCTAAACCTATCTTAGGGAATGATCAGGGAGGTCTCTGTCTGCAAGTCGATCTGTCCCCTTACTTTACAGGGGAAGATCAAGATATGCCAACATGATCTCCTAGTCCTCTAAGGGATGTCCTCTCTGATGGTGAGAGAGAGGGATTTCCAGCTCGTGTTTCGGACTCCCAAGAGGGGGCTGGTAGCCCGAGAGAGAGAGAGAATTTCTCAGCGACGACACAGGACGCGCTCTAGAGTTAGAATCTCAGCCAGATAAGCAACGTCTTCGGACTTCTTCCCCCAACAAAGGGTTGGGGCTGCTGTTGCAGTCTTCGGGGTCTCTCTTGCACTCCCAAGCAGATGAGGGAGAGGTGGCTAATGGGAAGGACGCTGTGGCTATTTCACCCCAGGCCATTAACGAGATATCAGGGGTGGCAGATAAACAACAAGCCACAGGGAAGTGGATCCTGGCCCTTCAAGCCAATCATGAGAAGGGCACTCGCAAGTTACACGCCTCCTATGAGAGGTTGAGGAGACTCAAGCTACGGGCCTTGAACTCTGGGTGTGTGACTGATGGATAAAATCCTTGTTTGGAATGTTCGGGGAGTTGGGAATGCAAAATCTATTCGAGTGCTCAAAAGGTATGTTCGGGAATATAATCTGGGGATGATTGCCCTGCTGGAACCTTTTCTTTCTGATGATAAGAGGGTTCGGACTGGTCTATCTTTGGGGTTTCACAATTCCCTATCCAACCACAGTGAAGGAGGGAAGGTTTGGGTGTTCTTCCACAGTCAGCACCAGGTTGTTCTCAGGTCTGCCTCTTCACAGCTGATCACCATGGCTGTATCTATTCAGGGTCGGGTTGCCCCTGTCCTCCTCTCCATAACCTATGCTAAATGCTCAGCTGCTCTCAGAAGGGATCTGTGGGAGGAGCTAGCATCGGTGGCTGCTTCTAATACAGGGCCGTGGGTAGTGAGTGAGGATTTCAATGCAGTAGTCGAACAGTCTGAAAGAAGGGGTGGTATCAGTCGAGACAGGCCAGTCTCTCCTACCTTTGCTAAAGCCTTGGAGCGAGCTCACCTAACCGATGCTGGGTTTAGTGGTAGCAAGTTTACGTGGTGCAATAATCGGCATGGTTCTTCCAGGGCCTGGGCCAGGCTCAACCGTACAGTCTGCAATACTGAGTGGTTTGACAGTTTCCCCTCCTTTCTTGTGAAGCATCTTCCTCGATCTGCTTCTGATCATGCGCCCTTGCTTCTCTCCTTTCCTCTAGGGACCTCCAGTGGCCCCAAGCCTTTTCGATTCCAAAGGATGTGGCTCCTTCATGACGGTTTTCTTCCTCTCGTTCGTTCTGCCTGGGAAGCGGCCACCCCGAGCCAGGCCTATGACCCCATGGTTAACCTGTTAGCCAAATTGAAAGCTACTAAGCAGGCCATTGCTTCTTGGAACAGGGACATATTTGGTGATGTTTTTCTTCAAGTCAAGCGTGCAGAGCAGGGGCTGCTCCAGGCTGAGGAAGCATGTCTTCTGGAGCCATCAGACCAGAACCTCAGCATGTTGAACGCTGCTAAAGCAGATCTTTCTATGTGCGAGCTGCGTGAGGAAGTTTTCTGGAAGCAGAAAGCTAGAAACAAGTGGCTGCTGGAAGAAGATAGGAACACTAAATTCTTTCATATCCAAGCTGCTAATCGTCAAAGGAGAGGCAGGATTATGGAAGTACAGTTAGACAGCGGGGAGATTGTCACAGACCAAGCTAGAATCAGAGAGGAGGCAGTTGATTTCTTTGCTAGGCAGTTCAGAACCAGCGATTGCTCTGAGCCAGGGGACTTTTTAGATGTTATCCCCGAATGTGTGTCCTCCCAGGACAATGACAGGCTTATGAAGGAGCCTTCGGTGGAAGAGGTTAAGCAGGTGGTGGATGAGATCCCCAAGGATGGCGCGCCTGGCCCTGATGGTTTCTCTGGAGCCTTCTTTGCTGCATGTTGGGATATCGTTGGGAAGGATATCTGGAGGGCTGTCGTGTTTTTCTGTAGAGGGGGTAGGTTGTCGAGGGCTTTCACCTCCACCCTGATTGCGCTGATTCCAAAAGTCCCTTATCCATCGAAGTTCGCTGACTTCCGTCCCATTAGCCTATGCAATTGCATCTATAAGATTTTTTCTAAAATCATGTCTAACAGGTTGAATCCTTTGCTGCCAATCCTTATCTCTCAGGAGCAAGGGGCTTTTGTTTCTGGGCGCTCCATGGTGGAAAGCATAGCTTTAGCCCAAGAAGTTTTTAGGGACGTTGGTAAGAAAGTCCGGGGGAACAACATTGTGATCAAGCTCGACTTGGAGAAGGCTTATGATAGGGTTCACTGGCCCTTCCTCAAATCCCTCCTCCTCAAATTTGGCTTCAACGAGAGGTGGGTCTCTCGGCTAGAATGTTGCTGGTCTAACTGCTGGTTTTCAATTGTTGTCAACGGGCATGCCTCAGGCTTCTTCAAGTCTACTCGGGGTTTGCGGCAAGGGGACCCCATTTCCCCTTCTTTGTTCATTATTACGGCAGAGGCTTTTAGCAGAGGTTTCGCGAACCTTCTCCGGAACGGTCGATGCCAGCAATACCGGCTGCGGAGGGGGTGTCCCACCCTCTCACATCTCCTATTTGCTGACGACACCCTGCTCTTTATCAACGGTGGCAGCAACACCATTCGGGAGGTGAAAAATTTCCTGAACAGGTTCTAAGAGGTCTCAGGGCAGAAGATCAACACAGGGAAGAGTGGCTGCTACGTTCATAACAAGATGTCGGTGTCCAGATCTAGAGCCATTCAACGTCGGCTAGGGATTCCAGTGCTGACTGGGAGCTTCACATACCTGGGAGTCCCGATTTTCCAAGGTAGATCGAAGCGTATCTATTTTCAGTCTTTGGCCGACAAATTCAGGGGCAAGGTGGCTGGTTGGAAAGAGAGATACTTGTCCTCGGCAGGTAAGATGACGTTGATCAAGTATGTGATGAGTGGCATCCCGATTCATACTATGGCAGCGACGGATGTTCCTGTTTGTGTCTTAAAAGAGTTGGAGCAGCTGATGGCCAATTTTTTCTGGGGGTGGGACCAGGGGAGGAAGAAGATGCACTGGATAGACTGGGGGAGAATTGCTTTGCCTAAATCTGAAGGGGGCTTGGGAGTGAAGCGTCTTAGCGAGGTCTTGCGTAGCTTCAGGATGAAGATGGTCTGGTCGGTTTTCTTTGATAAGGGACAGAACCTGTGGGCAACTTTTATGAGGTCGAAATACCAAGCGGACTTCCCCATCGCTGTCGAATCCTCTCATCGCTATGGCAGATCCCCGCTTTGGACAGGTATTTGCTGGTTGTACCCGCTGGTCCGGGCTGCATTTCGTTGGCTTGTGGGTAGAGGTGAGTGTGGCTTCTGGGAGGAAGACTGGACTGGCCTCGGTCCACTGTCTGCGTGGGTGCCTCACCCCATTCCAGTGGAGCTCTGTCAACTTAAAGTTTGGGACTGTTTGTCCACAGCAGCTGCAGGTACGTCTATCCCTGCCTCCACCGGGCTGCCCCAATTGATCTTGGATCACATCCGAGGTGAGGGGATTTGCACGTCAGATTATGCAGATAGGTACCTCTGGACGAGAAGCCCCTCGGGGCTTTTTACAATCAGCTCAGCGTGGACCTTCATCAGGTCGTCCAGCAGCAGACGGTGGTGGGCCAGGTGGGTTTGGCACCCTGCTGTTCCTCCAAAGATATCTCTTTTCGCTTGGAAAGTGTTGTTCCATGCAGTTCCTCTTGATGTCAATGTGCAAAGCAGGGGCGTCCATCTAGCCTCGAAGTGTGAATGCTGTTTTGGTGGCATGGGCACGAGCGCTGAGGATCTGGACAATCTGTTTGTGTCTAAGGACCTGGCTAAGGTGATTTGGAGTCATTTCAGCTACATCTTCGGAATCATGATCGTCGACGGGCAGTCTGCAGGGAGTAGAGCGAGGCAATGGTGGAGAGACGCCACATTGGGTGATTGTTTGTCTTCCCTTAGAGGCATCACCCCGAGTCTTATCTTCTGGGAGATATGGATTGAAAGGAACGCTCGCCGCTTCGGTAACAGTCGTGGGTGCCCCGACAAAGTCATCCACAGGATCCAGGGGTGGATGAGAGCCCTCTCCCCTCACTTAAGCCCGGCAAAGGAAGATAGCTTGGACTCTCATTTAGCGTTCCAGATCCTTCGGGTTTCGCCGGCGCCCCCTAAGAGGAAGGATGTGCGTATCCTAAAATGGATTAGACCTCCTACAGGCTGGGTCAAGATGAACGTGGATGGGTCTTCTATGAATAACCCAGGTCCGTCGGGTGGTGGAGGCGTGTGCCGCGATGCAGAGGGACGTTTTGTCTTTGCCTTCTCTTTTGGGTACGGGCAGGGGTCAAATGTTAGAGCGGAAGTCAAAGCTTTAGAGGAGGGCCTTACGTTATGTATCGAGAGAGGCATCTCCAGAATCCAGTTGGAAAGCGACTCCAAGACTGTTGTAGTCGCCTTATCTCGAGAGCGCCCCTCTAGCTGGGCTTTTTGGTATTGGTGGGTGAGGATTTCTAACCAGCTGGCCCAGGTTGAGGCGTCTATCCACTTTGCGCCGAGGGAGGTGAATGGTGTGGCCGATGGTTTAGTGTGGCTTGGAAGTGAGTCTCAAAGGCATAAGCTGTTTAATTCGGTTAGAGACCTTCCCAGTGATATCCATGGTATCCTTTTCACCGATAAAGTGGGCCTAGGGACTCTGTCGAAAAAGTGATGAGCGGCTTGGGTTGGGTGGAGTGTTTGTCGGTGCTTACGATAGGCGATCGGCTTCTTCTTTTTGTGATGCCTGATCGCCCGAATGTGTATTCCGCCTTTTGTGAATAATATTTCTCCAGTTCATTAAAAAAAAAAAAAAAAAAAAGGCTCAAGTAGGACACACTATAAGAAACAGTGGGAGTAGAGTGCTTACCGTTAAAAACTTCTTGGGGCCACAAAAGGCTCCAGTCAAGGTGATTTTTGTGTTTTTCCTTCATTAGATTTGTGTGACCTTATGAAGAGGTTAGATGGCAAACGAACTTCACAATGGACCCCAGGAAGATTTTAATGATGGTCATTCCATTCCAACTGCTTTATGTGGTGTGGTTGACTTGAGCTTTAAATGCGCCTCATTTTTTGGTATCATGCTCAAGAATAATATAGAAAAATTGATGGATGATATGGATCTAACACATAAATCATGGTGGGCCTAAAGAAGTACCACACATTAAAAGTTGCTTATGTATTAGGCAAAGGAGAAAATTTCTCTAGCCCGGGGTAATTTTGGATTTTTTTAAAAGAGTCGCGGAGCGTATTCTGGATTCACTATTAAGCTAGACCTCGGTTGTCGAAAATATTCAGCAAAAACTGATGGAGCGCTTTCCGCGTTTGGTGTTATCAAACACATTAAACGCCAAGCCTTTTCAAATTCCCCATTAAGTAAAAATTTTCACCGTTAACAAACAGGCCGTTGTCATGAAATGTCTACTAGAGAGAAGCAATATGATACGCAGCCCACATCTTGTGATAGAGTACCATGGTTTTCATTTATGATAAGTAAGGCCCATGGTTCATTAATCGAGGCCATTGGTCAATTCGCAAATTCCATGGATGAAGAATGCCCCAAAACTCTTCCATCTTAGACCATCCTAGTTATTAATGTTGGGACTTATTTAAGTTGAATGTGGATTGCTGTTATATTTCTCTTGCTACCCATTTATTTGTACGAAATGATGAAAGGTTGAGATTGTTTTGGCAAGTAGACCTTTAATGCATAATTCATCCATGGTGTGTGGGACACCATAGACCAATGGTGTAGACTATCACACTATAAGACTCATATATACTTTTCAAATATCTGGACCACCTATGTCATATAATTCCTCTCTTCTTAAAGTTTTGAAGAATTCAGATCCTCTACTCGGTTTTAACAGGGGAATTCTGTTTGGGTCGACCTCATTGGTCCATGTCAGCAACTACTGATCTAACGTGGACCAATGAGGTCGACACCAAACAGAAATTTTCTGTCAAAACCAAGCAGATGAACGTGGACCAATGTGTATATATGCTACCAAAAGCTATAAAATATAAGGCTATTTAGGCCCTTCACGAGGTAACCGAGCTAATGAACGGAGTGGATCATCCATACCTAGATCCCACTTGGGTAAAGATAAAAAAAACAAAGAAAAAAAGAAGAAGAAAGTTTATATGCTAGAACAGTTAGCGTCAAAGACTTCGTTGCCAAGCATCCGTCCGAAGCGGATAGCATAGTGAGTAACTGAGTAAACTCTGTGGGGTCCACCATGATTTATGTATTTTATTCACTCTGTCCATATATTTTTCCAGATAATTTTAGGGCTTGAGCCAAAAAATTAAGCGTATCTAACGTGGACCACACCATAAGAAATAGTGTGTATCGAACGTCTATTGCTGAAAAATTCTTGGGGACCATTTAAGTTTTCAATCAAGATGATATTTGTGTTTTCCCTCCATCCATCTATATGTGATCTTATGAATATGTTGGATGACAAATAACCATCACTGTGGCCCCTAGAAAGGTTTCAACGGTGGAAATCATCATTCCCATTGTTTCCTATGGTATGATTCACTTAAGCTTTGGATACGCTTAAATTTTGGGCTCAATCCCTAAAATGAGTGGGAAAAACGTATGAATGGCATGGAGAAACCACATACATTCACGGTGGGTCCAACAAAGTTTACTTGGTACGACAAAAGCATACTGAGTAACTCAGTACACAATCCGTATTTGGTGGACACACTTTTTGGCGTGAATGAGGGTCCACTCATGGACCCACCTTAATGTATATGTTATATCCATGCTGACCATCCAATGTTTTAGATTATTTTAGGCAATGTCTTAAAAAGTGTTTTAAATTTGTGATGTGTGTATTCAGACTTAAATTTGACCCGAATTGGATGGCTATATGGCCTTTTGTATCGAATATGGATTTAGCTATTTTAGATTATTTTAGGCAATGTCTCAAAACGTGTTTTAAATTTGTAATGTGTGAATTCAAACTTAAATTTGACCCGAATCAGATGGTTATATGAACTTTTGGATCAAATATGAATTTAGCTATCTATAAGTGTATCCGATGTAGATATCACCTTTTGGAATCCCGCCTACAGATTTTCGAACTTGAGTTGATCCATTATCTGGCTGGATCCAACCCAGAGCCGACCCATTGAGAGCCTTACGTTTCCGTTTCCAGCCGTACAAAGAAAATTAAGCGTTCCTTCGTCCCGTATCTTGGTTTGGTAGAATGTGGGGCCTACATGAGAGCTCACACACGGTGACTCATTTCCAGTCGGATGACAAACGTTTTAGAGATCCGGCCCATCAATTAGGTAGTGGGCAGCTGCTAATATGCTAAGAAAAAAAACATACTCTTATTTTGTACTCTTGAACTTGTTTTCTAACCGCCCATTTCTCTGATGTAAGTTTAACCTTCCTGATCAGCAGGCCGCCATTGTTTTTTGTCCATGACATTCTTTCAGTATTGTCCACTAACTAATGAGCGGTCTAGATCTCCAACACGTATACCATTGAACGGTTGGAACCATGCAGCGCATGGAATTGTTATGCAGGGCCCGCATCCTATTAAAACGCCCTCATTCACGGCTAGAGATTTGACTACAGCATCTTCACCGAATATGCGGCCCACATGGAGAAATCAGAACCATGGATTTAGTGGGCCACATAAAGAAGCTAAAGCCCATAGTGATGAGACCATTAATGGAAGAAAACTGCTCACTCTTGAGTAGTTGGTAGAAAATAAGTTTGGAATGGACACATGAACGGGAAGATCTTATCAGGTCCCATTCGATGGATTAAAACCAGATGGGACCTTTATCAGGTCTGGTCAGCTAATCTTATCAGGTCCCATTCGATGGATTAAAACCAGATGGGACCTTTACTCGTTTATTGTCCTATGTTTTTAATCATCTGGTCCGAAAAAATCAATGGATAGATGTATCATGAACAACCATTAAATTGGTAGGCATTTATTGGACTGTTAAAATAATAATAATAATAATGGTCCTATTTTAACAAATGAGTGTCCATAAATCAAGGGTTAAAAATGTTTAACTAATCTAGTTTTTGGATTGTAAGTGGGGAGGTTATGAAAAGTCCACTTCTAGCCTACCTAATGATCAGTAGCCTGGGGATTAAAAGGAAGATGAGTGAGGTCAACCATTCTTATGAAAAATCCACTTGTGGCCTCCCTGATGAGTGGCCCTATGTGATGCTCAGTCCCAGTAATATGTTCACCATAGGACTCTCTCAATGAATGTCCTGGTACTTCAATCCAGATTATCCACTCGATTGGTAGGTCTTGCTAAAGATGGCTAGAGCTCTATGAAACCGTTGAAGATGGACCATCATGTATATTTGATTGTTTAGTTTTGAATGTGGAACACTGAGTCATCATAACCTCCATAGCTACAATCGCCACATCAAAGTGGTTGTTTATTTTTTATTTTTAATCCAGGCCCATCCACCATAAGGACCCTCATAGGGGGAGGCCATGTGTGTGGGGGTTTGTATTGTCAAGTGATATTTTTGCTTTCCACAAATACTTTCAGGATTTGTATCGTCAATTGATTTTTGCTTTCAACTAAAATTATAGGATTCCAACAAATGTAAGATTCAAATTGTGGAATTGAAGGATAGTACAATGCATTGAGTATGAAGATCAGATAATCTAAATAATAGGCGTACCTAATTGGGCCATTTGGATTTCTGATTTGGAACTTCCTCTCCTGGAACTACTGTAGAGAGAACTCTGAGATATGGATTTTAGTTCTCTATGTTGTTCCAGATATGGGATCCAACATTCCTTTTATAGGAATCCGTAGGTAGTCGTTATAGTGTTTGAAACCCATCACAACACTGCAACTCTTGCTATACACGGCTAGACAGATAGATTCTATGTCTTTCTATAACACTGCAACAAAGCAACTAGACACACCACCCCTTTGTTATTCATTGTGAGGTCACAATTGTAGTGAGGTCCACTAGTCGGTCCACACACATTTCTAACATCTGTATTAGATATGTGCCATTGATAAGTTGGGCCCATTATATATAATGGGCCCAACTTACAATAAACACTATAGTAGAAGGTAAAACCATGCAAATTATGTATAACACTTTAGATGTATCATGAACAAAAATTATCCTTATTGGATTACCTGACTTTTAGATTGGCAGAAATTTATTAGACAGTTAAAATGAAAAATATCCAATGGTCTAACTTCAACAAATCAATGTCCACTAATCCTAGGTTAGCATTATTTGACCTCTATAAGTTTTGGATTGTAGCTTAGCAACAGTGGCTTCAATAGTTTAGTTTATTTTATTTGAATTAGTATATGCCACATTTACATTTCTAAGTGCCTGCATATCAGGCCTTATTTGCAGCTAATGTAAGTTAGCCAAATCCACAACATAACTAAAACTTGTATGGTTGTAGAGGAATGTGATCCTAACAAAGGATTTTGACCCAGAAAGACATAGTTATGAAATGTCTATTGGAGAGAAGCAATATGATACGTAGCCCACATCTTGTTATATAGTACCATGGTTTTCATGTCTGACAAGGCCCATGGTTCAGTAATCAAGGCCATTGGTCAATTCGCAAATGCCATAGATGGAGAATGCCCCAAAACTCTTCCATCTTAGACCATCCTAGTTATTACTACAAAAAAAACGACTAAAGGCTACAGATTATGGGGACTTTTTGCTTCGGATTTAATCCGTAGTAAATCTACTACGGATTTACCCTTGTGTACCCTCATCAACCCATACCTCTAGTTTGATTGTCCCATAAAGGGGCTCTCTAGGGTCCACCGTAATGTTTATGTTTTATCTAAGCCGTCCATTTGTTTTTACTGCTCATTTTAAGGCATGAGCCTAAATAAGGGGGCAGATTGAAGGCTCAAGTGGACCACACCATAAGAAACTGTGGATATTAAGTGTGTGCCATTGAAATTTTTTGTGGTCCATTTGGGCCTTTTGTTTAGCTCATTTTTGGGATTTTACTCTAAAATTATAATTCAAAATGAGTGGACGGAGTAGATAAACCACATACATCACGGTGGGCCTTATGAGTCACTAACAGAACTCACAGGACCGTCCGCCTATTGCCCACACGCAGTCCCCAAATGTTCTTCCCACACCATTTCCCCCCAAACGAAAAGAATCCCTCCCTTGCCCTCTTCCTCACCCTTGCCCTCTCCCTCTCTCCGTCGCCATCACCCTCGCCATCACCCCCAAACAAAAAGAACCCCTCCCGCGCCCTCTTCCTCACCCTTACCCTCTCCCTCTCGCCCTCGCCCTCACCCTCACCCTTGCCCTCTCTCCCCCAAACGAAAAGAATCCCTCCCACGCCCTCTTCCTCACCCTTGCCCTCTCCCTCTCTCCGGCTCCCTTGCCCTCTCTTCCCCAAATGAAAAGAATCCCTCCCGCTCCCTCTTCCTCACCCTTGCCCTGTCTCTCTCTCCGTCGCCCTCGCCCTCTCACCCTCACCCTCTCCCTCTCTCGCTCCCTCTTAACGTCGCTGCCACAGGTATATCTCTCCCTCTCTCAATCCTTGTCTCTCAATCCATTAATTAGAGTTTGCTTCTATTTAAACCCTAATTAGGGTTTTTCTTTGCTTGATTAGGCTCTTGATTAACGGTTGGCCCCACTTTTTCCATATTCTGCCAAAGAAAGCTCTCTTTTCTGCTATCATTTTAGCCCCACCTGATGCTTAGATTCCTTTCTGCACTTGATGATTTCAACATCAAGTTCTCGTCTACATGCTTGATTTTTTACTTTTCGGGAGATCTTCATCTAGGTAGTCTTTTGAGTTTAAAAAGAACTGATTTACATTGAAATATTCTGCAATATTGGGGTGAAATTTTGGTTTTTTTTTTTTTTCTTTTCTGTATTTATGCAATTCAAGTTTAGTGGATTTCTTATATTTCTGTTTTAATATGAATTTATGGTAGGGTACTTGATGGATTTTTATTCTGGGTAGTCTTTTGATATTAAAAAGAAAATTCTAATTTTCATTAAAATATCCTTCATTTTTTGTGGTGAGATTTGGATTTCTGTCTTGGCAGTTCTATTTTAGTGGGTTTTTTGTGTTTCTGTTTTTATGTGAATTTATGGTATGGTGTTTGGTGGATTATTATGGTGGGTTTAAATCAACTATAGTGAGCACAAATTCATGCCAAAAGTAGGGCTACACATCGAGTCGAGGTGGGCCAAGCTTGGCTTGACTCATCTGTGCTCTCCTCGAGTTCGAGCTCGAGCTCACCCTCGAGCTTACCATTGGAGCTTGGTTTGTTTGCTAAAACTTTCGAGGCAAGCTCGAGGTGAGCTAGTGAATCGAGTCGAGGCGAGCTTACCTCGAGTCGAGTCGAGCTTGCTTCCACCTCAATTTATTATATTTTTTACTACAAAATACAAATTAGAAGTCAACAACATTAAGTTCGAGAAGTCACACATATATTAGGGGAGAATAGTATTTCTACGGGTGGGACCCCACCATTAAAATGACCTAGCTCTGATTGGTTTTTTCTTTGGCCAAGTCACACATGCATTGAATGCACACCATTAGTAATATTTTATGAACCATAATTAACACAGTACATGTAGAGCTCACCACATGAATGGATTGCCCTAATTATTGTGTGGACCGTCTTCATGATGAGGCCCAGCTGATTCATGGATCAGATGCACCACCTCCCTCTTAAAATTGCAATCAATAGCTACATATGGTGTTTGGTCTAACCATAGCCCCTGTTTTGTAGATATGTATGGTGTGTGGTCTCACCGTAGCACTTGTGTTTGTGTAGCGTGTAAAACACACAACCACTGTGTGCTCACCATGTTTTGTACTTGAAATTACTTAATCCATCAAATATGCTCAACAAGGAATGTTTTTACTTGAACAAAATAGTAGGATTAAGAAACCCCCAACGTGTGAGGGTTTTATATGTCCTAAGCTTGGACCCCAATGTGTGTGTGTGTGTGGGGGGGGGGGGGGGGGGGGGGGGAGAGAGAGAGAGAGAGAGAACCAAGAAATAAGAAGCTTAGGGTTTTTTTTCTTAACAAATATCTATATGAAACAAGTCGAGCTCAAGCTCGAGCCAAGTCAAGCTTGAATCAAGTCGAGTTTCGAGTCGAGTCGAGTCAAGTGACCCAATGGTCGAACTTGACTCGATTTCTGACTCGAGCTCCTAAATGAAGCTTGGCTTGACTTGTTCTACTGAGTCGAGTCGAGTCAAACCGAGGCGAGCTTTTACGAGTCGAGTCGATTGAGTTTCTCGAGCTGACTCGGCTCATGACCAGCCCTAGCCGAAAGGCAGTTTCTTCTTATATATCTTCTTAGAGATGGAATTTTGTGATCCGGGTTTTGGTTGAATTGTGTTTTAATTTTGAATTTTGCGGAGGATTGAGAATCTCAGTTGATTTGCAATTTGGGTTCATTGACTGTAGTTAGCACAGGTTTCATCATAAATGGTTGTTCCATCTTGTGTTTCTGTTCATCCAAGAAATTTCCATCTTATGTTGTGTTTGTGTACAGATTCCTAAAATGTGCTAAGGATTATAGATCATCGTCTGATCGAGTTTGGATAGGCAATGACCGTGGTCTCGCCTTGATGCATTTTTTTTTTTTTTTTTTTGTATATCCACGCTGTTCATCCGTCTTTCCAGCTCATTTAGTGCGTGGGTCCAAAAATGAAGTGGATAAATCGGGTGGACCATACCTCAGGAAATTATGGTAATTGATCATTAAAATTTTATCGTGGGCTACAAAAGTTTTGGATCAAGGTGGTATTTTTGTTTTCCCTTCATCTACATCTGGGTGACCTTATCAACAGGTTGGATGGCAAATAAAAAATACGGTGGGGCCTATGAGGTTTTTAATCATGGACGTTCCATCACCACTGTTTTCTGTCAGGTGGTCCACCTTAGATTTGGATCTGCTTCATTTTCGTGTTCATTGCCCTATAGCTATCAGAACAGATGGACGGCCTGGATATACAACAAATACTGTTCAGTAAACAAGTGTGACACTTTTTTATTGGTAACGAGAGTTTATGAAGAAGCAGAACGGAGAAAAACGAAACCAAGGAAGCAAGATTCATCATTAATGCACTGTACATTGACACTTCTTAGAGGAAAAACCCAGAATTTATCTTTTAGCTGTATGCCAGTTTTTTAAGTTTATTTTCTGCATATTAGTCCCGATGAAGAGAACTCTGCATCTTTTGGTTGTCATTGTGAATTTAGGGTGTCTCAAACAATCTTGTAGATTGGAAGATCCTACACTCCCATCTTTGCTCTGTTACAGGTCTTCATCATTTCTTCTTTCCGGTTTTTTTTTTTTTTTTAAGTAGATATGATTTGATTTTCGAAAATGGTGAGATCCTTGGAATTAGGAGGTCTTGAGGTCTTTAAGGGTTTTGGGTAGTTTTCTCTCTTATTTAATATTTTTATTTTTTCTTTTCTTTTCATTCAACACAACTGTGTAATTTTTTGCCACTTTCATTTTTTGTCTGGCTTTTTCTTCATTTATTGATGATATTGAGATATACGGGGATAATGAGGTGGGGTTTGTTGTTGTTGAAGTTTGGGTGAATAATTGAAGTGTAATGGGAGGAGAGTAGTCTCATTCGATGGGTTGTTTGGCTTGGGTTGGTTGCTGTAATTACAATTTTTTACCTTTGAAGTTTCTTTGGATTTTTCTTTTGTTGATGTTGAGATATTTTCTTTCAAAATTCGTTATTTAAATTTTTTTTTTATGAGGAATAGTCCACATCTCAAGGTGCCACGCATGTGCTATAGGCACGTGTATGAGTGTTTCACCCAGATTTTCAACTTAAGAATCCAAATCCAGGATTTTCAATCACTGAGATTTTCATTCTATCAGTAGTGTGACTTTTGAACGACTCCATAGTTTTTATTCTGACTTGGAAGGTAAGATTCAACAGAATATACTGAAAGAAAAAAAAAAGGTTGGTCTTATAAATATCCTACAAAAAATGGCAGACTTTATTTGCAGCATTTTATATATTGCTACAGATTTAGTCCGTGGTCTATACTCCCTTTTTTTTGTTATGTTAATGTTGGGACTTATTTTAGTTGAATGTGGATTGTTGTTATATTTCTCTTGCTACCCATCTATCTGTATGAAATTATGAAAGGTTGAGATTTTTCTGGCAAGTAGACCTTTAATGCATAATTCATCCATGGTGTGTGGGACACCATAGACCAACGGTGTAGATTATCACACTAAAAGACTCATATACACTTTTTCAAATATGGGGACCACCTATGTCACATAATTCCTTTATTCTTAAAGTTTGAAGAATTCAAATCCTTTGCTCAGTTTTAACAGGGAAAATTCTGTTTGGGTGGACCTCATTGGTCCATGTCAGCAACTATCGATGCAACAGTGCTGACGTGGACCAATGAGGTCGACACCGAACAGAAATTCCTTTTCAAAATAAAGCAGAGGATCCGAATTCAATCTTCTTCACATTTTCACTCCAAAAGAAAGATCTTTGCAACTACAGATGCCACTCATCGCCTACGAAAGTACGACCATTGTCTATTTCACATGGTCCACTTTTGGTACACCTACTTAATAGAGTGGTATCTTTTGGAGCTGAGTAGCACAAATCTATGGGGCCGACCTACTGCTATGTCCGTGTGAAATTGCATTGTCCATCAGTTTCTCCAGCTCATGTTAGTAACAGATCCATAAAATGAGGCAAATTTAAGGCTTAGGTGGGCTACACCATAAGAAAAAGTAGGGATTGAATGTTGGGAAAATCGGTAGCAGAAGCGGAACACCGAAACGCGCAAAACAATGCGAGATTAAACAAGATGCAATCAATCACACACAAGCATTCACCATAAGAGAATACGAATTTTACGTGGAAAAACTCCTCAACGGGTAAAAAACCACGGCACAAAACGATCCACTATGAATATCATAAGATTACAGAGATTAACAGCCTACAAGCAAGGAAAAACAGAGAAAACCCTAAGTTCTCCCTCATACAAACCTCTCCCCTCTTCCTAACATGAATAGGAAACCTTGGACACCTTAGGATACCATCTAAGTCCGAATACATCCCATATATATAATAGGAAATCCAAAAATAAAAGCCTCTTACACACTACCACATAATGCTCAAGAAACCGCGTGCATAGTCGACTGGTCACCCGACTGGTCGCACATCACATAGAAACAGTCCAGGGGAAAAACTCACATAGACCCGTCACTACCTCACCACCGACCGGTCAGAGCCCCTTGCAGACCAGTCGGTCGACCGGTCTGGGGCACACAAAAAAAAACTGTCCAGCATCTTCTGTTGTGCATCGGGCCAAAGAGCAGACCGGTTGCCCGACTGGTCTGCATACACACGCCTTGCATAGTTTGAAGGCTCTCCAACATTGAATGCCCAATGCATGTGACATCAAACAGTTGGAACAATACATCGCATGGAATTGTTATGCAGTGCCCGCATCCTATCAAATATCAAAACACTGTTGTCTATGTTCATTAACAGCTAGAGGTTTGACCACAGCATCTTCACAGAATATGCGGCACACATGGAGAAATCAGACCCATAGATTTAGTGGACCACATAAAGAAACTGAAGTTCATAGCAATCAGACCATTAATAGCCGGTGCATTATCAACCTACAAAAGTAGGTTGGACAAAATTAAGTTAGGAATGGACACATATAATGGAAGAAAACTAGTCAACTGATCATATCAGATCCCATTCAATGGATTAAACCCAGATGGGACCTTTACTTGTTTGTGGTACAACTGGTTTTAATCGTCTGGTCTGAAAAAATCAACGGATAATTTTAAACGCAGCCCCTCCAGTTGTTTGGTATCTGTAATTAAGCATCCCTCCTCTCCTCTGGTTTGAATTATTGTGAATACCTCCCCTAAGGTTTGAATTATTACAAGTACCATCCCACTGTTTTATTTATTTCTTGTTAACACACCCCACACCCACACACACACACACACCAAATGTGTACTCAAACCCATGACCCTTGTGTTGAAACTCGCAGGGCCCGCCATTGAGCAATGATACAAGATCTGTGTAGATGAACCATCTGTGCATGCCAACATTGTGCCACATTGCCCGCTTAGCCATCTCAACGCTTTTGAGAATGATGTTACCTACAGTAGCCCTGCTGTTCTCAAACCGCATAGCGTATTTTTTTTTTTATTATTATTTTATTTTTTTGTTTTTTTGTTTTAGGGGGGGTTACCTTGCTTTCCAAATCTTCCATGCGATGAGGCATGGAACTATACCTTTTAATTGATTGAATGTAGATGACATTCTAATTGGGTTAAACCACTATTGTAGGAGGGACGTAATGGGCTTATTTTGGATTAGTGGCACCTTAAATAATCTCTTGAATACTTGTCATACCCCCTGCGCGCGCTAGCATCCCCTCACAGAAGAGAGATATGCATCTTCCATAGATGGAGCAACACTCTTGCGAATCCGGATCTTCTGTTGGCTGCCAAATAGGAAAACCTTGTTTGGAACCTTTTTATTGGTTCACATCATCACATAGGTCTACAACCACGTCACATCCTCAGTGCAACCTGATCACACTGACGTCATGCAATGTGATGTGGACCAATAAAAAGGCTCTAAGTAAAGTTTTCCTGTTCCGCAGCCAATAGAGGATATAAGGAATTGGCTTTGCTGACCAAAAATAGTATTTGCCTCTCTACTTCTCTCCCTCTGTCACATAGTGGTCGTGTGGGGTGTCACCTCAACTCTACATGAGTCTTACAATGCCGGCTCTCACTCTTCCTCCATTCAGGATAGATCTTGACTGGAAGGCTATAAAAGCATATATTTAAATTTCAATGGTCAGATCGTTTCTAAAATCACAGGTTGATGGACTACCGAATGCCTAATATACAGTCTCTCTTTCCATCTTTCCAATGAGCAATCAAATTTGTGTTTTGCTGTACAGAGGTTCAAATTGTGTCTATTGACTATTTTTATGAGGATGTGATGGTCCATCTTGCAAATTAGCGATTGGACAGTCCATTATATTTATATGGGACCATCACAACTGTTTGATAGAGAATTGATGAAGCGTATTATGGTTTAAGAGCAGCAAGACTATACTTGAGCAAGTACATGCTTGTGTATATCTCGGGTCATTATATTTTATTCCCTTAAAAAGAATTTTGTCATCAAAATTCAAACACTTATACCATGTTTATGGATGAGAATATTCCAAATTATGACGTGTTTAGGCGTTCACAACTTTCCTCGTGAGGTAGGTATACCATGTTTGTGTATATATAAGTATGTATATAATTAGTTACAAAACTCAGATTATTACATGGCCATGCTGCATTTTGCACAGATCATATGCCTAAAACACGTTTCTTAATGCCTCTGAATTTGGGACCAACCCATCAATCGTCAGAATTTGACATCCATATCAGGGTTTTAAATGAGCTTAGGGAGGGGTGATTCTAATCTCTGGGTGATTAAAAAAATCTCAAAGATTAATGTATAGTTATCTTTGATATATGCCAACTATAGTCTAAATAACAAAATATATTGATCGTTTATACATTAATAATAGAGATTCTTAATTATAATCTTCAAGGTGTACCTATGTTGGAAGACACCCCTCGATGCCGTGATGTTATCAAGAGGAGATCTTGATCATTAATTCCCACCTTACATCCCGAGGAAAATCTCTCAATAGGATTAGGGTTTTCAATGTGTGTGTGAGGGGAACTACGACATGTATTTATATGAAAGAAGGTCAGAAAAGCTTACCCATCATGCGTTTGCCCTCTTAAGTCTCTACGCCCTAAGTTTCCATACCAGTCTTAATAATTGTGTATAAGGACCACGGTTTAAGCATCCTACCCCAGACCTATCTGTAATGATCACAACTGTAGCGGACCCCATTGAATCGCTTAATCTAAATAATCCAATGGTCAAATCAAAACCCATCATCACGTCTGGCCCACCAAATTGGAGTCTTACACTAGCAACCACAGTTCAACAATCCAGACGGTTGTTTTAATGCGAACCATAAAGCTTCAACACAGTGATTATGCACGCTGACTAAATCATCGAGAGGAGGTCATGGTCATGCGTATGCATATGAAGAGAAGAATTTTGCTATGCTAGCTACACCGGGTGTAGGAATGACCCCACGATGACTTATGTGTTGTATCCACACCGTCCATCCATTTGGCGAGATCATTTTAGGGCATTATATAAAAAAATGAGGCAGATCTGAAGCTCAAGTGGCCCCCAAGAATTTTTAATGGTTGGCGTTCAATCTCCACTATTTGTTGTGCTAGGTCCACTTAAGCTTCGGATCTACCACATTTTTGCTGTCATGCCCTAAAATGACCTTGCCAAATGGATCGATGGTGTAGATACAACAAATACGTCATGGTGGGGTCAGTGCTACACCCGGTGTAGCTAGCGCAACTAACCCGTGGGTGTAGCAAAATTCTTCTCGCATATGAACGGCAAAACTGAGAAGCACCCGCTAGCTACATCAGCTACACCGGGTGTAGCAATGACCCCACAACATGTATTTGTTGTATCTATGCTGCTCCATCCATTTGGTGAGGTCATTTTAGGGCATGACACCAAAAATGAGGCAGATGAAAGGCTTAAGCGGACCTAGCATAGAAAATAGCCGAGATTAAACGCCAACCATTAAAAACTTCTTGGGGGCCACTTGATCTGCCTCGTTTTTTATATCATTCCCTAAAATGATCTCGCCAAATGGATGAACGTCATGTATACAACACATACATCATCGTGGGGTCATTGCTACACCCGGTGTAGCTCGTATATCTAACCGTGGGTGTATTAAATTCTTCTCGGCAATTCTCTTTCAAAGTATTTTGCTCTTCTTATGCGGCACAAATTTAGTTCTTTCTCCTTTAATGCAAAGGCGTCAAATAGCAGTGGTTTTCCTTGATGGCAAAAAAAAAAAAAAGAAGAAGAAAAAAACCAGAGAGAGAGAGAGAGAAGAAGAAGAAGAATATATTTTCACCGAGTATAAAGCCAGGTCATTAATCAGACGGCCAACACACCAATTAGGGCTGTCAACGGGTCGGATACGGGCCGGATCAGTGATGATCTGTATCCGATCCGATTAAGGATATATCCGACCAGAATCCGACCCGAATCCGGTTCGGATCACAAGTGTATGATCCGAACCCAACCCGTTTAGGTATTTTCGAAATCCGTATCCGATCCGAATATGATCTGACCCGATATCCTAATATGATCCGACATCCGAATATGATCCGATATCCGAATATTATGATTTTCAGGCCCGCCCGGCCCATTGAAACCCTATGTAAATTCTGATTTTCAGGCCCGACTGGCCCATTGAAACCTACTTTTATGATTTTATATACTATCTTTAATCAGATCGGGTCCTTAACGGGCTGGATCACGGTCGATCCAAATCCGACCCGAATATTAAACGAATCATCTTTGGGTATCCGTATCCGACCCGATTACTCGATTATTGATCCGAATCCAATTAAATCGGATCGGATACGGATCAATATCCGTGCCGTTGACAGCCCTAACACCAATGGTTTGGATCAATCAACTATGATCCCACCAGAAGAAATATAAAATTCGAATGTATATTGCATGATGGGATAAGGTTTTGGCTGGGCCAGGCTAGGCCAGCATCCGACATGACACTCAAGGTCAAGGACCATGTCTGAAGACATGGATTGGGCCCGGGGCCGGATCAACCCGACCAACCTAGGCTGCCCAAAAATTGATAAAATCTATGTTTCCGACTTAAATTCTTAATCCTTCGGATAATCATACAGAATGAACATGCACAAAGAAATGGACACAACCAAACGAAATCAAATATAAGAATGGCATAGTGTAAGGACACAAGACATGTATATATGAGGCCGTGTAAGGCTGGGCCGGCCTAAGTGTTGTTGGGCTAAAATACATTGAGCCCAAACTTGGCCCAGAAATTATAGTTTGCCATTGCCAAGCTTAATTGCACGCTCCTAGGATTTCATACCTCCTATGGGCTCAAAAAAGAAAACGCAGAACAAGATACTAAACCCAAAAAAAAAAAAAAAAAAACAGGGAGACTGTTTATTTGACATTGATTTCTTCTTCTTCTTCTTCTTTTATTTTATTTTATTTTATTTATTTATTTATTTTTTCTTGGGTTAATTAGTACACCCACCCACCCCTGTTAGTCACAGGACAATATTAGCCACCCCCACTTAGCCCCCCACTTGGGAGTTGATACTAGAACCTCAGTGTTGAAACGAAGTTCTTCTCGCTCCGTCTACCACTTGAGCAATGGATCAAGGTGTTATTTGACATTGATCTCATTGATCTCACTGAAAGCAGATTGCGTCCTGTCCCGCCCGTCTTCAGCTGGGAACGCGCAGCATCTCCTAGTGGCCACATTGACGTATGGATTTTATCCACACTGTCCATCCATTTCTCCATGAAATGTTATGGAATAGGACCAAAATTTAGGAAAATCCAATGCTCAAGTGGACCATACCACAGGAAGCGGCGGTGGTAATGATACTTACCATTGAAACTTTCCTACGCCCACCGTGACGTTTATTTATTTACCGTACAACCTATTCATAAAGTTACATAGACCGGGATGAATATCAGCACCCATTTAGTATTTTTTTTTTACGTTTATATATATATATATATATATATATATATATATATATATATATATATATATATATTTTTTATTTTGTGGGAATGCAGTAGGCTTTTAGTTTCTATAACCAAGTTCATGGTTCAGCAATCTAGGCCGTTGGTTTTGTGTGACTCGTAAAGCTTCAACACAGTGCTTCCGTTTGCTATCTAAATCAGTGAGAGAAGGTGATGGTCATGCGCAAGCATATAGGTGGTTATACTCTTTCAGAACATCAAAGCTCTTCTCATGTAATGCATGTTAGGTTCTTTCTCCTTCTCCTACGCAAAGGCGTCCACCACCAGCAGCAAAGAAAGAGAAAGCATATAAAAGAGCTCTTTTTGACCGAGAATAAGGCCAGCTCTTTTTCCTATGGCGTATAGTGCATGGTTTAAAGATCACAGTGATCAGATGGCCTTAACCATCTGATTTTGACGTTTTGTCCATGACCAAACAGGAAAAGAAAAGAATAAAGAAAAAAGAAGAAAAAAAAAGGAGAGAGAATATAAGGCCAGCTCGCTCATTGGAAGAGCCAACTATCCAATGGTCTGGAACAATCAACCATGATCCCACTTGAAGAAATTTAAAAATCAGATGTATATTGCACAATGGGCATGGTTGGGCCTAAACTACGCTAGCATTTGGCCCGACACATTCGAGTCTTCGCTTGAGCTCGAAGAAATTGATTGAACCCCTAACCCAACCCAACCTAGGTCGGCCCAAAAGTTGATAAAATCCTTGTCTCACTTAAACTTTCATAATCCATTGGCTGATCAAGAGAGGCACACGTGGACAAAGAAATAAACAATTAAAGGTGAGTGAAATCAATGATATAGATTCATGGCTCTTGAGTTGTCTAATCAAGGATTAGAATAGCATATTAGCTCTACCTCAGCGACAGTGGCAGCGGAGGATATTCAACGTCCGGATTTAAAAGAAGATATACAGTGCAGTACTCTTTCAACTTCTAGAAACCACGGTTCAGCAATCTAAACCGTAGGTTTTGTGTGACTCATAAAGCTGTCGAAATCACTGAGAGAAGGTCATGGTAGTGCGCGTTCTTATGGATGGTTATACTCTTTCAAGGTATCCATGCTCTTCTCATTCAATACATGTTAGGTTCTTTTCAACAGGTTCTTTCTCCTTCTCTCACGCAAAGGCATCCACTAGTGAGGCCACATTTTAGGAAAGAAGAGTCCAACATTTTATCCGGCATTTAACCGAAAGAAGAATCTATGAAGCTTCTGAGGGGGACCCATATGATGAACAGCTTGGATATGACTCCCATGTGCTATGATTAGAGAGGCATGTGAATGGGCTTGCAGCTCTACATATAACTAGCTTTTGGTGTTGATTTTTTTACGACGTAAATCATAAAGAGGCAGAGACGATTGTATTTTGATCGCCGCAAAGACCTTTGCTTCTGATAACAGGCCTTAGCTCCGGGTATGCTCATCCCTTTCTTAGTCCTCCTATTTTTCTTCTTACTCATCTTCCCATCTACGTGATGCCACGCATGGCCTGCATTTATGGTGATCACCGGAGCTCTCCATTACCTGGTTTCCCACTGTGTGGATGCCCTGGCATTGATTAAGGCCAGGCAATTTATCATGGGGGCAGTGATTAAGGCCCTGGCGCAGTCCTTGTTTTTTTGGTTTTTTACCGCACACACCCTCATAAGCACAAAATGGGTACTCGAACACATGACGTTACTGTTGAAACTCTTGTGAGTCTACCACTAAGCCATGAGTAAGGACCCTTCCAGGTCATCCACCTTTTTCTACCATCTAGACCACATGATCTGTTGATGAGCTGGACTACTACTGTGGCAGATCAGTTACACTCTGGGACCCACTTGATGAACGGTTTTTTTTTATAATAATAATAATAAAAGTTCCTATATGTGAATAACACTTCATGGACGGGTTTGTTCATGCACCCATGTGACCCAGTGGCACGTGTAGTGGCATGTAGATGGGCAGTCTGTATGTGCACATATGTGCTCGGCAAAACATAGAAAGAGCTAATGGAGTTGCGTATGGGCTGGCACGCTTGGGTAGTGAGGGTCAGAGGGACCTTTTATTTGAAAGCGTGTCGGATCTTCCTAAAGCAATCCGGGCCAGCTAGTGTTAGACCGGACAGGCCTGAGCAACCTTAAGAAATGCAGGGTGTAATCTTGCTGTTTAGCTCCAAGCTTTCCTTGGAGAGTTTTCGTCAAAAACAAAAAAGTCTAGTTTGGGGGCTGCCCTGTATAGTGTTAGAGGAATATGATAGGCGATCTTTTGGGGTTTTTTGTTCTAGGGCCACCCGAAATCTGTTTCTTTTTGGCTTCTGCCTTGGTGAGATATATATATTTCTTTTCAAAAAAAAAAAAAAGCCTCTTGTAGCACAAAATTTGGGGAATAGTAGTTTCAGATGGCTCCTGGGCATTTACAACGCCTATATGTACACACTGTCCATTTTTTTTTTTAATATGAAATATTATTGATATAGATCATCTATTACACATCATAATACGTCCAACTATCGAGTAGATCAAACACAAGGAGTTTATCTCCATGGCACACTCAAACTCTTATGTGGTGCAAGGCAAAGGCACCTACCAACCCATGTCACTTATCATGGTCAGGTGTAATATTAATTGAGAGTGCTTTTCTATTCTTTTTTTTCTTTTTTCTTTTGTCTTCTCTTCTTCTTCCTTCTTGGTAAGGGATTGTCCTTTCATCCCATATAACTAGGGTAGGATATGGTGCAAAAGTTACATCAATCGGATGCAACCCATTTAATTATAGCCGTGTGTTTTTTATCAGCTAAAAGTGGAGGATTGGAGTCATCAAATTGCTTCTTTAGAATCAAGAGCAATCCATGGTTAGGCCAATAAAAAGGATGTTTTAAGTTGATTATGTGATTAGTTTCATTTCTCCAATTGACTTATCCATCCATTTCCATTTAACTGATGGGCTCATCAGGATCATGCAATCAGTCTCATTTTATGCATCATGGTTTGCAAATTCCGGCATAGAATGAATGGACAGTCCAAGTCCAAGTGAAAGATGACAACCCTACCTTCGTGGAAATGTTGTCAACCTTCCCAAAGCATTTTATTGACAAATAGGATGACAAACCATTGATCCAAACTGTCCTTTTTTTTCCGTACCACCAGGAGCAAGCCATAATGCAAAAAGTTAATTATGCAGATCAAATGATCTAACCCTTTCAAGGTGGGCCATACAGGATAGTTGGCATAATGAAACCCAAGTGCCTTTTTTAGTTTTTTTTTTTTTTTTTTTCTGCAATCATAAGCAATCCATGATTGTGCCTATTGAAAAGAAGTAACAACACGACGATTGGACATATATATATATATATATATATATATATATATATATATATATATATATATATATATCTCGTGCTTTATAAGTCAATGGATTCACCTTTTTTGCTAAATAGGAGAGATATTCACATTGTGTAGATAATCTTGCTTATGCCTCCAAGGCAATCACGGATCTAGCCATGATATGTGACCCATCCCGTGTAAGAGGAAAGATCTTGACAGAATCAGAATCCTACTCAAATATAGTAATGATATACATTATAAATACCCCTCCATTCCTCTTTGGTGATTATCCTACGTCCACTAACATAGGCATCAGAGGGCCATCAGTCGGAACTACCGGCGGCCATCCTAACCCTTGGTGGTGTTTGCAGGTTTCAGTTCATAAATCTTTCTCATTATCTATTAATTCGACGACAAAGATTCAAGTTAGTCCCTGATCAACTAGTTGATCCCTAATCAACATCTGGTGACGAGATTTAATGTCAACAGATTGACGCCCACCGTGAGGCCGACATGATTCATCTTTTGTTGTTCTTCGAAATCACTTCATAATGCCGCCAAAGAGAAACACGAGACATGAATCAAAAGCTACCGCTCAAGCAGAGTCTGTTTAAAGAAACGGGGATCATAGTATGGCCCAAACCCAGGCTTCTGCAACATATACTCGATTACGAACGATAAGAAGGGAGGAGGCCACCCTTCTTCCACCTCCACCACTCCCAACAGCGAACGATCCCATGTGGAGGAATGTCATAGAAGCTGACATCCAGAATGTACAATCGGAGATGATGCGCCTTGCAAACATTGCGGATCGAATAGAGCGCCGCCTACCACCCCTACCTGCCCCACAACAGGGAGAAGCATCTTATCAAAACCCATCAAATAGCCGCGCTCCATCCACCCGACGAGCTCAACCATCCGTAGAGCCCATCCCTCCTCCGATGGTTCAAGCCTATCTGCAAACCAACAATGTGGTAGGAAGGCTCCCTGTCGGCGATCTACGTCATTCACTGGATGCTCGACATCGAAATCATAAATAAAACGACGTTCCGGAAGAGGGTGACCACAAACTTCCGAAACCAACAGAGGTATCTAGCACCAGTCATGTTCCAGAATGGATAAAGGAACTGGAAGATCTGAAGAATAAGTTTGCCGTAATGGAGCAACAACGTGCTTCAAGTATACCAACATCATTACAGGCTATGATCGACCAAACTGAATCGCCCTTCATGGACGAGATCATGCAGGATCCCTGATCCAAAAACTTCCATGTGCCCAGTAATATCCCATCCTACAACAAATTTGGGGATCCAATCGAGCACCTCGAAGTCTTCAAAGCCTATATGCACCTCGAAGGGGTCGGTCAGGCAATCATCTGCAGAGCATTCTCCCTCACTTTGAAGGGTGCGGCCCTAACCTGGTTCCGCAACCTGAAGCCGAAATCGATCAGCTCCTTCACACAACTGTGCACTCTATTCGGATCACAGTTCATCGAGAGCCGTACAATGAAGAAGGCCACCGCTCATCTAGCCACCATGAAGCAGAAGTGCGACGAATCCCTCAAGGATTTCCTCGTCAGATTCACATCCGAGGTAGTCCAGGTTGAGGGATACACCAACTAAGCAGGCCTCCCAGCACTCCTCAACGGAGTCTGCAACAAGGAATTCAGATGGGCCCTCGACAAAACACTCTAAAAACTATGGCTGAATTTCAAGCCAAAGCCCAGAAATACATCAATGCAGAAGAGCTAGGGAGGGCTAGAAAAGAATCTGAAATAGGGCCAAATGAGAAAAAGAAAAGGTTTAAGGAAAGAAGGAGAAGGGACGATCGAAGAGATAGGTCCCCCAATAAGTTAGGCCCTCCCAAAGGACGCTACTCAGAATACACGCCCCTCAACACCACAACTGAAAAGGTCTTCATGCACATCAAGGACCAGAAGTACACCACGTCTCCGCCTAAACTGAAAGCAGATCCCAACATGCAGGACAAACGAAAATTCTATGAATTCCATCAGGATCATGGTCATAACACTAGGGATTACATCTCCTTAAAAGATGAGATCGAATCCCTTATCCGCCGAGGACACCTCAAGTCCTATATAGAGCGCAACAACTGAAAATGCGACCGATCACCTCAGCAGACAGATCATCAACGATAAGAATCTACACGTCAAAGACAAGGCCAGCAGGAGGGAAGGACACAACCAGAGCCTTCCGAACCTGTAGGAGAAATTCACATGATCTTTGGCGGACCGGGAGGAGGAGGCAACTCAAACAACATAAGAAAAGCCCACACTAAAAGGGCCGACGAGGCCTACAACATTGAAAGAGCGATGAAGCAACCCGACTGGAAGTGACAGCCAATCACCTTCTCTGAATAGGACGGAAAGGAAATCCAATTCCCTTATGACGATGCAGTCGTCATGACTCTAAGAATTGCCAACTACAAGACTCACATGATCATGCTCGACACAGGAAGCTTGGAATACGTCCTGTACACATCAGCCTTCAACGCTATGAACATTCCCAGGAATCGCTTAAAACCAGTCCAGACTGCATTGGTAGGATTAGACGGTGAAACAGTTGAACCTGAGGGTTGCATCGATCTCCCGATCATCTTTGGGCAAGCCCTGAACCGAATCAACATGATGATCAACTTCTTGATTGTGGACAAGCCTTCGAGCTACAACGCCATTCTTGGGCACCCATTTATGGTAGAACTTGGAGCCTCCATCTCCCCATTATACTCGTGCATAAAATTTTCTACCCCAAAGGGGTCGGGGTAGTCGGGGGAAGCCAGACGGTTGTCAGAGCTTGCCATGAGACGGTACTCAGGAAAGAAAAGGGCAAGCCAGTCAGCCCGATCGCGATGGTAGCACCACAATTCAGAAGAATCGAAGGGAAAAGAGTAATGACTCTAGATCCTAGAGAAAGCAACTCCAAGAGCGGTTCACTAGCAGAAGACTTTATCCCGGTAGCATTATCAACCGAGGATCCTTCTAAGCAAGTTTGGATCGGGTCAGCACTTGATGTCAAAACCCGAGCTCGTTTCTCGCAGTTCTTGATTGAATATTAAGACATTTTTGCCTGATCACACGAAGATATGCTTGGAATCGACCCGAAAATCGCGGTCCACAAACTACAGGTGGACCCAAAGTTCAAACCCGTCCACCAATGACGCCACGCAGTAAATCAAGAGAGACAAGGAGCAGCAAAGGAAGTAAGTAAGCTTCTGAAAGCAGGATTCATTGTGGAAGCAACATACCCAAAATGGGTAGCCAATGTGGTGCTCGTTAAAAAATCAAATGGGAAGTGGCGAATGTGCGTCGACTACACTGACTTGAACAAAGCATGCCCAAAGGACAGCTTCTCGACACCCAAAATCGACCAATTGGTTGACGCCACGGTAGGACATGAGCTCTTTAGCTTCATGGACAGATACTCAAGCTACAATCGGATCACCATGCATTCGCCCGACATGGAGAAGACATCCTCCATCACTAACCGAGGTCTTTACTGTTACAAAGTAATGCTCTTCGGCCTAAAGAGTGCGGGTGCCACCTACCAGTGTCTAGTCAACAAAATCTTCACCAGACATATCAGAAAAACAATGGAAGTCTACGTTGACGACATGCTGGTGAAAGCTTAAAGGAAGAAGATCATCTGATTAATCTTCTAAAGACCTTCCAGATACTTAGATAGCACCGGATGAAATTGAATCCCGCCAAATGCGCCTTCGGAGTTTCTTCAAGAAAATTTCTCGATTTTATGGTTGGGAGGAGAGGGATTGAGGTGAATCCCAAAAAAATTCAGGCAATTATTGATATGAAGCCCCCCAAATCTCTTCGAGATATTCAATGTCTCGCCGGAAGGGTAGCTTCACTCAGCAGATTCATCTCGCGAGCGAGCGACAAATGTCTGCCTTTCTTCAAGTTGTTGAAAGGATCGGCAAAAACGATGTAGTGGACTGAAGAATGTGAGCAGGCGTTCAGCCAGCTCAAAGTATACATGAGCAACCCCTTTTTCTGTCAAAACATGTTCACGACGAGATGTTGCTCCTCTACCTCGCCGCCTCTCCGACTGCTATAAGCTCCGTGCTAGTCAAGGAGGAGGACAAAGTTCAAAAACCGGTCTACTACATCAGCAGGGCAATGGTTGACGCAGAGACCCGCTACCCGATCATTGAAAAGCTAGCCTTAGCACTCATTACGTCTGCTAGAAGATTACGGTCATACTTCCAGGCCCACAAAATTATGATCCCAACGGACCAACCTTTGCGACAAGTACTCCAGAACCCCGGTGCGTCGGGCAGATTGGCCAAATGGGCCATTGAGTTGAGCGAGCACGACATTTGGTTTTGTCCTCGGACATTGTTCACTTCCCCAAGTGTAGGGTTGCGATGTAGTAATAATTCAGTAGAGACCGAGATCGTTCTCAGGGACTTATTTAGGAACTCATAAAACTACTTCTAATATTCTCTAATTGAGACCAACTAAACAGATTTTAATAATTTGATATAGATGAGAATTTGAAATTAAAAGTGAATGTAATAATATAAAAGAAGCACTAGGGGTTTAAGGATCCACTTGTATCAATCCTTAATGCATAATTCGTTGCGGTTTCTCAATTACACAACTAGAATCGAAATCAAATCCTATCTAGCAGGATGATAGAGCAGTTATAACAAACAATCTGTCATATGTGTGATTCATGTACATAATTCCCTCAATTCAAATTAGGACTTGAGTACACTCAAGTGCATAGGTCAATCATAATTCCAATAGGTTAAGATCACAACCATGATACTCATTAAACTCATCACAAAGCGTAACTATATCATGATTTGAACTTCATTCAAATCACTTAAACAATTCACACATAATTCAAATTTCCAGAAGAAGATAGACTTTTGGTTTGAAGTTCCCACATTAAGAATCAGGTTCTAGAGCATATTGAATCCAATTCCTCGGAGCGTACAGGTCTAGATCCATGCAAAACAACTAAGAACTAAAGCAATTCTTCCAAACATCCATGATCCGTCATAAGATTAAGAAAAACTACTTAAAACTTAATTCAAACTTCCATAAACCATTGTTCTTCAATAAGAATTTAACTTGAAACCATATAAAATAAATTAAAGCATCCTAGATTCACTACAAGCTTCACCTCTTAGCCCTAGCTAAGAGGTTTAGCCGATCATGATCAAAGGAAACATGAAATTAACTAAAAACATGAAAAATAGAAAGCAAACTAGAGGAGTTGTAGAACTCCGAATCCGTCTTTCGCCACCTCCCACCGTAGTAGATCTCTTTTAGGATACCTTAGGAACAAGGTAAAGGAGTCCTTTTATAGATTTCAGCCTTTGGTTCGTGCAGAATCTTCAAGAAAATGTAAAAATAGCTTTTTGTGCAGCAAATTTCGGAGCTTCCCGCACAAGCTCTCTTGCACAGACGACCGGTCACATGACCAGTCTGAGCTCATGGCCAAAAGCAGTCCAGAGAGTTTTTGAAAAATTCATTCTAAAATTTTAATTTAACGACTGGTCTGCAGACCGGTCTGAGTGGAGGACGACCGGTCGGACGACCAGTCGTGATTGGTCCAGTAAGGTTTGGCAGCAGGGGTCTTCCTGTTGAGTGTTCGCACCGGTTAGACGACCGGTCTACAGTGCAATCTTCTGCACTTCTTCCTTCTTCCCTTCTCTTTCTCCCTTGTTTCTTTCTTCCACCCTTTGACACTTGGTCTTTTGATCTTCAATGTGTATAGAGTGACCTTTTAAGCATTGAATTAGTGAAGTTCCATTATCGTTCCTATAATCACAAAACATGCATTAGAATAGTCTTTAAACATGTGAATTAGGCATAGTTAGTGATGATATGGGGTTAGAATATATATTTAAGAGCCCAACAGACATCAATCAAAGGACAAGCCGCCGCCGACTTCATCCTCGAGTTTACCAACTTGACACCACCTGAGGCCCATAAACCCATCGTTTCGTCCGCCTCATCCACCGATCGGCCACAATGGACACTTTATGTCGACGGGTAGGCTTCAGGACAAGGAAGCGGGGCTGGAATCGTTTTGATATCTCTCGACGACTGAAAATTGGCGTATGCACTCCGTTTCAGTTTCCCCGCGACAAACAACGAAGCCGAATACGAAGTGCTCCTCGCCAGACTACGAATGGCAAAATCTATAGGGGCAGCAAAACTGAAAACTCACAGCAACTCACAGCTTGTTGTCAATCAAGTCTTTAACGAATACGAAGCTAAGGATGAGAAGATGATGTTATACAAGGAGTAGGCCTATACTTTACTGAAAGAATTTGAAGAATATGAACTCCTCCAAATCTCGAGAGACCAAAATCGGATGGCTGACACTCTTGCCCGATTGGGGGCGTCCTCAGAGAGTACGTCGGTCAAACTATTCTAATCGAACACCTTTCCGAGACGAGCATTAATCAGAAACAAGCCATGGAGGTGTTCCAGATCGACTAGTCCTCCTGTTGGATGGACCCGATCATTCAATACCTCAAGGACGGACGGCTCCTAGAAGACAGAAAAGCCGACAGGAAGTAAAAGTTTTGCGCTCCTAAATACTTTTTGGAAGATGGTATCCTCTACAGGAGAGGATATTCGCTACCACATTTGCTCTGCATTAGGACAAGAGAGGCGGACTACGCATTAAAGGAAATCCACGAAGGAATATGTGGAAATTATCTCGCCGGTCGGTTGATGGCATACAAAGCAATCCATCAAGGGTACTATTGGCCGACAATGAACGCTGATGCTGAAAAATACTCAAAATCTTGCTATAAAGGCCAGCAATTCGCCAAGATACCAAGAAAAGCCCTAGAAGACTGGACGTCGATGTCAGGTCCCTGGCCATTCGCTCAATGGGGAATAGACATCATCGGACCTCTCCCAAGAGGAAAAGGTGAGCTCCGGTTCGTCGTCGTCGCGGTGGATTATTTTACAAAATGGGTAAAAGCGAAACCACTAGCATCCATCATCGACCAGCAGATTAAGAAATTTATCTTGGGAAACATCAAATGCAGATTCGGAATCCCCCACACCATCATCACAGACAATGGTCGCTAGTTTGACAACAAGAAGATTAAGAACCTCTGTGATGAATTGGAAATTCGACATATGATGACCGCCCCATACCACCCCCAAGCTAATGGACAGGTAGAGGCCATCAACCAAATCATTAAACACCATCTAAAAACTAAGCTAGAAGAGCATAAGGGGGATTGGCCTGAGTATATGTTGGAAGTTCTATGGGCATACCGAACCATAGTTCGAACATCGACAGGTGAGACCCCATTCTCACTAACCTTTGGGGCTGAAGCAATGATCCCCGTGGAGATCGGAATGCCATCACATTGTGCGACGCACTACAACTAGGAAAGGAATGAAAGCGCCATAAACCTCCAACTCGACTTGCTGGAAGAACGAAGGAATGACACACAGCTGCGACTAGCAAAATATCAACACAAGGTCGCTCGGTACTTCAATTCACGCATCAAGCACCGACCACTTCGTGTGGGCGACCTCGTACTCTGTAGAAAAATTCCGAATAGTGCTCGGGATCTAAGCTCCCAAGTATTCGGCCCCAACTGGGAAGGTTCATACAAGATTACAAAAATAATAAAGCCTGGGACCTACAACTTGGAGGATATGAAAGGAAATGCACTCCGACAACCATGGAACGCAATCAATCTACGCAAGTACTATCAATAGGTGACCCAAAATTGGAGAATTATGTAATGAAGCCTTTTCAGGCTTATGATAAATAAACATTAGTGATTCCGCACATGCAAATCCACTTACAACCATGAACTTCAGTGGCAGATGCCCCCTGAAATATTGAAAGCCACATACTCAGACACATTCAGTTGGTAGCAGATGCTACCCAAGTGAGGGACAAGGCCGACCAGAGCGTCTCCCAACTGAATCATAAATAAATATGCATAAAAAGACAAGGAACACGTAAAAAAATTCGACTATCAAACTATAAATATTCATTTATGTTTAAAGATCAATATTTATAGAGGGATCAATAGCTACATGGGCAGGAAGACTAAGAAGGGAAGAAGGATGAGCGGTCAGCACGATAAGCTCCTGGATGATCAGTTGAGGAACATTAGACACTTAACCGATACTGGACACCTTGACCTCCCCATCAGGGACATCATCGGCAGCCTCGATCACGGTCACGGACAAACCCACGTCTTGACGAGCAAGTTGCACCTCCAACTCCTTGAACCCGGACAGATCCAGGTTAGGATGAAGGCGCCCAATTACCTCCAATGTCCGAGCCCTGCCATTCTGGTAGTCCTCAAACCTTTCTTAAAAATACTCTTGCGACCCACAAAAAAGCATCAACAGCCCGAGCTCGTTCTACTAGGATACTCGACTTTAAAGCACCCTTCTCCGCCCTTTCAGCCTCCAGCTCAGAGACAACTTCAACCAATAGAAGCTTTGATGCCTTCTTCTCCTTCTCCTTGTCCACTCTCTCCTACTTAAGCCCCTCCTCTGCCATGGTCAACCAAGACCGGACTTGCAAAAACTCAGTCTCAAGACCCTCATATCGCGCCTGGTAACACTCCGCGGACTTTATGGAGTCGTTGAGGTTACTTTCCAGTTCTTTGATCCAAGCCTCTCTCGCCTCCCTCAGCCTCTCCCTCTCCTGGAGGCTAACCTCAGCCGTCAGCAACTTTTTCTCAGCCTCAGATAGTTGAGCATCGTTCTTGGCAAGGAAATCCCGGGCCTCGTATATATTATCTCAGGTCTTTAGAAACCCGTCGAGACCTTCAACGATCTTCATCACCGACCACTCAACGGCATCCACCGGAGACAATCGGTCCACCGAATCCATATTACTAGACTCGACCTTATAAAAAAGATAAGAGCAAATCCGAAACAAATGGTCCGGCACCACGTACGGCTTCGTACCACTGGGGGCAGGAGCGATGACGAGTGACCCCGACCGATAAGACCCTACCTGACCACAGTCACCCACATCGGGCGTAGGGTGGTCAGGTACGACAATAGTAGGGATGGCCGAGGGCTGCCCGGTGCAAGGAAGGATAGTTTGAGAGCGATTTTCCGGAGTAGGAGGGGGCGGGACAAGATTCGCTAGGGCCTGTGCCCCCTGAAGAGTCGGAGCGCTTGCGGGCGGGGGCCCGGATGGAGGAATACAACTGGGGAAGATAGTCGCGACCTGCCAATAGTAGCAGCAGCAGAAGAAGACTCCCCCCTCTTCCTTTTATTATGTGCCTCATTTTTTCGACTTAGGAGGACCTTCACTAGGGAAAGGTCTATGGGGTCCATTCTTGCACAAACAAAAAAAAGAAAAAGGGAGGGGAGCAGACAATCAGAAATCTCCCAAAAATGTTGGAAACAATTACAAGCTACAGTCTACGATAATTACCAGGAGGGTAAGAGATAAGTCCCGCCCTGACGAGCAATACGGGATGAAGCAAATACATCACATCCTGAGCCTGTGCGGTTGCTTTCCTTGCCGCAAGTATCTTTTCATGAAGGCCACCCCTCTGATGGCCTCTAATGATCCTCTCCCCATACTGAAGGCGCGAGGAACATGATACCTAGAGACGACCTCCGGACAAGTCCAGTTGCCAAACACCAAAAACCACCGATCTCGGTGATCCTTGGTGGACTAGGGGTTCCCGAGAATAAACTTCTCCCCATGGAGAAATGTTAAGTAATACCACCCGGAGGGTTCGCCGAATTTCCTCAGGGAATATAGCCTATGGAATTCCCCCGGGCTCACTTCGTCATTCTCAACCTCTTTCCAAAGAATGTACAGCAAAAAACAACCCGCCAACCATTCGACATCAGTTGACCTGGGGCGATATTATATCGGTTCAAGTGCCAGCAACGTATGGCAGCAGCAGAAGGCGAAACCCTAAATGGAACATATAATCGTAGACAGCAATTTCACCCATTTTTGGGTTATCTGCTATCTCGTCCGCCCTCGGTAAATGAAAAATTATGTCCTGCGGAATACTAAAATCCCATCAAATGTTTTCCAGCTCCTCCAAAGTAAGGGTCGATGGATAATCTCTGGGAGAACAATCCGAGGAAGAAGAGGCTGGCCCTTTCCCTCTCCTCTGTCGGTGGCCATTTGAAGAGGAGGATTCAGGAGGGTCCTCCCTTATAGGCATCGGAGCAGAACTTGAAGAAGAAGACGTTAATGGATCGAGGAAGGACTTACAGATGGAAGATAAAGCAAAGGAAGGAGAACACGAAGGCAAGCAAGACGCAACAGCTAGAGCGATTAGGGTTTTTCTCTCCTTCGAATGAATGTCGTTGTGAGAACCAACCTACAACATAGGCAATAGGCATATATACGCAAGTAATCATCACGACCCTCCACACGTCGTTTTCCCATTCCATTTTGAATTCGAAAAGGCATGCCACATTTAATGTGGGACACGCGTCAGCCACACATTCCCTTGAAGAAGCAAATGACATGTTGCATTAATGATCCGACACCTTGTATGAAGAGCAAAAGCGTACATGATTTGTCTTTTCGCAACACTTCGTACAGTGGTAACTTTTGAAAATCGAGCCTTGATGGTTAAGCTTTTCACTCAAACGTTACGCTCGGCACTAACTTTTCTAACTGAAGTATGAAGGATTCAGGTTGGATTAGAGCGGTCATCCTGACCAACCCGACCCGACCAATGTTCGAAATTTGATAAAACGACCACGATCATCGGTTGACACTTTCTACAGATTCAAACAAATGATAAAAATAAGACAGAGATTCATGTGAAGAGAAAGAAACATTTCATTTCATATAAAGCAATGCATTACAAAGACCCGCAAAGGGAAAATACCATTATGAAGATTAAAGCCTTCCAGATGAGTTACACGCCATTAGAGAACTTGATGATGAACGAAGATTCCCCAAACCAGAAGAAAATGAAGAAGGGGCTGCTCTTAGTAAAATACTTCATTTATGGAAACTTTAGAGCGAAAAAAGGCTAATGAGAATGTCTCGAAGCTTGTGGAACATCGAGAGGAAAAGAGGGACTTGATCCCCCCCATTCTTCAACCTCGTCTTCACCCTCATCCTTCCGCCTAGTACCTTCTTCAATGTCGCTTTCCTTCCAAAAGGAGATTGGCCAAAGGAGGAAAAAGAAGATCAAAAGAGGGAAAAAGAAACCTGACACCCCCCCTTTTACCCTCATCTTCCTGCCCAGTGCCTCCTTCAGAGTCGCTTTCCTTCCCAAAGTAGACATGCATAAAGGAAATAAGAAGCGACAAGGGAAAAAAAGTGCAATGGGAGTAGGAAGCAACAAGGACGCCCCGCCATCGGCCTCGTCTTCATCTTCTTGCCCGGGAAAACCTCTTTAAATGTGGCCTTCCTTCCCAGGAAAGGGGATAGGAAGTGACAGAAGATCCCCCGATGTAAATAGTTGTCACACCAAAGGCGGATAGCGGCCAAAGGTGACACCACGTTATAAGGCAACAGCGTCCATTCTTCGGACATTGGCTTCTTTGCAAAAGGCAGATATCTGCCAAGCGTAAAACCTCCAACATTGATCGAAGGACCCCATATGCATGCGTATGAAAAGCCTTCCATGCTCACCAGCCATAATGAAAGTTTCGATCCAAGCGTCATTCTGGTCAAGGATCAAGGGATCACCACTACTCCAAGACTTGAGGAAAAATGTGGGAGAACTAGGAAAAGCCATGGGTATCTCTCGTAGAACCTGACTCTGGAGGAAAGCCATAGGCACCTTCCTATAAGAGTCGCTGTGAGTATTCCAGTTCCCAAAGATGCCATGCGTCAGCATACAATTGACTACACTGCTTCATCTTCCGAAGGTAATAAATGCAGACAGGAAAACAGAGCCTACATTAATTATAGGTGTGGAATATATGTTGCCACGTAATGTATTGTTGATCTCCTAGGATGGTCCGAGATTTGAATGTCAGTTTCCTGATTCGCCTTTTTGCTCTCAAATCAATTGAAATCGAACTTGAGAGCAGGGGGACTGACTGTTATGGGTTAATTTGGGATACCCCGCGATTGCTTGGTCAAAGCTACGCACGAGTGTAGATTGACATTCTCTATCTCTGCGCCCGAGCACTCAAACGTTCGGATTGACTACGCTTGTATTCTGCTATGCTCGGTTACTTATTAAGCTTAAACGATCGACATTCCTCAACACCCGAACCAACCTTTTTAAACTTGAGTGGTCAACATCCCTTGAGTTTCTTGATCGCGCTTGAGTGGTCGTCTATCTCTACTACCTGCGACCGGCTTCTAACGAGCGGACTTACTAGTTGATTATACCAACCGAGCATTACTCCCTGAGCAATCAGGACTCTATCATGTACTCCGCAAGTCACGGGACTCACCTCTTTGCTAAATAGGAGAGATATCCATATTGCGCAGATAATTTCGCTGATGCCTCCAAGGCAATCACGAATCTAGCCATGATACGTGACCCATCCTGTGTAGGAGGAAAGATCTTGACAGAATTAGAATCCTACTCAAATACAGTAATGATATACATTATAAATACCCCTCCATGCCACGCTTCAAGGTATGCACACAGAAATACCGAGATTCATTCCTCTTTGGTGATTATCCTACGTCTACTAACTTAGGTATCAGAGGGCCATCAGCCAGAACCACCGGCGGCTATCCTAACCCATGGTGGTGTTTGTAGGTTCTAAGTCATAGATCTTCCTCATTATCCATCAATCCGACGGCAAAGATTCAAGTTGGTCCCTGATCAACATCTAGTAACGAGATTTAACGTCAACAATGCCCTAAAATGAGCTGCCAAAATGGAGGAATAATGTGGATGTAGGGAACATATATCACAACGGGCCCTATAGTTAAGGTTAGTCAAAATAGAGGAATAGTGTGGATGTAAGGAGCCTATATCACAATGGGCCCTGTAGTTATGGTTCGACTGACAGTGGTTGATTTGGGATCCACCCAATCCAAGCCCGAGGTGGGGAGGCAAATTGCCTACTGACACTGCCACCAGCGACGTTGGTATTGGATAGTGTTCCGCGTGCCCCACCATAATAATGTGCTCTATCCACGCTGTTCATTTTTTTCTAGATCATTTTATGGGATGAGCCCAAAATATGAGCCAGATCCAAATCTCAAGTGGACCACACCACAAGAAAGCAACAACGAGGATTTTGTTAAAAACCCAATTAGGGAGGAGGGGCTGCGCAAGCAACAGGGAGATGATTTTGCTGTTTGGACAAGGGATTCGTTAGGTATCTTCTCAGTTAAGTCAACCTGGCAGGTGATTCGGCCGGAAGGCTCCCGTAGACCCTAGGCCAGGTGGGTTTGGCAAGCGAAGATGCCCCAAAAGATAGCTATGTTCATTTGGAAACTGCTAGTTGGTGCGGTTCCAGTGGATTTGAACATGAAGCGCAGAGGGACGTGCTTAGCCTCTTGCTGTGTCTGCGATGGTGTGGAGAAGGATCATGAAGAGAAGACACAGGATCATCTCTTCGCAAATAGCGAATTGGTGGCGAAGGTCTGGTGGCATTTTTCTATAGTGCTGGTAGTTTCGTTGGTCGAAGGGTAGTCAGTGGTGGGTAAAGCCATGCAGTGGTGGAGTTTAGCTTCAGAGTATTCAGGAATCGAGTTGTTGCAAGGGATAGTTCCGGCTCTGATTTTTTTGGGAGGTCTGGTTGGCCAGGAACAAGAAGCGGTTTGAAGATCGCCAGGTAAGTGCAGTCCAAGCAATTGTGAAGATCAGAGGATGGCTAATGGCTATCTTATCTTCTGTGCATCTGAGAAAAGACAGAGCCAGCATTGACGCTTTTCGGGATTTGGGCATTGCGCCGATGGTAGCAAACCATCCCATCTTGATCATAGTGAGGTGGACAAGACCAACCATTGGTTGGGTGAAGACAAACGTTGATGGATCCTCATGCGAGAATCTGAGCCCCTCGGGTAGTGGAGGGGTTTACAGAAACAATAGAGGGGACTTCATTTTCGCTTTTGTTAGGGGTTACGACGTAGGGACCAATTTCCTAGCGGAAGCAAAAGTGTTAGTGGAGGGTTTAGCATTGTGCTTGGAGCGAGGTTTTGAGAAAGCGGAAGTTGAAAGCGACTCCAAGGCAGTGGTGGCCTTGTTTACACACGAGGGTAGAGAGCCTTGGAACTTGTACTATTGGAAGGCGCGATGGGATAGACTTCGGGAGTCAGCGCAAATTTCAGTAATGCACATCTTCAGGGAAGGAAATATGGTGGCGGATGGCCTCGCCTGATGGGGGAGTTCGTCCTAGATGAATAGAGAGTTCTCTTCGTCAGCAGACCTCCCCGTCAGCGTTCGAGGTGTGATGGCCCTGGATAAAGTGGGGGTAGCAGGGTTGGTGAGGAATCAAAGATCTTAGCGTAGAGTCTCTTTTGTGTAGTAGGTTAGAGTGAGGTTGGTTTCGCTTTGCGGAAGCTAGGCTGGGGGTATAAGATAGGCGGGCCTGCGATATTTTTCAGGGTGGACCTATCCGAAATTTTGTCCTTGTACAGCTTCCACCTTTTAGTTTAAAAAAATGAAGAAGAAAGTAACAACGATTGAACACACACTAGTAAGTGCACGACTCCACCGAGGTGGCTGAGACCCAAATCTTCAGTGCACGATCCAAAAAAATGAAGAAGATCCAAATCTTCGATGGACTATACTTCAAGAATAGTAGCAATTGACCATTAGAAACTTCTTACGGGCTACAAAAGCTTTGGATCTAGAAGATATTTGTGTGATCTCTTCATCTAGGTCTTTGTGACTTTATCAATAGGTAGGATTACAAATAAACATTCGGGTGGACTCCATGAAGCTTTTAATAGTGGGGATTCAATCACAACTGCTTCCTATGGTGTGGTCCGCATAAGATCTGGGTATGCTTCATTTTTTGGATCATGTCCTAAAATGCGTTTTTGAAATGGTTAGACAGTGGATTTAAGGAACATACATTACTATGAGCCCTACAGTCAGGGTCCCACCCACCCTGGTGTATTTGAGGATCCACCGAAGCCCCACCCCATTATTAAAGTCTTCTTACGGCGCCCTTTAATGTGTACTTGTTGTCTAACCAAATGATTAGTTCACATAGACCACGATGAAGGGAAAACACAAATATCATCTTCATCTCATCCAAAATATTTGTGGCCCCTAAAAGGTTTTTAATGGTTAGCATTTCACCACCACTATTTCATGTGGCGTGGTCCACTTGACATTTGGATATGCCTCATTTTTTGGTCTCATCCCCTAAAAGGATCAACAAAAATGGATGGGCAGAGTGGATAAAAGAAATCCATAATCTTGGGGCCTTTTTGAAGTGTTGAAATGACGATCACCCAAATTGGGCTCGAGTGGGGTCAACTACTATGGAGTGGCCCAGATTGGGTTGGATTTGGCTCAAAATTGGTTTGAAGCTCCTTAGCACCATCTTAAATTTTCTAAAGAAATTTTGACCCGAACGGGGCTTGTTTGAGGTGCCAAAATGAAGTAGACACGATTTGGTCTCATGAGGGTTTAAGTAATGTCAAGTTCAGTTCAGTGGGCTTAACTATCTCGGAATGAACTCAGAACTAGTTCCAAACTTCCTTGGATTGTGTCCTACATTCCAGACAAATTTCAGCCCTAACGGGGCTCGTTTAAGGTGCCGAAATGAAATTTGACCTGATTTGGGCTCTAGTGGGGCCAAGTTATGCTAAGTGCCCTTAATTGGATTGAAAACAACTAGATAATGGTGTTGAGGCTCCTAGGTCCATGGTCGACATGCTAGCGAAATTTTAGCCCGAATAGGACTTGTTTGAGGTGACGAAATGAAATTGACCTAATTCGGGCTCAGGTGGGGTCAAGTTAGGTTCAGTCGCTTTAACTTGGTTAGAATTGGCTTGAAAATTGTATTGATCCTCCCATGTTCATGTCCAACATGCCAGAGAAATTTTGGCAGGAACGGGGCTCGTTTGAGTGTCGAAGCGTGGTCGACCTGATTCAAACTTAGTGGGGTTAAGTGGGGTCAAGTTAGTAGATTAGCTTGAAGAAGAACCAGAAGATCATGCCAAGTTGCTGGGCACGTAGGTGACGATGCTGAATCTTTCAGCACATTTAGGTGGCAGCAGGTTCGCTGCAATAATCAAGCACCGAGAGATTTTAGCCTCTTTGTAGGTAACATCACTTTTGATACTTCCAGGGAAGACCTCAGCAAGATTTTCGGGAAATACGGGAAGCTCACGGACATTCATGTTCCAGGGGATTAGATCTCCGACCGACCAAGAGGTTTCGCGTTCGTTCGTTTCTTGTATGAGGCAAAATGCGCACAAGGCGATTGATGTTCTTAATGGCCATCTCATTGATGGCATGAAGGTTTCTGTCTTAGTAGCAAACCCTAAGAAGGGTGATAAGAATCGTTCCCCACAACGCCCATATGGGACGGCTATCGCAGTTAACCACTCTTCAGCCCTTATCCATCCAATCCAAGGAGAGTCGACTTTCTCCTATCTAGAAGCTACTAAGAATGCAGGGGGAGCTCACCGTTGCTCTACCCAGACAACAACGCCGATTGAGCTACCAACGGTTACAGATTCCGTGATGAATAGGGTCACGGTCTGGGCTGACCCTATCGAGGTAGCTAGAAAACAATTCGAATTAAGGCTCGCGTTGGTGGGCTTTGCAGTTGACATTTTTATTCCTATCATCAGTTTGATGAAAGGCCTAAGAGGATCCCAATACGCTGCCTCAGCTATTGATGTCGTTCGAATAGGCCCCAAAAAGTTTCTAATCGCTTTGAAGACACATTTGAAGTTGCTCTCCTTCTCCTCGCATTCCTCTCTCCATAATGAGATGGGATTAGCTTGGGTAGAGAGCTGGTCGCCTGAAGCTGTTTGTAGCAGAGAGGGTGTCTAGATCAAATTCTATGGGATCCCGGCAAATGCCTAGCTGGAATCAGTGTTCGTCATCCTGGGCAAGACTTTAGGATCAGTGGTGGAGGTTGATAGATGCTCCCTCCTAGGCCTTGACCAAATGGTGGCAAGGGTTAAGGTAGCCCTTGACCCAGGGGTGGATAGCTCTAAGGTCAGAAAGCTCGACGTGGCTGGGAAATGTTTCTCTATCTGCCCTCTTCCAGAGTACCCAGATTTGTATCTCCAGCGACTACTAGATAAGGTGAGAACACAAGACAATGGGTTGAAAGAGCCTTCCATCATCCATCCAAGACCCTTGAAATCACCCAACCCCCCCCCCCCCCCCCCCCCCCCCCCCTGGGGAAACCCTCATTGGTCCTCCAAATGACTCTGGTGATAACAATGTTTCCCTTGCAGGTGTTTGTTTAATTACCCCAGAAGTACACAGTAATGTCCAATTAGCCAGCGATCTAGATACCAACCCAGCAGGTGTTTGTAGAATGCCCCACGCCAATGGTCACATTTTGACACCTTTACGGTCCCCGGCGTTTCCCCCACCTAACCCCTGTGATAATACTTTGAGTAGGGGCTGCAATGCTGGGGAACATCAGGTCCGTGTTCATGCTCCTCCTAATGGCGCTGCGCTCCCGTCATCAACTGCAAGAAGTAATTACCCCAGATCTACTCTAGATAAGGCCTCACAGTTACATGAACTCGAAGATAGTCAGGCTCCCATCCAACCTTTCAGAGAAGTTATCTACGTTGGGGACCCCCTTCTAGACTTGATTGTTAGTGGGGAGGGAGTGAGTTTAGTTGGAGGGGAATCACCTTCCCACATGGTAACAATGACACCCTTATCTGAAGGCTGCCCCCATTCGAACCGTCATTACCTGCCTTCCCAGATCCCTCTCATGGCTTCCCCTTCCTCAACAGAAACAGGGGAGCTTGTCCCAAACTCTCCTCTTTAGCTCGACCCAGCTCAAGACACCCTCGCTCTCTCAGCATGCAGCCCCGATGAACAGAGGTTGTCACTCAACGTTGATCTCTCCCCATATTTTTCCCTCCCTCTATTCGATCCAGCGTTGGGGCTTCTCCCTGAGACAGAAATAAGGCCACCTGGTGGCAATGCAGATAACAATGAATGTCAAAATGACAAAGATAGTGATGAAGGTATCACCCAAGATCAGTTAAGGGAAGACACTGTGGACAACTCCTCACAGATCCCCGCTCCAACAGCCAAATCGAGAGATGGGAATAGACCAACAGGTGGCACCCAGATGGCTCGATGGGTGGAAAATCAAAACAGTTTGAAGAACAGTGCAGAGGTCAAGGCGAGAAGACTGAGAAAACAGAAGCAACGGGCAGTGGACTCAGGTTGTATGACAGATGGATAGTATGCCAGTGTGGCATATTAGGGGCGTGGGAAATGTGGCTTCAATTCAGAAAACCAGAAGATATATTAAGAAGTTTGACTCGATGATAGTCGCCCTTCTGGAGCCGATGCTCGGCGATGATAAGAGAGTCAGAACAGGTTTGAAACTCGGCTTCCATTCTTCTTTTTCCAATGCTGGAGAAGGGGGTAAAGTATGGATTTTTGTCAAAACATCCCTTTCAGCCCATCTCCTCTCCGTTTCTTCTTAGATGCTTTCCCTTCAGATTGGCATTCCTGGCCACACTGACCTTTTTGTCTTGTTGGTGGTGTATGCTAAATGCTCTAGCCTGTTTAGGAGGGACCTGTGGGCTGAGTTAGCTATTTGGTCCAAGTCAGTTACGGGACCTTGGATTGTGGTTGGAGACTTCAATGCGGTTATGGGCCAAGCTAAAAGACATGGTGGACACGGCCAAAACTCAACCCACTCAGATGACTTTGCGGAAGCTATTGACATGGCAGGTTTGCAAGACGCTGGTTTTGTTGGGAACAAATTTACCTGGTGTAACAATCAAGCAGGCACCTCTTGTAAATGGGCTAGATTTGATAGGGCTATTTGCATTCTGAATGGTTTGCCAGGTTTCCATCCTTCAAGGTTCAGCATCTGCCCAAAGTGGAGTCCGACCATACGCCCTTGCTCCTATCCTTTCCTCCCAGACTAAATGCCTTCAGAAACCTTTCAGATTTCAAAATACGTGGCTGATGCATGCCTCCTTCCACCAGATCGTCGATGATTCCTGGTCTTCGATTGAAGGGAGTGACCCAATCCTCCTTCTCCAGGCAAAGATGAGAATTCTGAAACTAAAGATGAAAGTTTGGAACAAGTTCACCTTTGGAAATATTTTTTTGAAAATCAAGGAGCAAGAAAAGGAGATAGAAAGTATAGTAAACCAGCTCGTTAGCTCTCCAGATGTTGCTAACCTTGTTGCCCTTGAGATAGCTAAAGCAAATCTCTCCCGATTGGAGCTTATAGAAGAATCTTTTTGGAAATAAAAGGCCAAAAATAGGTGTCTCCAGGAAGGAGATAGGAACACCAGATTCTTTCATACCTGTTCCACAGAATGAATTAGACGAGCGGCTATTCAATCCATTAAGCTGGACAGTGAGGAAAGATCGGAAGACTTGTAGACAATCAAAGAGGAAGCGATTCGCTACTACGATACTCTCTTTTCTTTTGAAACGAGGGATCTGGATCAGGATATCCTGGATCCTATTCCTGATTCTGTGACCTAGATGGACAACGTTTTTCTCATGGGCCCCCCTTCGCTCGACGAGGTCAAGGCTGCGACTTTCGACATGCCAAGAGATGGAGCCCCTAGCCCAGAAGGTTTTTCAGCGGCCTTTTTCACGGACTGCTGGAATATTGTTGGCCACGACATTCACATGGCAGTCATGTCTTTCTTCAGAGGTGGAGACCTCCCTAGAGCTTTCACGTCTTCTCTTCTTGCCCTCATCCCGAAATCCCAATCCCTTGATAAGCTATCTGATTTTCGACCTATAAGTCTTTGCAACTGCATTTATAAGATCTTCGCTAAGGTCATCACCTCAAGGCTAAATGACCTCCTCTCCAGGCTGATTTCAGATGAACAAGGTTCTTTCATCCGTGGGAGACCTATTGTAGAAGGGATAATGTTGGTCCAGGAGATCTTCAGAGACATCAATAGGAAAGTTCGGGGCAATAATGCCGTAGTCAAGCTTGACATGGAGAAAGCCTACAACAGAGTGGAATGGGACTTCCTCAAGTCTGTACTAAAGAGGCTCGGTTTTTGTCACAGCTGGATTGCATTAGTAGATAAGTGTTGGTCCAACTCATGGTTCTCGGTGTTGATTAATGACGAGGCCTGCGGATACTTCAAGTCTTCTCGTGGTCTTTAGCAGGGGACCCTCTCTCCCCAAGCCTTTTCATCCTTGTTGCTGAGGTCCTTAGCCGTGGTTTCAGGAGGCTGGTTGAAAGAGGTTTTTGCCTCCCTTTCAAAACATGCCGTGGGTGCCCGATAGTTTTGAATTTGCTCTACGCTGATGATACAATCCTTTTTTTCAATGGAGAGCGTAGATCGACCAAAGCTGTAAGTGAATTCCTCCACAAATATTATGCAGTTTCAAGTCAAAAAATCAACATGCTGAAAAGTGTGTTCTTCGTTTCTAGCAAGGCTTCCCTCTCCTTAGCTTGCTCTATCGAAAGAAGCCTGTGCATTTCCAAATCTTCCTCTCACCTACATACCTTGGCGCCCCCATCATCACATGAAGATCTAGCAAACATTACTACCAACCTTTGGTGGAGAAAATTAAATGTAGAATATCAGGATAGAAGGGTAGAATGCTGGCTCAATCAGGGAGGTTGGTTCTCATCAATCACATCTTGGGTAGCATCCCAGTTCATGCCATGGCTGTTGCTGTCATCCTAAAATCGGTGGGGGCAAATCTTGAAAGGAATTTTTTTTATTTCTTCTGGGGATGGAGTGATGGGAAAAGAAAAATGCACTGGTGCAGCTGGAATAGAATTGCTACGCCGAAATTGGAAGGTGGCCTGGGTATTAAAAAACTCAATGATGTTATGAAGGCCATGCATCTAAAGCTCACTTGGTCGGTTCATTTTGGTGACGGCTAGAGTAGATGGTCTACATTCTGCAAAGCCAAATACAAGGCTAACCTCTCCACATCGGCTACTGGCCAGTGTCAATCTGTTAAGTCCCCTCTCTAGAACAAAATCCTCTCTCTGCTCCCCACCATCGACTGTAACAGTAGATACCACTTGGCCAGCGGTTCATGCAACCTATGGTCCGTTGACTGGACAGGTATGGGCCCCCTGATTTCCTAGACCACCGGCCCTTTGCTTGATTCAATAAGTCAAATCCAAGTCAGCGACATTCTGGGTTCGGAAGGGATCTCGCAGCCGAACCACCTGCAATCTTTGCTTCCCCATCTGGTGTGGGACCATATAGCTGAAGAAGGCCTCTGCACGTCTGAGGGTGTGGATAGGCATGTTTGGCCTCTCTCGTCGTCAGGGAAGTTTCAATTCAATATAGTTTGTCCGGTCATTTGCCCTCTGAGGGCCCGAAAGGGCTGGTCTAAGTGGGTGTAGCATGCCAAACTTCCCCTAAAAATTTTCATCTTTGTCTGGAGGATCCTGCATGGCACTGTTGGGGTTGACAGGCTTATCCATTCCAAAGGCATCCACCTTGTGTCTAAATGCAATTGCTGTGGGATCGGGCACGGGCCAGGGCCAGTTGAGGAATCGTTGGAGCACTTTTTCATTACGGGCGAGATCGCATCAACGGTCTGGGGATTCTTCTCTTCACTATGGGATATCCCTCTGTTAGGGGACCCCACGATTGAGGGTCGTACATCATTATGGTGGAGAAACCCTGATGATGTACATGGTTACACGATCCTCATAAGCCTGCTACCCTGCCTCATCCTCTGGGAGGTTTGGAGCACAAGAAATTCCATAAGGTATGAGGACGTGGTCATGAGCTCGGGAGCTCCAATTTGCCATATCAAGAGTTGGATCTGCCCCCTAGACCCTTTGCTTCCTGCCCCCAAAGATAGTTTCCCCTTGAGACATCTGACTTTAAAAACGTTAGAGGTCATGTTAAAGGCGCCCCATCAAGGGTCTCCATCGGTGGTCAAATGGATTCGTCCGGAGTGTGGATAGGTGAAAGTCAATGTTGACGGCTCCGCAAAAGGCAACTCGAGGTTATCAGGAGGTGGCGGTGTTTGTAGAAATGGGGAAGGCGACTTCATCTTCGGTTTTGCGAGTGGCTTCGGCTAGGGCTCAAATATTTGGGCTGAAGCTAGGGCCATCCTTCAGGGCCTTTCTATTTGTGTCAAGCGAGGCTTCTCTAAAATTGTGGTGGAAAGAGACTGCATAGTAGTGGTGGACCTCCTCAACAAGGATACCTCATCCATGTGGTCTCTTTGGTGTTTCTGGATCCGGATTTCTCTCCTCAAACAAGTAGCTCAAGTTGCCATTGTCCACACGCCTAGAGAAGCCAATGGGGTAGCTGACGGCCTCGCCCGCCTAGGCAGCGATGGTCAAAGGGAAAGTTTCTTTGCGAGGCAATCAGACCTCCCATCCAACATCCGAGGCCTTCTTCTGCTGGACTGTACGGGATTGGGAAACCTCAAACTTTCTTGAGCTTTCTCAAGCCCCCTTTCTTCGTTGTGTAGCCTTCCTCTTGCCACACGTGGGCAGTTAGGTCTCCATTCAGTGGCTTTTTATTTCGTAATTCTGTCTTTAGGTCTCTTCGTTCAGTTGAGGTATATGATAGGTGAGGCTCATTTATTTTTTGTGGCGCCCACCTGAATGTGTGTAAAGTCGCTTCTATTTCAACACAGTTATAAGTGGGCTGCTCCCACCTTTTTTGAAAAAAAAAAAAAGTGGCGTCAAGTTGAGTTCAGTGGCCTTAACTGGATCAGACTCAGCTGAAAATTGGTGTCGTAGCTCCATGGACCATTTCCTACATTCCAAAGAAGTTTTTGTCTAAACGTGACTTGTTTGACCCGTCGAAACATAGTAGACCTGTTTCTGATTCAGGTGGTGTCTAGTAGGGTCAAGTTGGGTTTATTAGCCTTAACTGGGTTAGAATTGGCTAAAAAATGGTGTTGAGCCTCCTTAGACCATGTGAAACATTCTAGATAAATTTCGGCCTGAAAGGGGCACGTTTGAGTTCATTGAAACAAAGTAGACCCGATTCAAGCTCAGGTGGCGTCAATTGGGGTCAAGTCAGGTTTAGTGTCCATAACTAGCTCAAATTGTCAAGCCTCTAGGTCCATTTATGACATTCGTGAGAAATTTCGATCCAAACGTGGCTTGTTTGACACACCAAAACGGAGTAGACCTGACTCGAGCTGGGTGGGGTTAAGTTAGGTTCAGTAGCTTTAACTCATACCAAATCAGCTCTAAACTAGTGTTGATCCTTTCTGGAGAATGTCTAACTTTCCAGATAAATTTCAGCCCAAACGAGGCTCATTTGAGGCATCGAAATGGAGTAGAATTGATTCAAGCTACAGTAGGGTCAAGTGGGCAAATTGGGTTTAGTGGCCTTAACTATCTTGCAATTGGCTCAAAACTGATGGTAAGCCTCCTAGGTCCATCTCTAACATGCCTGATAAATTTTGGCTAGAACAGTGCTCGTTTGTCACACCGAAACCAAGTAGACCTGACTCAGGCTCGGGTGGGGTGAAGTTGGCTTCAATGGCTTTAACTGGGGCAGAGTTGGCTCGAAATTGCTGTCAAGCCTCCTAAGTTCATGTCTGATGTGCTACAGAAATTTTGGCCCAATCGGGGATATATTTTGGCTCAGGTGGAGTCAAGTGGAGGTGGAGTCAAGTGGAGTCACTAGCCTTTAGTGGCCTTAACTGGATCGACTCGAAACTGGTGTCCAGCCTCCTAGGTCCATGTTTGACATGCCAGAGAAATTTTATCAAAACGGAGTTCACCTAATTTGGGCTCGGGTGTACCCAAGTGGGGTTTAGGTGGGTTCAATGGCCTTAACTGCCTCAAACTGGGCTCAAAACTGTTGTCGATCCTCCTAGGTCTATGTTTGACTTGCTCGAGAAATTTCAGCTTAGTTAAGGCCACTAAACCCAACTTGACCTCGCTTGACCCTACCTGAGCACAAATCAGGCCAACTCCCTTTTGGTGGGTTTGTCAATCTTCTAGGTCCATTCGGGCAAAACCTTCTCTAGCATGTTGAACATAGACTTAAGAGGTTCAACACTAGTTTCAAGCTGATTTTGACCCAAATAGGGCCACTGAACCCAACTTGACCCCATTTTACCCCACCCTTAGCTGAATCGGGTCAGCTCCATTTCGTCACTTCTAACGAGCTCCGTTTGAGCCTATATTTTTATGGCTTGTCGTACATGGACTTAGGAGGACGGACACCAGTTTTGAGCCTATTCTGACCTAGTTACAGCCACTAACTGGACCCAACTTGACCCAGTGGACACCACTTGAGCCCGATTCGGATGAACTTAGTTTTGGTGCCACAAACGAGCCCCATTTGACCGAAATTTCTCTGGCACACCTGACATGGGGTAAGAAGTTCCACGCTAGTTTTGAGATTAATCCAACCGAGTTAAGGCCACTTCACCACATTGACCCCACCTGACCCTGACTAGTGATCGGTGCTCTGTGGGGCCCACCATGATTTATGTGCTTTATCCACACTGTCCATCCATTTTCCATGTCATTTTAGGACTTGATCCAAACAATAAGCAGATCTAAATCGTTGGTGGACCATCCCAAAGAAAAACAATTGTAATTGAATGTCCACGTCTAGGAGCAGGGGAGCAGATTAGATGTTACTCAAGTAACACTTTAGTGGGTGTTACCCTTATCGTGGGGCCCAACCTCCATGATGTGTTGTATATCTACGCCGTCCATCCATTTCTCCATCCCATTTTAGTACATGGTTCTAAAAATTAAGTAGATCCAAATCTCAGGTGGACCACACCACAAGAAATAATGGTGATTGAGTGCCTCACCGTTAGAAATTTCAAAGGGCCCATCATATTGTTTTTGCAATGTTTATTTATCATCAAACCTGTTGATAATGTCAAAAATGCCAGGATGAAATGAAAATACAAATATTAGCTTGATCCAAATCTTTTGTGGCCCACAAAAAGTTTTTACTTTTATGGCCCACAAAAAGTTTTTAGTGGTCATTCATTACTGTTTCTTGTGGTATGGTCCACTTGAGATTTGTATCTTAAGGTTTGGGATCACATACTAAAATGAGATGGAAAAATAGATGGATGACGTGGATATACAACAAATACATCAAGGTGGGGCCCACATGGTTAGGGTAACACCCACTACTATTTAACTCAAGTAACAACCAATATGCCCCTTGGAGAAAAAATCAAATTGCATAATAAGTTACTTAGTACGCTTTTCCTTTTATCACGATGAGTAAACTCTATTGGGCCCACCATGAATGGTTGGCTTTCTATGGTGTGGTCCACTTGAGCCTTTAATATGCCTCATTTTTGGGCTCATGCTATAAAATGATCTTTCAAAATGAATGGACAACATGGATATATAAAAAAAAATATACATCACCGTGTGCCCCATAGATCACCTGACAAGACCATCCATCTCTAGCTAGGTACTACTAGGGTGGAAACCAATCCACACCACCGATGGATCCCTAGATCCATTGAGCTAGGTTGGATCCCTTACTGTGGGGCCCACCTTGATGTATGTTCCTTATATCCACACCATCCATCGATTTTAAAAACTTATTTTAGGGCCGGATCCAAAAACTTAAGCAGATCCAAATCTCAAGTGGACCATAATATAGAAAAATGTGGTAATTGACCATTAAAAACTTATCATAGGCCAAAAAAGTTTTGGATCAAGTTGATATTTGTGTGGTCTCCTCATCTAGGTTTTTGTGACCTTATCAACAGGTTGGATGGCAAATAAACATTCTGGCAGCCCCTATGTAGTTTTTAATGGTAAAAATTCAATCACGACTATTTCCTGTGGTATGGTCCACGTCTAAGATTTAGACCAGTTTCATTTTTTTTATCATGCCCTAAAATGACCTTTCAAATTGGATAGATGGTGTGGATGTAAGTCACATACATCACAGTGGGCCCCATAGTTAGGGGTCCACCAACGTCCTTGGATAAACCCAAGCCGTCCCTCCTAGTCATGAAATTGGATTGCATGCTGAGTTACTCGATACACTTTTATCATATTGAATAAACTCTATGGGGGCCATCATGAATGTATGTAATTTATCCACATCGTCCATCTATTTTTCCAGCTCATTTTAGTGGTTAATTGAGCCCAAAATTGAAGCATACCGGAAGTTCAAGTAGACCACACCATAGGAAACAACGAGAATAACGATTTCCACCATTGAAACCTCCCTAGGGCCCACAGTCATGTTTATTTGTCATCAAACTTGGATCACACCGACAATAATGAAGGAAAAAACATAAATATCAGCTTGATCCAAAACTTCCATGCCCCCAAAACTCTTTCAGTGGTAGACATTCAATTCACATTGTTTCCTGTGGTGTGGTCCACTTGACCTATGGATATGATTCATTTTTGGGATCAAGCCCTAAAATTATCTCGTAAAATGGATGGATGGAATGGATAAAATATGTAAATTATGATGGGCTCAACAAAAGTTTACTTAGTACCCAATCTGCTTCCCCTAGTCACGTCCCATTGCATGAGTGATGACTTAGATTTCTAGCAAAAACCTTTCAAGGGAAGTTCCTGCCACTAGAAGCTATGTGGGGCCCACAATAATGGCTGCGAGAAATCCACCATATCCATACATTTTCCAGATCATTTTAGGACATGGGAGCAAAAATTAGGCAGATCCAAAACTCAAGTAGGCCGCACGTCAAGAAATAGTGGGTAGGAAAATGCCTGGCTTTGAAACCTCCCTGGGCTCCAATGTGATGTTTATATGGCATCTACATCTTTCATGAGGTCATTCCCACTGAGATGAACCAAAAACACAAATATATTAGCCTGATCCAAATCTTTTATGGCCCTATGAATGCTTCAATAGTGGAAGTTCAATCTCACTATTTCTTGTTATGCGGTCCACTTGAGTTTTGGATCTGCCTCATTTTTTATCTCATGTCCTATAATAATTTGGAAAAACAGATGGATAGGGTGGATTTCACACAAACATCAACCTAGCTTGCCGTCGAAGGAAAATCTATGGCTATGCCAATTAAAGGATGTTGTTGGCATTTTTTTTTTTAACACACTCACTCACTTACACCCCTCCCGACATTCACACGCTTACACCACAATGGATACTTGAACCCATGACCTTGTGTTGAAACTCTTGTGAGTCTACCACTGAGGCATAAGGATGTGCTGATCATTTGACTTGTTTTATTCTCCGATTATCCATTCATTTTCACTTAACTGATGTGACCATTAGTTAGTATCATCCCATTGGTCTCACTGTATGCATCTTTGTTTGCTAATAATAGCAGTATGGAATGAATGGACAGTTCAAGTGAATGCTAATATTCCCACCTTCATGAAAATGTTATCAACCTTCCCACAACATTTAACTTACATGTTGGATGACAAATCATTGATCTAAACTGGCCTTTGTTCGTACCATTAGGCACAAGCTACGTACCGTGCAAAAAAATTATGTCGTTCAGATGATCCCAACAACCTTTTGAATGTTGGTCACTTTGTTACAAACTGTTAATATTTATTGGCCATATCGATCAGATTGTTGGCATAAGAAAGCCAATCTTCTTTTTTAGAATATTAAGCAATTCATGATAGTGCATATTGATAGAAGTTTCACATTTCGTTTTTACACCTGACCATCCCACTGGATTTCTCATGCTATTGGTTGGGTGGTTAAGATCATCTTCTCTAGAGTCCGGATCCTCTGTTGAAACCAAGCAGAGAAACTCTGCTCGTCACTTCTCTGATTGGTCCAGATCAGCCTGACTGTGTCAGAGCAGCTCAGTCAGGGTTGAGCTGCTCTGACACAGTCAGGATGAGGTGGACCAATCAGAGCAGCGGAAGCAGAGGTTCTCTGCTCGGTTTTAACAGAGGATCCGATTCTCTTCTCTATTGTCTTTTTTTTTTTTCATACCATTACTCGTCCCTCATTGTACAAATGAATGAACTGTCTGGATCAATGGTTGATCGCGCCTTGTATCAATTAAAAGCTTTTAGATGGTGCTAACATCTTTGGCATGGACATTAGTATGGTTGCTTGTGTAGGAAATAAGCATATAGCAACGAGATCACCTAGGTCCATAGCTCTAGTGGCAGACTGAGTGAAGATAGCCTCATTTCAACACCGAGGTCATGGTATGGATTCCTATAGTGGGGGTGGCTAACATTGTGATGTGAGTCACAAGGGGTGGGTGTACTAACAATGGGGTGTGTGAACTAACTTAAAAAAAAAAAAAAAAAAAAAAAAAAAAAAAAAAAAAAAAAAAAAAAAAAGAAAGCATATAGCTATGAGAGAACTCTGCTCAGACACTTGGACAATCCATCAACCCAACCGAATTGTCTATATGGTCCAGTATATATTTCATACAAAGTGCAAAAGCTACCCCAGTTTGATCATTCTAACCATCCGAATAGTAGCCCATACGATATGGGACACGGATCATTTATAAAAAAAAGTATTCATATCAACATCTTGAGCTATTGATGTGTTGAAGCTTGTCATTGATCACTTCTATTCTTAAACAATTCTATAAAATAAATTTTTTTTGAAAGATGATACTTTTATTCATAACAAAAAAAAGCAGAGAAAAACACACACTGCTTCAAGGGCCCAATATCTAAACAGATACAAGACTCCGGAAAAAAACACCTGCTACTGAAGAAGCGGAATTTCTGAAGCAACGACTGTTTTGTTAAATTCAAATAGACAAAGAACTATAAGGAATAGGATTCTCCACTTTTTCCTTCCCGACATTCCTCCTCCATCATCATGCCAAGCTCTATAGAGGCCTTCTATGGAATTTGGCATGGCCCAAGAGACTTCTGCTAAACTGAGCACATTCCACCAAATCTCTCCTAAGAAAATAGAGTGAATAAAAATGCAATCCACTGTTTCTTCAGCTTTCTATAACATCATATTAACCATCCCATTTATCAAACCATCTTAACCATCCCATCCTAGGCTCCGAAAATGAATGGCAGTAAAAGAGAGGGCATCTCATTGATTGACCCATTCATCCAAGGAGAGTTCTACTATACTTTGCAACCGCTTGTGATGCTGGATAGGAAGGCCACACTGAGAAACTGTACATCAACTGAAATTGAACCAACTCATATATGAACTACGTACTATCACTATCACTGAGTCACTATCTCAAAATTAGATTGTTTGAGTAATATTCAGCTCCTATTGGTGGACACTTGTTTGCTTAAAATAAGAATGTTAGATATTTTTCATTATTAACAGTCAAATAAATATCAACCAATTTGATGCTCGGATAATCAAGTAAAATTTAATTTATTTTTCGTTCAAGATACATGTAAACTGAGAGCCATAATTTGAACAATTTGATTTCACTGGTGTGCTACGTAATTGATTTCTGACTAACACTTATCATCCATCACACTTTTCAGAGTCCTAAAGGTTTTCTGACCATCTAATTAGAATTATGGCATGGTAGCCCGTGAAATGTACTCTGGACCAAGTGAACAATACATATATAGGGGAAGGATCACATGGAATCGAAACATCTATTTTCAATGGATCCACTATCAATGGAGTCGAGCTATACTAACATCCAACGGCTTTACCCCACCATGACAATCACCTCTTAAAGAAATCAAACCAGTTCTCTCATCAGGTGGGCCACACCATAAAAATAGTGGATAACAATTCAAAATGCCCCAAGTTAATGTGTCGCCTGCGTGATGGTTGGATTAGCCTGATTTTTTTATTGGGTGAACATCATGGTGTAGCAGACCTGGTGACAGGTTGGATGTCACACACGTGTACCATGTGGGCGTCACAATACCTCAACTGAAAAATCCACGGTGAACTCAGAACCCATGCTGTCTTTCTTCTACACGTGTCTGTGTGGAAAATGTTCAGTCTATGTGCTCACGTGTAAAAATACAGGCTCAGATTAGGTACTATCCCCATTAGGACACATGAGGAGACAAACATGTACGCCGTGCATCTACAATGGCTGATGCAGCCGGTTTGGCAGTGAGATGTGATGAGTCTGACAGCTCTGCATCAGACCTAAGGTGCGGGCCCACTACGCCTGTCAATGGAGACGCACCACCTACATATCCATCTTCTCGTGCATTCTAGTGAGAGTAGTACTTAATCTGACCCCAAAAAATACCCAAGTGGATGATTTCGATTGTCAATTAGATGCCCTTCTTTTATGCGGCCATCGCGTTTTCAAGCCATGGATGGATGGTTAAGATTTGTCCAATACAAATTGTTGACAGGATTTATTTCAGATTTGACCACACAATTACATTTGTCAATCCATATTTCTTTTTTCCTTTTTTTCTTTTTTCTTATCTTTTCTTTTCTATGCTTTTCTTTTCTTTTTTTTCTTTTTTTTAACAGAGAGGGAGAACACGCATGGCTGGCCGGGGAGAGAATATTGAAGCTGCAGCAGCCGAGGGTGGACTGGAGAACTTTCCAGCTGAAATCAAACGTGCAGGGGAAAAGCTCTTGCATTGCTTTAAGAATCCGATGATGGGAGTCGTCTCCGTTTGGGGAGTAGGGAAATGGGGGATTGCCGAATATGCATCTCGAAAGTCCAATGACTCCCATCTCTTCCATGTACAGATACTGGTACAGCTATTGGGAGAGGATTTCAGTTTTGGAAAGGTGCAAAAGGAAATCTTGCGCCAACTGGGGATGAGAACGTTGATGGAGGGAGGCAGTGACGACGAAGAGAGCATAGATACCCAAGTCGCGACTGAAATCTATAACTTGTTGATCAGACGGAAGTTCTTGCTGGTTCTAGGAGATGTTCAAATCTCAGATATCAATTTTGAGCTTATTGGAGATCCAAATCTCAGACGGCTATTACGAAATGATTCAAAGATTGTCCTCGTTGGACCCAAGTACTTGCGATCCGACATGGCCATTAATTTGGAGGGCTTGTCGATCGACATGTTACACGAAGAGGCAGCCAGCATCGCTCGTTCTCCCAGCATCAGGGGCCGTTTCACTCCCAACACTGTCCTGGAATGCTTCCTCTACATGTTGTTATTCCGTGATTGTTCGGTTAAAGTCGACATGCTGAGATGGTATTGGAGAGGGGAGGGATTTCTTATAACAGAAGCGGTTGAAGAAGAGGATTTGGTGATGTTCAACAAGGTGGAAGCTCTGTTGGCAGAGTTCCAGGTTCGTTCCATGATAGAGCGCGATGGTGATAGTGTGACTGTTCCCAACTCGATAGCTGGGACAGCTAAAGCTCTAGTCAAATGGAGTAAAAGATCAACTCATGGTAGATTCTGGATTGAAGAGGGTTCCCTACCGGAGGAAGACGATAAGGTGAAAGACATTCAGAGGATGGTGATGTGGGACATTAGAGAACTATCCACTCTAACTCTAAAATGCCCCAAACTCTCCACTTTATTTCTTGTTGGGGAATTTGTGTTCAGGATATCAGACAATTTCTTCGAGCAAATTAAAAACCTACGTGTCCTCCATCTTGAGAGAATAGCAAACGAATCTCTACCCAAATCCACATCCTATTTGCACAATCTCAGAGTTTTGATGCTGATTGACTGCCCTCATTTACAAACTCTCCTCCCTTCCTTTCGGATGTTCCACCAAATTGAGTTCCTTCAAATTTCACTTGAAGCTTTCGATTCAAGCCCATCAATACCAGACGACATCTTTCAGCACATGACCAACATTCGATATCTCCATCTCGAAAGCCTGAAAATCACTTCGCTGCCTTCCTCGATTTCTAGGCTGCACAACCTCCGGCACCTCTTGCTCATTAACTGCAATTATTTAATTAGTATCTCAGATGAGTTCTTTGAGCAGTTGAGTCAGCTTCGCATCCTCGACCTACATGGGAATGATAGGCTGGAATCTCTACCATCTTCGCTCTCCAAATTGGTCAACCTTAGAAAACTCATATTGTACAATTGTTTTTCCTTAAAGATGGGTTTGCCGTCTCATTTACAAAAGCTATCGGCACTTGAGGTGCTCGACCTCGATGGTTGTCGTTCCCTCCAAGATATCGAAGATGTTACTTCTTCATTTGGGGATATCTTGCCAAATCTCCGCAAGCTTTATATTTCCAAAATTGAAGCCGTTCGTCGGCTGTCCTTGAAAGGTTGCGAAAGCTTAGAGTATGTATCGCTGTTTGGGCTCACAAGCCTTGACGTGCTTGATCTTTCAGTTACTAAAATCAAAACACTGCCCCAGGGTATGTCCAGCGCACCTCATCTAAGGCTCCTAGATATGCTACACATGAGTCAAATTCGAGAAATTCACTGGGCTGATATCAGTACTGAGCTCGAAGAACTCAACTTTAGTCAGTGCGGCACCTGGAATTCATCAAATGATGTTGAACAGCCAAGAGAGAGAGGTACTCGAGCTCGAATAAGGGTAAGTAATTCCAAGCTCTTACAATCTTTTAGCCCATCCTTAAAACTGTGGGATTCAAAATGCTTCTCTCGATTCCATATATACATCTCTCCTTGCCAAGAAGATGAACAAGGAACAGGTAAATCCATCCATCCCCAGAGAAGGAAATCTGTCTATGAAGACATTTTTTGCCTGATGCAAACACGTAACTTACCTTGTCCTCGAAGCCATTTCAATAGGTGTTTGGAGATCCGAGGAGGTCATAGGTCCCCAAATGGTATAAACGGGGTTCTCAGTCGTGCGGAATTTCTCAATCTATGCGACAATGCCTTTGTCCAAAGATTATCAGATTTAGGTGATGTCGATAAAATCAAGGAAATGAAAGAATGTCAGGTCAAGAGGTGTGAGCGGATGGAGATGTTCTTTGAAGGAGATAATGCAAGTTCCGACTGTTTAAGTCACCTGCAGAAGATATGGATGTCCAACCTTGCAAGCCTGAGGAGTGTGTGCGAGGGCACATATGGGAACCGGAGCTTTGCACACCTTAACCACATACATCTTGATTATTGCTTGAGACTTGTCACCGTGTTCTCCTCAAGTGTATTCCTACCAAGGCTGGAGACGCTCGAGATCAAATACTGTAGTAAATTGGAGACTGTGTTTCAAGGGGACGCTTCCGTGGAAGGCTCACTCCAACGACTGCACACGGTGTGTCTATGGGAGCTACCGAGGCTGAAGAGTATTTGCCGTGGCACGTACATGTCGGCATTGAAGAAGCTGAAAGTGAGAGGATGTGGGATGTTGAAGAGCCTTCCTCTTCGACCTGGCCACAAGGCTGATGCTTCTACTTCCACTAGTGGTTATAGAGTGGTGGAAGGAGAGTCCGAATGGTGGGACTGTCTCAAGTGGGAAGATGAGAGGATTCAACACCTTACCAACTTCGAAGATCCGCGACCTTTTAGAAGGTCTAGATGATTCTTATCTTTCTGGGGTTGTGATGAATGGTTCAGATCATGTTTTACTTTCTTTCTTCTTCCTTTATCGGATTAATTAGAAAAACCTGCCGGCCTTTTGGTCGATTTTGAAAATACTTCTGTTGCATCTCACGGTGAGAAAATCGCTTATTTGATTTTGATTAGCGAAGATGTTCGAAAAAAATCTAGTCTACCCCATCATTTGGGTGGGTGTGGTAAAGAATCCATGGGGGCGTACCTTTATATATCCAATTGATCAATGATGTCCCCATTTTCTAAACCCATTTGAGGCCATGAGCCTAAAAAATGGGGCAAAGCTGAATGGTAAGTGGGACCTAGGATGGTTTCAACAGGTCAATCAATCTTTGGGCTGTTAGATGGATCTGTTTTGCGTTGTCCACTTGAGCAATTACGTCGGCCAGATTTTTTGGTCCATCCCGTAAAATGTTATGGAAAAAACGGATGGACGGTGCAGATTTTTCACAAACACCATGGTGGGCTGCACCTAGGTTCTGGCCCAAGTATGGGAGCGGAGCACGTGCAACGAGGGCCCTACCAAACATGGTGCAGCCCTGCCAGCGGGGCCCACCTTGATGCATATACTGTGAGTGGGATCCTCTCCTGGGCCTGAACAAGGTTTTTCTGTTTGCCAACCTCCTTATTGGTCCAGCTCAGCACTGGCAATGTCAATACTGTTACATTTAATGCAGCCAGTGCTAACATATGTTGAGATGGATCAATCAGGCTTCAGCCAACAGAAAAATGATGCTTGAATCCAAGCGTACGATCTGAATTCAAATATTATATATCCATGCCATCCAACTTCTAATAAGATTATGGAGGCTTGGATGAAGGGAAAACAAAAATATCATCTGGATCCAAAACTTGTGTGCCCCCAACAAGGTTTTTAATGGTGGGTGTTCAATTATGACTGTTTCCTTGGGTGTAGTCCACCTGAAACTTTGATCAACTTCATTTTTGGGCTCATGCCCTAAAATTATTTGAAACATTGGATAGATGGTGTGGATAGAACATAGAAATCCTCATGGGGCCCACAGAGCACCGTAGTAGCTGGTGTGGGAATGCAAATTGAGTTCAAGATTTTTACCGCAATAGCCCTAAGGTGTGGCTATTTTTACTAAAAGATTGATTTCTTGTGAGGCTCATCTTTTTTAGTCTTTTCACCAGAAATTGCAAAACTTTATGTTAAAAATGTCCCTCTCACCATCGTACATCCATGAAGAGGCGGAAGCCATCTTAGGCGTTACGAAGCAGCTCCACACATGCCCCCCCCCCCCCATACATTTGCAGAGATCATTCTAGGGGATGAGCCAAAGAATGAAGCAGATCCAAAGCTCAAGTGGACCTCACCAAAGAAAACAATGGGGATTGACGTCCTACCATTTAAAACTTTCTGGGGTCACAGAAGTTTTCGATCAAGCTGATATTGGTGTTTTCCCTTCTTCCATGTCTGTGTGAACTTATAAACAGGTTGGATCTCAAATAAACATCATGGTGGGCCCTAAAAAGGTTTCAACAGTCACATCACCGTCCCCACTATTTTCTTTGGTGGGGTCCACTAGATAATTGGATCTGTCTCATTCTTTAGATCATCCCTAAAATGATCTCTCCAAATGGATGGACAGTGCGGATACAACACATACATCACAGTGGGGCCCACAGAAGTTGGTGACATCACTTTAGTAGGGAGGAAGGCCTTTGACCACCTGCTCCTACCTATGTCCATGAAGTGGCAGAGGCCCTCTTGGGTGTAGCGGGCCGTGTTGTATATGTTTCATCCATACTGTCCATCCTTTTTTCCAGATCATTTTAGGCTTTGGGCTCCATTTTGGGCCAGATCTAGATCTCAGGTACGCCATACCATGACAAACAGTTGGGATAGGGATGTCCAATGTTGAAACATATCCAGGCCCACCTTAATTTTTATTTGTCATCCAATTTTGTTGACATGGTGTTGAAGCCTTCCTTAGGCTCACCCTATGGGCCCCATTTGGGTGCCACACTACCTAGCAAGTGGCCCACCCTATGGAACAATTGGGCAAAGATATCCAATGTTAAAACCTTGCTAGGCCCACTATGATGTTTCTTTGCTATCAAACCTTAGGCAGAGGCCCATGTGGCTTGATTTAAGGGAAAACACAAATATCCAATGAAATTGAACGGCCACCATTGGAAAGTATGGTGAGATGAGACACATGGCACTCTCATGAGACACATGGCTCTCTCATGAGACACATGACTCTCCCATGAAACAATCTCATGGCACTCCGATATGATACACATGACACTCCAATGAGACACATGGCTCTCCCATGCACAATGCTCAGGGGGATTCCATAGTGCCAGTGAGAACTCATAATGCCAAGGGGAATCCACATTGCTTAAGAGGATTCCGCAGTACTCAGGGGGATTCAATAGTGACAGGGGGAACCCATGGTGTCAGGGGAAACCCACGGTGCTCATGGGGATTCCATGGTGATTAGGGGGATTCTATAGTGCTCAGGGGGATTCCATAGTGCCAGGGAGAACTCGTAATGTTTAGGGGGAATCCACAATGCTCAGAGGGATTCCACAGTGCTCAGGAAAATTCCATAGTGCTAGAGGAAACCCACAGTGCTCAGGGGAATTCCACAGTGCTCAGGGGGATTCCATAGTGCCAGGGGGAACCCACAATGTTTAGGGGGAATCCATGCTCAAAGGAATTCCACACTACTCAGGGGGATTCCATAGTGCTAGAGGGAACCCACAGTGCTCAGGCGGATTCCACAGTGCTCAGGGGGATTCTATAGTGTAAGGGGGAACCCACAGTGCTAGGGGGAATACACAATACTAAGGGAGAACCTCATAGTACAGCGGGCCCCACTATGAGTTTGTTTGCCATCAAACCTTTGGGCCCACCATGATGTATTTGTTGTATCCACACCGTCCATCCATTTGGAGAGATCATTTTAGGGCATGCGGGAAAGAATAAGGCAGATCTAAAGCTCAATGGACCCCACCATAGAAAACAATGGGAATTGAACGCCTACAATTAAAAACTGATAGGGGGCCACAAAACCTTTTGATCAAACCGATATTTGTTTTTTTCCCTTCATCTATGTCCGTGTGAACTTATAAATAGGTCGGATCTCAAATAAACATCATGTGGGCCGTAGGAAGGTTTCAATAGTGGCCGTCACTGTCCCCACTGTTTCTGTGGTGGGGTCCACAGAGTTGGACGTGGGTGGAGGCCACACTTGAAGCAAATGCAAAGATCAAGTGGGCCCCACCTCAGAAAAAAATGGTGATGGAATGACTAACGCTGAAAACTCACAGGGCCCACATTAATATAGGGTCATCCATTATGTGGGGCCCATCTTTTATATGGACTTTCCGTCATGTGAGCCCCACCTTCAATGTGGACAATCTATCAAGATGGTCCCAACTATTTGTTGTGGTAAAGCCCACCTGAGATCTAGATTTGGCCCGGGCCTAAAGCCTAAAATGATCTTGAAAAAAGGATGGACAACATGAATGAAACATATACAACATGGTGGGTCCCACAAGTGGACCACCCGTCCACATCCAAGATGGCTTCCCCCTCTTTATGGACGTACAAGGGGCGTGGTCACAGGGGGTTTGCCCTACTGAAAGTGCCATCACCAACTTCTGTAGGCCCCATCATGATGTATGTGTTATATCCACACCATATTCATTCATTTGGAGAGGTCATTTTAGGGCATGATCTAAAGAATGAGATAGATCCAATTCTCAAGTGGACCCCACCAAAGAAAATAGTGGGGACAGTGACGTGACCGTTGAAACCTTCCTAAGGCCCACCATGATGTTTATTTGAGATCCAACCTGTTCATAAGTTCACACAGATATGGAAGAAGGGAAAACACAAATATCAGCTTAATCGAAAACTTATGTGACCCCAAGAATTTATGTAAAACAAATCTCTGAAAATTCAACATGAAAGCCCAAAGTACTTAAAATAGATGAACTAGAATATTAAGAGAAACTACAAGTTTCACCTCTTAACCCTAGTTAAGAGGTCTTAGCCAACCATAGATATGATTGAACTAAAAATTCTTAAAAACATAAAAACAAAAGAATAGAACTTAAGAAAAATCAGAAAACATGAAGTAGAATCTCCACTTCGAATTCTCCTTGCTCCTTAACTTCTAGGACCCTTTTAGGATTATTAAAAGCATAAAGTACCCTCCATTATATAGGAAAAATTGAGCACCGTCTCTTCAATTGCATAAGAAATTCACACTACCATCGAATGTCGACCAATCGACGGTGGGCGTCGGCCGGTTGACAAGTCTACAGTAACTGACTAAACATAAATTTGAAAGCCTTCAAGTCCTGTCGGTCGATCAGCTAGATTCATCGGCCGATCAAAAATCACTTTTTCTGTCTAGTAACTTCAGCCTTGAAACAACAAATTCTTGAGTTAATTCGGCTAGTCGACTAGTTCATCGGTCGACCGATCTCTACTGTCGACTGGCCGATAGGTTGATTTTTGTTGTTTCTTCTGAAACTCCGGTCCTTCATTTTCGATTTTCGGTGGCTTAATTCTTTCACTCTTTGGCATGTCTGAGACTTGTCTTCTCAGAATCCTTGATCATCCCTTTTGACATTAAATTCGCGAGTTCTCTCTCTTGTACCTGCAAACATAGAAACATTCATAAGTCTGTCATTTAAAGTGTTTAATTCATCTAACTATGCTATGTAATTGGGGATAAATATGCACGATTCAGAGCTCAACAATCGCACACCTGCTGTCAGGACCCGGATTGATACCGTTGGCAGGTCAAGTCAAAGGGATTTGAGGACTGGTCAGATCTAGCAATCTTCCAACCCATTTCATATGTCTGTGGAGGGGAGGAGTGACTTAGTGTCTAGACATCCAGGTCGAGTGCTTCAAATAGATACTGATCAGAACGTCTCTGAGGGGAGAAGAGCAGAGGACCTAAACCACCTCTTCTGTTACAGTAGAGTTGCTTCTAAGGTATGGTCTCATTTTGTACAATTGTTTGGCATGCCTAAACTACTCTATTCAACAGTTAATTAATTAATGGATTGCTAAGGCTAATCACTCCTCTTTGTCCAAATTTTTACTAGGCTTGGTTCCTTGCATCATTACCTGGGAGATTTGGTTAAGTCGCAATGCTCCTAGATTCGAGGGGCGTAAGATGATGGCCAATCAAATTATTTCCAAAACATATCGTTGGATCAGGGAAGTGAGCTTTCTCCTTCGAGAGAGACATGGGCTGTCACTGGATGATTTTATCGCCATGCAGGTCTGGGGTATTCAAAGAAGTCGGAGGGCTCGGGAGATTAGGTTTCAAGTGGTGAAGTGGAAGAGACTTGGAGTAGGCTAGCTGAAGGTTAATGTGAACAGATCCTCAAGAGGCAACCCGAGGAGGATGGAGGTGGGGGTGTGTGCAGGGATCATAGGGGGCACATGATCTTTTCCTTACACAACTCCTATGGCCGGGTGTCGAACACGGTGGCAGAAACACAGTCGATGATCGACGGTCTGGATATATGTGCGAGATTGGACCTTGTTCGCTTCCCGAAGTGTAGGCTTGTGATGAAGTAATAATTCGGTAGAGACCGAGATCATTCTCAGGGACTTGTTTAGGAATTCATAAAACTACTTCTAATATTCTTTAATTGAGACCAAACTAAACAGATTTTAGAATTTGAATGTAGAGAAGTAATCTTAAACTAAAAGTGATTGTAATTAATATAAAAGAGCACTAGGGGTTCAAGGATCCACTTGTAGTAATTCTTGATGCATAATTCGCTGTGGTTTCCCAATTACACAATTAGAATAAAAATAAAATCCTATCTAGCAGGATGATAGAGCGGTTAATTCAGCAAAATAGTCCAATTTATGTGTCGTTTATAAACATGATTCCTTCAATTCAAGTTACGACTTGAGCACACTCAATTGCATAGGCCAGTCCTAGTTCCAAGAGGTTAAGATCATAATCATAATAATCATCAAACCCTGTCACAAAGCTTAACTATATCATGATTTGAACTTCATTCAAATCACATGCATAAGCAACTCCTAAATCTGACTATAGAACAAAAGGTAGAACTTTGGTTTGAAGTTTCCACATGAGGATCCAAGTCTAGAGCGTCTTGAATCCGATTCCTTGGAGTGTACAGGTCTAGATCCATGCAAAACAATTAAGAACTAAAGCAATTCTTCCAAACATCCATTAGTCATGATAAGATTAAGAAAAACTACTTAGAACTTTATTCAAACTTCAATAAACCATTGTTCATTTAATAAATCCAACTTGAAACCATATAAAACGAATTAAAGCATCTTAGATCCACTACAAGCTTCACCTTTTGGCCCTAGCTAAGAGGTTTAGCCGATCATGATCAAAGGAAACATGAAATCAACTAAAGACATGAAAACTAGAAAGCAAACTAGAGAAAGGAGTTGTAGAACTCTGAATCCGTCCTTTGCCACCTCCCACCATAGTAGATCTCTCCTAGGATACCTCAGGAACAAGGTAGAGGAGTCCTTTTATAGGTTTTGAGCACTGGTTGCGAAGAAACTTCAAGAAATCCCACAAAAATAATGTTTTGCGCAGAGATATTCGGACTCTAGAAGTTTCTAGACGATGGCCAGCCGGCCGGAGAAAGTACTTCAAAATAACAAAATCTCTAGACATTTATTTGCATAGGCTGACCCACCAGCCGGCCGGTCAAGTGGTCGATCTTCATAAAAACTAAATAGAGTTTTTTTTTTTCTAGAGGGTTTGGCCGGCCGGCTGGTGGGCATGTAAAATGCTAATTTTTCAGCTTTTCCTCCCTCATCTTCAATGCACCTTTGTTTCATATTTGGCCTTTCACTCCTTTAATCTTAAAGGCATGTAAGAAGGGCTTTTAAGACTTCAAATGACGAAGACTCTCTCTCTCATTCCTACAGTCACAAAACATGCATTAGGATAGTCTTTAAACATGTGAATCATGCATTGCTAGTGATGAAATAGGGTTAGAATATACACATTTAAGATCTCAACAGGCCTCTTCAATATTTTTGTTGAATCAAATTCGCGAGTTGTGGTGGAGGCGGCGGCCAATTCACGCGCCATCTGTCCTGGACCATTTGGTATATAATGGGGAAAATTCAGCACAACTATGGCCACTTGAATCTTTCCTTTACTCACACTTACTGGGAAAGGAACTCGGTAGCAGATGGCTAGGCGAAGTTAGCTAGTGCGGGGAGTTCGGATAAATTTTTTTCTAAAAGAGAGAAGCTCCCAAGGTTTCTTCGGGTTCGATGACGCTAGTTAAAGTAGGGGTGGAGATAGTTAGGGAAATAATCACGCCAGGTTGAGATCTGCTCCCCTCTCATCTAGGCCTTTTGTTTAGTGTTAGTTTGTAGAAGGTGGGTTTTATTTTTCTTGGCTACATATGATAGGCAGGTAGGGCCCCGTCCTTTTTGTATGGCGCCTTGCCTGAATGTCTTTATTTTTCCTCCTCCTGTGAATAAATTTTTAGTTAAAAAAAAAACGGACATGTAGGTGCACCCATTCAGTGTGATTTTTTGGATTGTGACATATTTAGATAGGCCAACATTTGGACAACTTGGATTGAATTACATATATGCCATGTTGTAGGCAAATATAGTCTGACAAGAAGTTAAGAATCACGGCAATATGAACGCGAGGAGTCCAGGTCGTGCTCGCGGTAAGGGGTCGCATCTCTTGGATGCGAGCAGCTCGGCTCGTGCTCTTTAGAAGAGGTCGCATCTCCCAAATGCGAGCAGCTTGGCTCGTGCTCTTTAGAAGAGGTCGCATCTCCCGGATGCGAGCAGCTCGGCTCGTGCTCTTTAGAAGAGGTCGCATCTCCCGGATGCGAGCAGCTCGGCTCGTGCTCTTTAGAAGAGGTCGCATCTCCCGGATGCGAGCAGCTCGGCTCGTGCTCTTTAGAAGGGGTCGCACCTCATGAATGCGAGCATCCCTGACACAAGTAGCTCCCGACATCAGAATAGTCCTGAGTCTTCATTTTTGGTTTGGATGGTCTTCATGCTTCCAGCATCCGGTTCCCGTCGAGCGGCTTGTTCAATCCCTCTGCGGCACCAAGCAGAGTTACATCCAGCGTGGCGGTCTTCACCCTTTCGGCGTCTCCTTCCTTTTCGGTAGCTATGACTCCAACTACGAGCAATCAGCACTATTACTACGCCTACCGGCAGCCAGTATAGGTCGGTTTTTGGGCTTATCTTCTCTGTATCGTTCCGGATCTCAAGGGATTGCCATCAAGGGACGTGATTGCTAAATAAGTCATTGGGTTGGATCTCGGTTGGATCTCATCTCTAAAGATAGGATCTTATCCCACGAAATCAGCAAGATCTCAGTATCGTATGCGACATCAGCGGGATTTCGATATCTTACGTAACAAATTGGGTTGCTTCAGATCTATATAAAGGGGTGACTCCATTAAGAGAAAGGTACACACAACATTCAAGCTCTGTCCCGTTTTACTTGGCTTCTCTTCTCCTTGCTTTGGCCTGACTTAAGCATCGGAGGGCTAACGGCTGGACCCCAGCCACCCTTAGTTGCTATCTGTCTTCTTTCAAGTCTGGTGGTAGAAATCCCTGATGGAGTGTAGGAGGAAAATCAGAGGATCTCATTACGAAATCTGACATTAACAGTTTGGCGCCGTCTGTGGGAACGATTTGATCGTCAAAATCAATCGTTCTAACCACCGATCAAAATCCTTCGGCGATGCCTCCTAAAAAGGTCGTTCATCCTTCAACTTCAAGGGAGGCACCACCTCCGCCTGATGAGACGGAATCCGTACCTGCCCTCCCACCTGCTCCGACGAATATCCCTCAAGGAGCCCCGAATATGCCATCAACAAACCCATTATTGGAGGCCTCTGGAATTCAAGATGATGTCCTACATTTCCTCGGAAACACTCTCCTAACTCTAAACGCCGGAGTTCAGGCGCTGTCAAATCGGCTTGATCAGCACTTCCCTGAACCGCAAAGACAACCCTCCGAAGGACTACCACCGCAACCCATACCGGTGGCTTCCAGACATTCTGTGGACGAACCACAGGTCCCACCACTTGGCAGCCATCCCCCTGTGCTGTCTCCACATTCTATACATTCCAGTTCGTCTCAACAACCTCAACCGCAAGGCTCCACCGCCGAAACATCTAGCTATACCCTACTATGGGAAGGAGATCTCAAAAGAATCCATGATCGTTTTGATGTCATGGAACAGCGATACCAGGTAAATCGGCCATCTGCCGTCATGGCGGCGATACATCAATCTGAATCTCCCTTCACCAGCGAGGTCATGGAAGCCCCGTTACCCAGAAAGTATCGAGCGCCTGTTATCGCTCCATACACAGGCATTGGTGACCCTCTTGAACATCTGGAAACATACAAGTCCCTCATGGAGTTGGAGGGACACGGTTCAGAAATCATGTGTAGGGCTTTTCCCCTAACATTGAAGGAAGCAGCTTGTACGTGGTTTCGGGGGTTAAAGCCCCGTTCCATCAGTTCCTTTTCCCAATTATCGGAGATATTCCTTTCTCAATTCATGGGAAGTATTCGCATTAAGAAGCCAGCCTCCCATTTGATGAATCTGAAACAGCAGCATGGGGAGACCATAAAGGAGTTCACAGTACGGTTCACTGCCGAAGCCGTTCAAACTGAGGGTTACACTGAAGAAAAGGGTCTTACAGCCCTCATTGCTGGAATAACGAGCGAGAAATTCAGGTTTGCCTTAGATAAAAGCCCGCCGAAAACTATGGCAGAATTCCAAGCCAAAGCTCAGAAATATATCAATGCAGAAGAAGTCGCGTTGACACGCCATGGAGTACAGAGTAAGAAATGCAAGCCAGAGGGGACTTCTTCTACAGATAAGAAATACCGTCGTGATCAGTGCGATCGTTCTCCCAGGAAGCCTTACTCTGGTAAATATCATAACTACACTCCTCTTAATCGGTCTCCTGAAAAGGTTCTAATGGAGATTAAACACAAACCATATGTGAAGTGGCCTACAAAGATTAAATCCGATCCCGAGAAGAGGGACAAGAGCAAGTTCTGTTACTTCCATAAAGATCACGGGCATAGGACCCAGGACTGCATCTCTCTACGAGACCATATCGAAGCCCTTATTCGAAAAGGCCATCTCCAGGATTATGTTGCTCGTAAAAATCGATCACCAGAAAGGGCGAAGACCTCATCTCGCCAAAAGGAACCGCCTCATCATCAAACCGACGAAGAGGACGCTGAGCCCACGGGAGAAATTCGCACTATCGTCGGGGGACCAGCTTGCGGGGGTGACTCTCAAGCTTCAAGAAAAGCATACGCTCGAAAGGCGTCCAAAGAACCCCAGCAGATCTATTGGCTGGAACAGACGTCCAGCTCATCAAAAGCGAGCCATCCTCCAATTTCTTTCACTCTCGAAGATGCAGCGGGAATTCACTTCCCTCATGAAGATTCCATCGTAGTCACATTAAAGGTATCAAATTATTTGACTCATCGAATTATGGTGGATACAGGTAGCTCAGCCGATATTCTGTACTTAGAAGCTTTCAACAAGATGGCACTAGCCAGAAGCCTCCTCAAGTCAGTATCGACCCCCCTCGTCGGCTTTGGAGGAGAGGTAGTAACACCTGAAGGAAGCATTGATCTCCCAGTTACTTTTGGAGAGAGTCCAGCGAAGACCACCGTCTTCGTAAACTTCCTCGTCGTGGATCGAAAATCAGCATATAACGCCATTTTGGGGCGGCCGTCTCTAACTAAGGTTGGAGCAGCCTTGCACCCTTCATATTTATGTGTTAAATTTCCTACCCCAAATGGCATCGGGGTCGTGCGAGGAAGTCAGCAGGAGGCACGGTCCTGTTACCAGATAGCCCTCCAAGATCGAAAGAAGGCTCAAGCGACGCCCGTCATGGAAATAGCTCAAGGATCCCGACGTTCCCTCCACCACCTCGTTGGATCCGAGAGAAAATGCTCTGAAGTCGGGAACTCCGGGGGAGGAAACAGTGGCGATCCACCTGACCGAAGACGACCTGTCTAAGATCGTGTACATCGGGTCCTCCTTAACCAGTGTCCACCATGAAGATTTGATCCGTTTCCTCATTGAATACAAGGATGTGTTTGCTTGGTCTCATAAAGATATGCCAGGCATCAATCCCAATGTCATCGCACATCGTCTCAACATTGACCCAAAGCATAAACCCGTACATCAGCGTCGACGTGCCTTTACTGCAGAAAGACAAATGGCAATCAAAACTGAAGTTGAGAAGCTGCTCGCGGCTAATTTCATAAAAGAAGTTGACTACCCAGAGTGGGTCGCAAACGTAGTTCTCGTTCGAAAAGCTAATGGCAAATGGAGGATGTGCGTCGACTATTCAGACTTGAACAAAGCATGTCCCAAAGATAGCTTTTCGACACCGCGGATCGACCAGTTGGTCGACTCAACAGCTGGACATGCTCTCCTCAGCTTTATGGATGCTTATTCTGGTTACAACCAGATTATGATGCATCCACCTGATAGCCAGCATACTGCCTTCATCACAGATCGAGGACTATATTGCTACCAGGTAATGCCGTTCGGTCTTAAAAATGCAGGGGCCACTTATCAACGTCTTGTCAACAAAATATTCGCTGCTCAAATCGGTAGGAATATGGAAGTATATGTTGACGATATGCTCGTGAAAAGCATCGTTGAAGATGACCACATTTCTGATCTTCGAGAAGCCTTTGATCTGATGAGGAAGTATCAAATGAAATTGAACCCAGAAAAATGCGCGTTTGGAGTGTCTGCAGGGAAATTTCTTGGGTTCATGGTTGGCCAGCGTGGAATTGAGGCGAATCCCGAAAAGATTAAAGCATTGATAGAGATGAAATCCCCCGTTACTCTGAAGGACGTCCAGCGTCTGGCTGGTCGCATCGCATCATTGAATAGGTTCATCTCGCGAGCATCTGACAAGTGCTTGCCCTTCTTCAAACTCCTTCGTGCAACGGCCAAGTCTGATTGGAAGTGGACACCTCAGTGTGAAGAAGCTTTTCAACAACTGAAGCAATACACGAGCGCTCCCCCCATTTTATCTAAGCCTATAGCACATGAGCAACTCATTCTTTATTTATCTGTGTCTTCCACGGCCGTTAGCGCCGCTTTAATAAGAGAAGATTCCGGGGTGCAAAGGCCCGTTTATTATATCAGTCGAGTAATGGTGGATGCAGAAACTAGGTATTCTGATATGGAGAAACTGGCCCTAGCCTTAGTCACGGCAGCTCGAAAACTGCGACCATACTTTCAAGCCCATGCTATTTTAGTACCAACAAATAATCCACTACGACAAGTCCTTCAAAAACTTGAGGCTTCCGGGCGCTTAACTAAATGGGCGGTCGAGATCAGTGAGCATGATATCTCATTCTGTCCTAGGACCGCAGTCAAGGGCCAGGCCGTGGCTAACTTCATCGCCGAATTTACATATTCTTCTGAAGATAATGCCACGACCAGCGACCAGCCTCCTTGGTCACTCTTCGTGGACGGGTCGTCGCGGGCCACTGGCAGTGGAGCGAGCCTGATTTTAGTGGCTCCCGAAGGGTCGCATTTTCAATATGCTCTGCGTTTCGAATCACGCGTCTCCAATAATGAAGCAGAATATGAGGCCTTGATTGTTAGCCTCGAACTGGCCATTGTCCTCGCAGTCCAGAATTTGATAATTCATAGCGACTCCCAGCTCATTGTCAATCCAGTTCTTGGTGAATTCGAAGCCAAAGAAGAAAGAATGGCCTTATACAAGTCTCGTGTTCTCATCCTGCTCGCCAAACTAAAGACTTATAAAATAATTCATATCCCTCGCGAGCAGAACCAACTTGCTGATTCCTTGGCAAAGCTCGCTTCTGCACCGAAATCGGAGTTATCACATTCGATCCCCATCGAGCACCGTCAGAACTTGAGTATTGACCAAGTGACTCTCGAGCAAGTTAAATCGGTACAATCGTCTCCATGCTGGATGGATCCTATCATCCTTTATCTCAGAGATGGATACCTACCAGAAGACAAGAAAGCTGCAAGACAAATTCGGCTTCGAGCTGCCAGGTACACCTTACAAGATGGAATATTGTTGCGAAAAAGCTTCTCCTTGCCTTATTTAAGGTGTCTTCATCCAGAAGAAGCACTTCGTGTTCTAGATGAAGTACACCAGGGGGTATGTGGTAACCATCCCAGGGGGCGATCCTTAGCATATAAAGCGATGAGGCAAGGATATTATTGGCCTACTATGAAAGCAGACGCCATCGAATTTTCTAAAAAATGCGACAAGTGCCAACGATATCTACCTATACCTCGTGTACCGTCTGAGCGGATGACCCCAGTTGATAGCCCTTGGCCTTTTGCTCAGTGGGGGATCGATATCATCGGGCCCTTACCTATGGGAAAGGGACAGAATAGGTTCGCGATCGTGGCGGTTGATTATTTCACCAAATGGGCCGAGGCAGAACCATTAGCCAAGATCACTGAAAAACAAACTACTAAGTTTATATGGAGAAATATCATATGTCATTTCGGACTTCCTCATACTATAATTACCGATAACGGAACGTAGTTCGACAACGCAGCCTTTGATGAATTTTGCGACAAATGGAAGATACGTAATCTTCGCACTTCTCCATATCATCCTCAGGCGAATGGGCAGGTCGAGGCAGTGAATAAGATCATAAAGCATCATTTGAAGACCAAGCGAGGTGAATGTAAAGGGGTGTGGCCAGAACTTCTGCCAGAGGTATGATGGGCTTATAGAACCACGGCTTGTACATCAACAGGTGAAACTCCCTTCTCCTTAGCATTTGGTGTTGACGCAGTGGTACCAGTGGAAATTCAAGTGCCCTCATATCGGATCGAGCAGTATGATCTCGCAAGCAATCAGGAAAACCTTCGACTTCATCTCGATCTCTTGGAAGAGCGAAGAAATGCTTCCCAAGTACGAGTGGCAGCATATCAACAACGTATTGCTCGTTATCGGAATGCGAAGATTCGGCCTAGATCCTTCCAGTTCGGAGATTTGGTCCTAAGGCAAAATCTTGGAGTTCCTGCTCGTTCATTGGATCCGAATTGGGAAGGCCCGTATCGGGTTATTAGGGTGGTGCGAACCGGTACTTATTATCTTGAAGACATGCAAGGGAAGCCTGTACGTCGCCCTTGGCATGTGGAGCATTTGCTACGATACTACCCCTAGATTTGATGTAGTTTAGTACAACGTTTTATGAATAAAGTGAAAGATATCTTTTGGCCGCTACTCCATTTATATGGACTTGAATAGCCCTGAAGAGAGTGCTTACACATCCTCTTGGCCAATTGCCTACCTTTGGTAGGACTGAAATCATTACTAGTTGGTTGCTTTTCCATTTACATGGACCTGAATAGCCCCGAAGAGAATGTATACCATCTCTTGACCAACCTTCCGCCCTTGGTAGAATCAAAATCTCAATCGATAGATCAGTCTATCTCAGCGCGGACACGGTCACACGACCCCCGGATTGAGTCTAATTCATTTTTTCATGAGTTAGTTGCTCGCGACTGGTGAGAAGAGGGATCGCACTCCGGAATGCGAGCACCGCAGCTCGTGCTCGAATGGGGGTCGTAGGCATATACCCTAATCGCGAGCACCGCAGTTCGGGCTCGAATCGCAGTCGTACACCTTAATTACGAGCACCACAACTCGCGCTCAAATTGTGGTCATACACCTTAATGCGAGCAGCGCAGCTCGTGCTCGAATTAAAGGGTCGCATCTCTGATGAATCATTTGAGATCAACATAAAGCAAAAAATGAAAGAAAAGGAGAATACATTACAGAAACGGATATTCATTCAAAAAGACCAAAAAGTCGAGACAATTACAAATTTCTTTAAAAAAAAAAAATACATGATGTGGGAAGCTGCCGAGTTCAAGGTTGGTCATCCTCATCTTGCGCAGGCTCGCGGCTCTCAGCTTCAGGACCAGCCTCAGGAGCAAGAGCGGCATCTGTTGCCTCAGTGGCTTCGTTCTCAGCGGCAGCCCGTTCCTTAGCTGCAACCTCGAATGCCACCCTGTCGAACTCCTCAACGTTAAAAGTTGGAGCGATCATCTGTATAACTCTGACCGCGAAATCGCGACCAGCGATATACGCATCGTACCGCTCCTCATCGTAAAGTGGAGAAGTCCGGAACTCCTGAACTGCGCGAGGACCCTCATCAGATATCATTTGAACGAGGGCCACTCGCTCCTCTTCCCAGTGGATGGAGTCATCCTTCAACTGGTGAAGTTGCTGCTGGGCTCCCTTGAGCTCCTTCTGGGCCTCCTCGAGCTTCTTCTGGGTCTCCTCGAGCTTGGTCCGCGCATCCTTGAGCCATCCCTCAAGCTGGATCTTATCCTGGCGGAAGATCTCCTTCTCCTTCTCGCTCTTGGTATGGATTTCTTGAAGCTTTGCGAGTTGGAGGTCCACTGACTGAAAGCGCTCAGTCAGGGATTGGATCTTGACAAGGAGAATTTTCTTCTCTTCGTCCAGCTTGGAGATCTGAACCTCCAAGGCCTTCACTAAACGGTCCCTCCCTTGGACCTCGGCTTCCATGGTTTTCTTCTTCTTCTCCACATCCTCCACGCTGCGGCGGGCTGCTTCGACATCCCGTCTAACGCGGAGTGTGAGATCCAGGCTCTGAAACAAATAAAGAAAAAATGATTAGATTGCTAGTCATCTAATCAAATTCTGAAGAGATTGGTAGGAAGAGAAAAGGTTGTTACCTGAACCAGTCTCACTCCAATATCAGTAGAGAGAGCCTCTGGGCTTGGATCAGGCAAACTCCCGAAGGAGTTGGGGGGAATGTTATCAAACATAAACTTGCATACAGGATGCAAGTGTGGAGGGATAACAAAAACCCCTGACCCAGAAGGTTGGGCCACCACCATCTCGCCAGAGCCCGTCTCGCGAGCACTCACGGCACCCATAGAGGGCGTCGCAGACTCGCGAGCACCAGTAGGCTCGCATCTCATATCCTTAGGAGGGAGGCCCCCCTCCCTTCGATCGCCTTTCGGCGAATTATCTGCGACTTCGATCACCGGCTGTCCGCGAGCACCTGACGGTGGAATCGCAGTAGCCGGAGGGGGCACGGCAGATATAGGGGTCGCGATAACCGGAGGGGTCGTGGTCGTACGAGAAGTCGTAGCGACGCCACCCGAACCGATCCCTCGCGATTGAGGATCGCGAGCAGACCCCTCTGCGGGAGTGGGCGCATTAGAAGGACCCCCCGCAGTCTTCTTTTGCCTCTTCGAGGCTGCGCCTTTCAGACGTGGAAGTGCCCCCAGTGCACCTCTTTTGTCTCCTACGTTCGCCATTTCGTCTTGAGAGATTAAACCCGCTGCACGGAGACAGTGAGGCTCTAGAGCAGCGTTGACGTGGCGTGCAGCCGCAGGGAGCTTGTAGACCTTGACAAGCTTCTCGTTGAGCCCTCCTCGCAGATTGGGCTTCACACCAATTGGGATTCCTACAAGCAAAATAGAAGGTTCGTTAAATCGTCAAAGTAGCAAAGTTATTGTTTCTGTCGGACAAATAAACGAGCACTTGACCCACCTTCGCCAAAATGGCGATTAACGTTATGGCCTTTGGGGTCAGAACCCATTCCGGACTCCCAGTTTCCGGAGACATAGAACCACTTCTTTCTCCATCCCGGGCAGTTGGAAGAAGGGTTCCCCAAAGTGAAGTTATTCCAGTGCCAGAAACAGAGGTAGTACCAACCCTCGCTAGCTGGCGCGTTCTTCAGCTGGAATAACCTTAAAAATTCCTGAGCGGTTAACTCCTAGTTACCCGCCTGCTTCCAAAGGGTGAAAGCACTCAAAAGAACTCGCCATCCATTTACTATAAACTGGCCCGGGGCAATCTTATAGAGACGGAGGAAATTTCGAATGAAGGGGTGGAGGGGAAGACGTACGCCTACTTTGAAAAAGTATTCATAAACAGCCACACACCCAGGCGGTGGTGCATCGGCTGTCTCCCCTCTCCCAGGCAATCTGAATAAAACAGAGTCCGGGACTCTGTATGCCTCCCTAAGGCTAGAGAGCCTCTCCTCCGTCAAGATGGAAGAATACCCGGAGGCAGAATATCTACCAGCCGGTACTCTGGCATTATTCGATTCGGAAGAATCAGGGGTGTGATCTCCCAAGGGAACAATCTCTTCATCTGAGGACCCCGCCATCACAAGAAGAAAAGCAAGAAAGAAAGATAAAGGAAGCAGAGATGAAGGGAGAAAGTTGAAAAAAACTACCTCTGTGAAGAGGTTTTTCGCACCAGAAGCAAAGGAAGAAGACGAAAGCAGGGAGCGCCGCAGTAAAGAATTCGAAAATGAAAGAAATTTCTTCTAAGTCCGGTATTTATACGCAATCATTTCGTCTGATTTGCTGGACACGCGGCAGCTTCTCATCCGGCGCACCAGACGAACGGACGCTAGCATTAAATACGAAAACACGTGGCGCCCGACGCTTCATCTCTGGCGGCAGAAAAAGCTGCGTGAAAGCTGGCCATCATAAATGCGTAAGCACGTTAAGTGAATCATGCGCGATTGTCTCCCAGCACCCAGCTGTCAACACTGGCAAACCCTTGGCATAGTTCCTCAATACCAAGGGTTTGGGGGGCATCTGTTGTAGGCAAATATAGTCTGACAAGAAGTTAAGGATCACGGAAATATGAACGCGAGGAGTCCAGGTCGTGCTCGCGGTAAGGGGTCGCATCTCTTGGATGCGAGCAGCTCGGCTCGTGCTCTTTAGAAGAGGTCGCATCTCCCAGATGCGAGCAGCTCGGCTCGTGCTCTTTAGAAGAGGTCGCATCTCCCGGATGAGAGCAGCTCGGCTCGTACTCTTTAGAAGGGGTCGCACCTCATGAATGCGAGCATCCCTGACACAAGTAGCTCCCGACATTAGAATAGTCCTGAGTCTTCGTTTTTGGTTTGGATGGTCTTCATGCTTCCAGCATCCGGTTCCCGTCGAGCGGCTTGTTCAATCCCTCTGCGGCACCAAGCAGAGTTACATCCAGCGTGGCGGTCTTCACCCTTTCGGCGTCTCCTTCCTTTTCGGTAGCTATGACTCCAACACGAGCAATCAGCACTATTACTACGCCTACCGGCAGCCCGTATAGGTCGGTTTTTGGGCTTATCTTCTCTGTATCGTTTCGGATCTCAAGGGATTGCCATCAAGGGACGTGATTGCTAAATAAGTCATTGGGTTGGATCTCGGTTGGATCTCATCTCTAAAGATAGGATCTTATCCCACGAAATCAGCAAGATCTCAGTATCGTATGCGACATCAGCGGGATTTCGATATCTTACGTAACAAATTGGGTTGCTTCAGATCTATATAAAGGGGTGACTCCATTAAGAGAAAGGTACACACAACATTCAAGCTCTGTCCCGTTTTACTTGGCTTCTCTTCTCCTTGCTTTGGCCTGACTTAAGCATCGGAGGGCTAACGGCTGGACCCCAGCCACCCTTAGTTGCTATCTGTCTTCTTTCAGGTCTGGTGGTAGAAATCCCTGATGGAGTGAAGGAGGAAAATCGGAGGATCTCATTACGAAATCTAACATTAACATGCCATATGTACAGTGGCCATCAACATATTACCTTTATTTTAGCAAAATGTAGATCGTCTACTCGGATTCAATAAGATTTTCCTATTTGCCAATGCCAGATTGGTCCAGCTCAGCATACGTCAGCACTGACAGCTCAGCATACGTCAGCACTGACTACATTAAATGCAGCAGGGCTGACTGTCAGTGCTAAGCTGGACCAATCACGTGGTCGGCAAATAGAAAAATCCTGTTGAGGTCGAGTAGAGGATCCAGACTCATCTTGAATCTAGATCGTCTGCTCGGATTCAACAAGATTTTCTTGTTTGCCGACGCCTGATTGGTCCAGCTCAGCTTACGTCAGCACTGACTGTATTAAATGTAGCAGTGTTGAGAATGTCAGTGCTGAGCTGGACCAATCAGGTGGTCGTCAAACATGAAAATCCTGTTGAGGCCGAGCAAAGGATCCAAACTCATCTTAGCAAGGGTTCAAGTGAGGTTATTCAACTTTCGAATGTAAAAGAAGATAACGGGTGCAATAGGCTTCAGTTGAGCAATCTATATCGTTGGTTTTGTGTGACTTATAAAGCTGCAACATAGTGCTTTTGTTCCCTGTCTAAATCACTGAGAGGAGGTCATGGTCATGCAAATTCATATGGATGGTGACACAGTTTCAGAGTATTTATACTTTTCTCATTGAACACAAGTTAGGTTCTTTCTCGCATCGAATACAGTGATTTTTCTTGGCGGTAAGAAAAAAAAAGGCATAAAAGAAGGCTCTTTTTTGTTGAGAATAGGGCCAACTAAATAATCAGAAGGATCACATTTTACGAAGGAAGAATCTAACATGCCGCTAAGTGGGCCGGCCCGGTTCTTATCTAAGGAAATCTTCCGAGTGGGAACCACATCATGGACAGCTTGATATCACTTCCATGTCCCATGACAATAGGCATGTGGATGGGCTTGCAACTCTATATATACCTAGCTTCCGTCTTTATTTTTTCTAATTAAGTCATAGAGACAGAAGATCGTACTTTGGTTGTTACAAAGATCTTTGCTTCTATTAACTGGCCTCAGCTCCGGGTATGCTCCTACCTTTCTTGCTTCCAATATTTTCTCTTCATTTTTCATCTTATTCATCTTCCCATCAATGTGATGTGGCATATGATGGTGAATCCGGATCGTCTACTCGTCTTTAACAGAAAAATCCTATTTACCGAGCACAGATTGGTCCATGCCAGCATTGACTATATTAAATGTAGTCAGTGCTGACATGTGCTGAGCTGGACCAATCAGGTACTCGGCAAATAGGATTTTCCTTTTAAAACTAAGCAAATGATCCAAATTTATGATGGTGTGGCTCATATGTACGGTGACAATGGAACTTTCCATTCCTTTGGTTCACATGCCCTATCCTTAAGGCCAGGCAACTTAACACGCGAACCATGATTTACAAAACAAATGAGCAGCTGGATAAAATTGGCAATATTTTTCCAGCCATCTACCTACTTCTACTATCTGGGCCACATAGTGTATTGATGAACTGAATTATTGTCGCGAATGAGTTAAATTGATGGACCCACCTGAACGATGGCTTGGTTCATGCACATATGCGACCAATGACACACCTATTGGTGCATACAGTACAACAGTCTTTATGCATAAGTATGGGCTTGACAAAACTTAGAAAGCTCTTATAACACAAAAATTTATAAAACAATAGTTGCTCAGGGATCATTGGTGTAAGACTCCTATTGGGTTGGGTGGGCCACACATGATCATGAATTTTGATATGACCATTGGATTTTTCAAATTAAGCAATCTGGTGGGTCCTATTACAGTTGTGATCATACCCACCTCTATCCCTTCTCGGTTCATATCGATTTAAAGGGATTCTAACATCGTTGCCTGTTGACGGCTTGAAGAGATCTATGGTCTCCGTCTCTATTCACAGCCGTAGACAATTGCAGCCATGGCCAGACGTCGGATGTCGCATGGGCAAAGAACCGAGGCAGCCATTATCAGCTACTTCATTAATGCTGAAGATCTTGTCGATGGAGGAGAGATGAGACGAATCTCATTCAAGCTAGCCATGATCGGAAGAGCACTAAAATCCGATAGCCGTTCGAGGGTTTTAGGAGATGGGTTCCACCATTAATGGTCGAAAACCCCAAGAGAAACTCTCTATTGTCGTTAATGGCTGTTGCACAGAGAAAAGTCGCCTCTTGTAGACTTAGTTCCTCCGTCTCCTTCGGATAATATCGATTGCATGTTGAATGTCCCACTTGAGTGGCAGTTCATCTCATAAGTCATCCACCATTGAATCTACACTACTCACTTTTTCAATCTCATTCGCTTTCATTATAGTAAGAGACTTAGATTGGGACCTTACCTCATTCAAGTCACACATGACAACTAGAAGTGGTGCAGTCTCAATTTCTTCAACCTTTTCGTCACCAGCACTCATTCCTTCATGCCCAACAATAGTGAGTGATGCCTCATTAACCTATTTAGACCATTCTAACTTGCCATTCACCAAGGCATTATCTCACTCTCAGGAAAATATAATTGGTGGTAAACACTCTTCAAATTGCTCAGAAGTTAAGATTTTCTTAGTGACGGATTGGACCACTTTACAAAAAGGCGGTCATATTGGTTCTCCTTTTAGACGAGAAAGTGGGACGATTCTTTCCTAAGCTAAGGGCTTTTGATGGTAAGAGATGGAAAAATATTCTTTTAAACGCTCTTTCAACTCGTCTCATTGTGAGATCGAAACTCCACCTCTCCGCTCAATTTTTCGCTCCAAATCCATCCAAAATGACTTGTCTTGGCCCAATAATTTCAACTTGACAAACCTCACTCGACGGCTCTTCGACATATCATACCAATAAAAAAAGTATTCCAAGTCTTTAAGCTAATTAAGGAATATTTGTGGGTCCATGTGACCACTAAAATATGCCGAATTATTAGAGTTTGACTTTCCATTGGCTCTCAAAAGCCACGAGACAACACTTAATGGCTTAGAGGACCTCCAACGCCTAAACTCCATTCAATATTTGGGGGAGGGGGGGGTAGCTACCACTCTATGGACTGATTAACACAAACACATGGACTAAGATGAACTAGTTCTAATATGAAACAAAATCTGTGAATTCAAATTTGAATGCTAACTGAACATGAATCCAAAAATTTCAAATTTAGATAAAAATAAGACACGAATCTGGAAAATTCAGATTTGTATGATAACTAGAACATGAATCTGAAAAATCACATTTGGATCAAAAGGAGACACAAATCTGGAAAATTCAGATTTATGTTCTAAGGGAAAGTAAAATTTGAAATTTCTGTATAGATCGAACAAGGACTGCAAATCTGAGAATTCAGACTTGGAATCACTGTTAGATGAAAATCTGAAAATTTTCAGATTAACCTAGGCTTATACAAATCGAAAAATATAAAACCTTAGACTTTGGATAACTCGATGTACGATGAACTCATTCAAGAACTTCGACTTTGATACCAAAATTTGATTCCGCCGTCCTGCGTCACAGTAGGCTATGGTTTGTTGTGGCTATTCTGTTTTCTTGGTGTTCTGTGACTGGATTGTTGTGGTGTGCTATGGGTCTGCTAGTCATGCTGATATGCTGATGAATGTTCGTCTCGACGTTCTTCTATTCTATCTGCTTGGGTCCAGCGAGTATGCGCTTTATGGATGGATGGGAGAGGTTTCGATGTTGATTCATTGCTTTTTGCCTCAGTCAAATCAGCATTGCATCAGATGGAAAAAGAGTCCATATATGTGCTGCTCAGCTAGTTCGCTGGATATATTGTTTCAGGTAGGAAGTATGTCGAAGCTGTTCAAAAGACTACAGCCACTGAATGTAAACACACCAAACCACCCTATTTAACCAGGGCTGATCACCTGCAACCACCGTATGCTAACTTGTGATGCAGCAGAATCTTTTCCCCTATCATGCCACTTGAGTAGGGCATCCTTACCATGCAACCACACCATGAAGTTCAGACCATGACATTAGATTCCACAGACAACCAAACGTCTGATTCTACCTATTGGCGTGGAGGGACCTGCTATCTGGATGTATGCAGAGTGGTGGATGCCTCGGCCTTTAAGTGGTCTGATTATCTTGTTGGCTGCCTATGAATGCTGTTGCACTTCTCTACCTTATTGCCCCAGTCGTTGGCTAGCTGCCCTGCTTCCGTGATTTTGTTGTAGCTAGAATTTGTTTGTGAATCTCACTTTCTATATGTCCTCTGTTTTGTGGTGTTACATTAGTACATACGATAGTTGAGGCGTTAGTACATACGATGGCGACGCCTGATCTTTTTTCATAGCACCTATCCGAATACATGGATAGCCTTTCTGTTTTTTCAAAAAAAAAAAAAAAAAACATAATGATGGTCATCACGATCTGCCTTCTTTTACCTCAGTCCAATCACCGAAGACTCCTGCCACCAGAGCGAGTGCCTCTTACGCTTGACAATCAAGTTGCAAATGCTTACTGGTGACAGACATTAGTTGTATAATCTGGTGTATTGATTACAATACCATGGCCCACCAAAGGCAAGTTTCACTTAATATGGTGATTTTTCCAAAGGAAGAATTTGATCCCAAATGTGGGAATGGACAGTCAAATACCATGGTATTTCCAGAAATATAATCATTGGATAATAATGGTGTTAATTCCTCCTCATGCAATTCAATACCACGTAATCCAGCGTTCCAAACCAGCCCTTACTAGATGTACATTCACAAGACATAAGACATGCAGGTATGAGGTAGTGCTGAGCAGGACTGGATAGGCCTTGTAGGGCTAAAATGACTTGAGCCCAAGAACCACCAAGAAATTAATTAGGTCATGCATGCCAGACACAACCCTAGCTGCGGGCAAATCTAGTACGTCAAAGCCCTATCTAAATGTTGGTTGATCCAGGCAATTCGCCCGTTCTATAGCTATTCTTAATTGCATGCTCTCCTTTGATTCTACAACTGTTGGTTTACAAATGAGAAAGCAAGAGAAAAAAAGGAGGGGGTGGAAGGAGGCTGTTTATTTGCCATCTATCTATCTCCTTTCGTGAAAACCAATGGATGTGATAGAACAGTTCCAATTCATGAAGATTGGACCACTTTGTTAGAATTAGACTGTTGACAGTTCATTTTAACTGTTCTAGAACATCATTAACTAGACAAGTAGGTGCATCCATATTCAGTGTGATTTTTTGGGTTGTGACTGTTGGGAAAACTGGCAGCGTAAGCGGAACGCCGAAACATGCAGAGCGATGCGAGATCAAACGAGTAAACCAGATGCAATCAATCACACAAGCATTCACCACAAGAGAATCCAAATTTAAGTGGAAAAACCCCTCAACGGGTAAAAAACCATGTCACAAAGCGTTCTACAATAAATAAACAAAAGATTACAGAGATTGACAACCTATAAGCAAGGAAAAACAGAGAAAACCCCAAGTTCTCTCTCACACACACATCTCCCCTTTTTCTAACACAAATAGGAAACCTTGGACACCTTAGGATACGTGCTAAACACGGATTACAACCCTTTAAATAGGTAGAAAACCCAAATTAGCAACCTCTTACGCAATCATGCGTCTTACGCAAGAAACCCGCGTGAGCACTCGACTGGTCGGCCGACCGGTTGCACAACACAAAAAACAGTCCAAGGAGATACATCAACACGCTACCTCACAGTCGATCGGTCGCCCGACCAGTCAGAGCCCACTGAGGACTGGTCGGTTGACCGGTCTGGGCAAATGTAGAAACTGCTGCCTTCTCTGTGCATCTGGGCCAACTTCGTTAGACCGGTCGCCCGACCAGTCTGAGCACCTTGTCCACGCACATACTTTTGAAGGCTCTCCAACAATCTCCACCGAGGCTTCAAATGTCAAATCAAACACCATCCTCACAACATCATTTCATCTTCAATCATAGCTCCACCGCTTCTTGTGCCACCATCAACCTTATCCTTACAAATTCACGCCCTTTACCGCTCTTCTCATGTAGCCCTTAGGTACTTGCCACATACGAGCAACTGTAGATCTCGCTGCCTTTTCTGTAACTCCACCGTGAATTATGCTCTCGATCAACATGTAAAGATGGCCACACATCCATGCCTTCATGCACACGAGTGCTTATTTCATCACTTCACAACAATGATGCGGCCGATAAACACGCACCCTTTTGCCTCAAGTGCACCAAGAGAAATTACATTCATCTTCATCTTGGGGACGTGCTTTACATCTTCCAGGACTTGTTCAACCCCATCGAATATCCTGATGCACACTGTACCAACACCCACCACCTTATGAGTGAATCCATCACCCACAAATACTGATTCTCCACCATACTCCCTTTATGTCGTGAATGAACTCTGGTCAGGGCATACGTGACATGAAGCCCCTGAATCTAGGATCCAGTTACTACCATGAAATCCCTTGCCAGATACAGTTAGAACTTCACATAGATTGCCATCGTCCTCTACGGTATTGGCTACCTCTCCAGAAGAATTTTCATGCCTCTCTTACTTCAACCTGGGATTCTGATAATCTCCTCTCATGTGGCCCTCCTGGCCACAATTCCAGCACTTCACGTTAGCCTTACCTTTGCCCTTGGCCCTAGATTCCGATTTTGAGTATTCTCCATGCTCAGAACTTCTTCTCCTCATAACCAGTACCTCTGAGGAATAATGGGAAGCCACGTAACCGCTTTTCTTTCTCATCGCCTTCGACTGGAGGGCTGAGATAACGGTCTCGATGCTTATGGTTTCCCTCCCTGCGCACACAGAGTCCCTGAATAACTCATATGAATCTAGAAGAGAATTCAACAAGATGCATACTTGATATTCATCATTCATCGGTTCATCGATCTCCACCAACTTGCAAACCAGCCTATTGAACGTGCTCAGGTGGTCCTCCACCTCCATTCCCTCAGCCATCCTCAAGGTGAACAACTGCATCAACACGTACATGCGATTCTCTAGAGACTTCTTGGCACAAACATTCTCTAGCTTCGCCATTATTTCAACCACATTCTTCTCCTTCATGACATGATAGTGAACATCATCCATAAGGTTTAACAGGATTGAGGTTCTAGCCTTCTTGTCGAGCCTCGTCCACTCATCATCTTTCATAGCCTTGGGTCACTTTCCAAGAGCTTCATCAAGCCCTTGATGAACCAGGAAGGATTCAACCTTTACCTTCCATAACTCAAAGTTATTTTTTTTCCGGAGAACTTCTCTAACTCGAACCTTGCGCCCAATCCCATCTTTTTGTCTCCGATTAGAATCTACTCCACCCCAAGTTTAGCTCTGATACCACTTGTTAGGAAAACCGGCAGTGGAAGCAGAACGTTAAAACGCGCAGAGCAATGCGAGATTAAACGAGGAAACAAGATGCAATCAATCACACACAAGCATTCACCACAAGAGAATCCAAATTTACGTGAAAAACCCCTCAACGAGTACAAAACCACGGCATAAAGCGATCTACTATGAATAAACAGAAGATTACAAAGATTGACAGCCCACAAGCAAGGAAAAACAGAGAAAACCCCAAGTTTTCTCTCACACACACCTCTCCCCTCTTCCTAATACAAATAGGAAACCTTGGACACTTTTGGATATGTGCTAAATACAAATTACAACCCTTTAAATAGGAAGAAAACCCAAATTAGCAACCTCTTACACAAGCACGCGTCTTGCGTAAGAAACCCGCGTGGGCACTCGACTGGTCAGCCGACCGGTCGCCCAACACAAAAAATAGTCCAGGGAGATACATCAACACGCTGCCTCATAGCCGACCGGTCGCTTGACCGGTTGGAGCCCACTGACAACCGGTCGGTTGATTGGTCTGAGCACACGCAGAAACTGCTGCCTTCTCTATGCATCTAGGCTAACTTCGTCAGACCGATCGCCCGACCGGTCTGAGCACCCTGTCCACGCACATACTTTTGAAAGCTCTCCAACAATGACATATCTAGATAGGCCAACATTTGGACAACTTGGATTGAATTACATATATGCCAAGTGTACAGTGGCCATCAGCATATTACCTTTATCTTAGCAAGAGTTCAAGGGAGGTTATTCAACTCTCAATGTAAAAGAAGAGTTCAAGGGAGCAATCTATACCCTTGGTTTTGCGTGACTCATAAAGTTGCCACACGGTGCTTCTGTTCCCTATCTAAATCACTGACAGAAGGTTATGGTCATGCGAATGCATATGATGGTGACACACTTTCAGAGTATTTATGCTTTTCTCATTGAACACGAGTTAGGTTCTTTCTCCTTCTCTTACGCAAAGGCATCGAATACAGTGTTTTTTCTTGGCGGTGAGAAAAGAAAAGGACCACATTTTACGAAGAAGGCTCTTTTTTGCTGAGAATAAGGCCAGCTAACTAATCAAAGGACCACATTTTACGAAGGAAGAATCTAACATGCTGCTAAGTGGGCCAGCCTGGTTCCTGTATGAGGAAATCTTCTGAGTGGGAACCACATGATGGACAGCTTGATATCACTTACATGTGCCATGACAAGAGGAATGTGGATGGGCTTGCAACTCTATATATACCTAGCTTTCGTTTTTGTTTTCTCTAATTAAGTCGTAGAGACAAAAGATCGTACTTTGGTCCTTGCAAAGATTTTTGCTTCTATCAACAGGCCTCAGCTCCGGGTATGCTCTTACCTTTCTTACTTCCCTGATTTTCTCTTAATTTTTCATCTTATTTGTCTTCCTATCAATGTGACATGGCGTATGATGGTGAATTCGGATCGTCTGCTCGTCTTTAACAAGAAAATCCTATTTACCCAGCATTGATTGATGCAATCACTGTTGACATATGCAGAGTTGGACCAATCATGTGCTTGGCAAACAAGATTTTCCTTTTAAAACTGAGCAAACAATCTAGATTTATGATGTTGTGGCCCATATGTACGGTGACAATGGAGCTTTTCATTACTTAGGTTCACATGCCCTGTGCTTAAGGCCAGGCAACTTCACACGCGGACCATGATTTACAGAACAAATGAGCGGCTGGATAAAATTGGCAATATTTTTCCAGCCATCTACCTACTTCTACCGTCTGGGCCATATAATGCATTGATGAGCTGAATTACTGTCGCGGATGAGTTACATTGATGGACCCACCTGAACGACGGCTTGGTTCATGCACCTATGCGACCATTGACACATCTATTGGCGCATACGGCAGCAGTCTTTATGCACAAGTATGGGCTTGGCAAAACTTAGAAAGCTCTTATAACACAAAAAATTATAAAACAATAGTTGCATGGGGATCATTGTTGTAAGCCTCCTATTGGATGAGCCACAAGTGATGATCAATTTAATTTTGATCTGACCATTGGATTTTTCAAATTAAGCAATCCGGTGGGCCCTATTTACAGTTGTGATCATACCCACCTCTGTCCCTCCACGGTCCATACCGATTTAAAGGGATTCTAGCATCATTGCCTGTCGACGGCTTAAAGAGATCCATGGTCTCCGTCTCCATTCAGAGCCGGAGACAATCACAGCCATGGCCCGACGTCGGCTGTCGCGTGGGCAAAGAACCGCGGCGGCCATTATCGACTGCTTCATTGATGCCAAAGATCTTGTCGGTGGAGGAGAGCCGAGACGAAGCTCAATCAGGCTAGCCATGATCGGAAGAGCGCTGAAATGCGATAGTTGTTCGAGGGTTTTAGGAGATGGGTTCCACCATTAATGGTCGAAAACCCCAAGCGAAACTCTCCATTGTCGTTAATGGCTGCTGCGCAGAGAAAAGTCGCCTCTTGTAGACCTAGTTCCTCCGTCTTCTTCGGCGGCAACTGCTGTCGTGCGACAGCAGGATCTTGCAGTTGTGAGGGCTAGCAGCGACCATTATCCTATCCGGAGGTGGCGAATGTGCGGCGGCGTCAGCACCAAGGAAGAGGTCTTATGCGGCTAGGTTTTCGACCCTTGCTGTGCTTAAGAACCGGAATAGGGTCTTGGGCGAGAAGGGGGCCTTGAGGCTGTTTTGAATGGGCCTTCACTTTACACAGTCCAGGCCTTTTAGTGTGGTTGAAATGGGCGGGCTTCTATAGATCACATTTCCAGCAGGCCGGGCCTTGGGTTCGTTTCTAGTACTTTCAGCCTTTCTCAATGACTGTTATATGATCTTGGCTTCTTTAATCCATACTTGGGCCTGTTTTCAGCTCTTTGAGCCTGTTTTATGTCTCATAGGGGCAAGAATTTGAGTCAATGTCAGCACAACATGAACTCAATTTTAGGGCCCGCTTTAGATGTTCGGGCCTGATTATTATGGGTGCATGTAGGGCTTTTTTTTTTTTTTTTTTTTTCTTTGGACCATCTGGGCCTGCTTTCGAGATAGGGGCCAATGTACTTAGATGATAATCCTAACCATCGAAAGTGATAAACACGGGCCATCTCTTCATTTCAAGTAAAACACAAAATAAATATATTGATGGTTGGTAGGATTCATTTAGTAGACCGCCCAGGTAATTCAGTAAAGATGATTATTCTTAATTGAGTTCTAATATGGCCTAAAATAGGGCCATTATCCATTCCTCTTACTTGATATTCAAGGTCAATCATTTTATTCGTTTTTTTTGTTAGTCATGTTGCACACCGACCCTGTTAGCTACGCAACGCACTCACACGGTTAGTCACAGGATGCACCCACCCACCGATGGAGTTAGTGTCTCCTTGGCATTTTGAACCTCATAGTTGCTATTGAAATGCCTAGGCGTCTTTCAACTGGGCTAACAGGTGAGACACACTAACAGGGTTAACCATTAAATATAATGCAATCGTCATTCAGTTAAAGATGTTTTAGTCTATGAGCTGTGAACATCAGTTGTATTTTGCGCCAAATCAGAACTTTTGCAGAATGGTGCATTGTCCATAGGACCATATTGTGATTCTTAATTCTAGAAGTAAAGATTGGAGTTGGTTGTGTTAGCCACCAAAATGACTAGGACCGGCGAATATTTTTGTGTTTTCAGTGACTCTCTGTTTTGAGATTGTATTAAGTTGTGCTCGTGTGCCTTATGGGGGTGGTCGGAATAACATCACCTTTATAATACCCCAAATTAATGAGTCGCCTACCTGATGGTCGGGTTAGCCTGATTTTTGTGTTAGGTGATCATCATGGTGTGGCAGACCTGGTGGCAGGTTGGATGTCATGCACTGGCCATGTGGGCCTCAAAATAGCTCCACTCAATAATTAATGATGGTGGACTTAGTGCCCATGCCATTATTCCTTTATATATGTCTGTGTGGAAAATTATCAGAGTTCATGTGCGAACATTTCACCCACACTTAGAGTTGGACACGAACCGAGTTTGATCGTTCGGATTGACTGGGATCGACTCAGTAAAACTCTGTTCGAACATAAAGTTTTCGTGTTCGAACTTTGTTCGAACACAAAGGGTTTGTTCGAAAACTCGAACTCGACTCGACTCGTTCATTCGATTCAGTTATATATATAAAGAGAGAGAGAGAGAGAGAGAGAGAGAGAGAGAGGTGTTTCTTGTGGTGTGGTCCACTTGAGCTTTGTATCTGGCTCATTTTTTGTTTAATGCCTCAAAATGAGCTGTACGAATGGATGGACAGAGTAGATAAAACAAATACATCATGGTGGGATCCACAGAGCTTTGACACCAGCTTATTGGCTGGTGTTCGCATCACCAGCCAACTCATGTCCGTGGATTGGGTACTACCAGTCTACCCCTACTAGAACCTATCTAGAGACGGACAGTCCTATCCGTGCTCTGTGGGGCACACAGTGATATATTTGCTTATCCAAGCTATTCGTCCATTTTTTAAAGACCATTTATGGCATTATTTGGAAAATGAAGTGGATAGAAGGCTCAAGTGGACCACACCACAAGAAATAGTGGGGATGTTAACTATTTATGTTATGGTTTTTTATTTAGTTGGTTAAAAACTTTAAATCTTGTGATTTTTCCTTTATGATATGTAATTTGTAAACAAATTGATATTCACTATTCAGTAGTAGAAAAGATATTTTCAAGCAAAAAAGAAAAAAAAGCTAAATTGTTCAAACTTGTTTGAACGCATAAAACTTGTCCGAAGTCTGTATGTTCGAACATGTTTGAACATGGTTGGGCCAGACCAAACTGAGTTTGAACAGAGCTACCCTGATCGAATGTTTGTTGGAACATTGTTCGAACACACCCACTCAAGCAGCCGAACCATTTGATCTAGTTCATGTTTGACTCGGATTGGATCGTTGCCCACCTCTACCCACACTTGATGATTTCGGTAGTAATCACTTAGATGCCCTTTCTTTTATTTGGCCATCAAGTTTACAAGCCAAGGATGGATGGTTAAAATTTGTCCAATGAAAGGTTTTTTATTTTTTATTTTTTTTTGTAAACATAAGAGATCAATGATCGACTCGAACAAATTGTGAACAGGACCTATTTCAGATCAATGATATTGACCGCACCACTACCTACATGTATCAATGGCTGATTTTTGTATTTTTTTTTTATTTTTTTTTGTATCAATGGGGATAGAGTACGGATGGCTGGTCAAGGAGGGAATGAACCTACGGCAGCCGACGGTGGACTGGAGTACCTACCAGCTGAAATCAAACGTGCTGGGGAAAAGCTCTTGCATTGCTTAACAAATCCGGTGATGGGAGTCATCTCTGTTTGGGGAGTGGGGAGATGGAGGATTGCCGAATATGCATCTCAAAAGTCGAATGACTCCCATCTCTTCCATGTACAGATACTAGTAAAGCTATTGGGAGATGATTTTAGTCTTGGAAAGGTGCAGAAGGAAATCATGCGTCAACTGGGGATGAGGAGGTCCATGGATGGCGACGGTGAGAATGAAGAGAACGTAGATACCCAAGTCGCGACTGAAATCTGTAACTCATTGATCAAACAGAAGTTCTTGCTAGTGCTTGGAGATGTTGAAATCCCAGAAATCAATTTCGAGCTGATTGGAGATCCAAACCTCAGACAGCTATTGCGAAATGATTCCAAGATTGTCCTCATCGGACCCCAGGACTTGCGATCCGACATGGCCATAAAGATGGAGGGCTTATCGATGGACATGTTACATGTGGAAGCGGCCGACATCGCTCGTTCTCCTAGCATCAGGGACTGTTTCGCTCCCAACACTATCCTGGACTGCTTTCTCTACATGTTGTTATTCGAAGATCGCTTGGTTGAAGTAGACATGCTGAGATGGTTTTGCAGAGCAGAGGGGCTTGTTATCACAGAAGGAGGTGTGGAAGAAGAAGAGAATTTCGGGGCTCTTTTGAGGGAGCTCCAGGTTCGTTCCCTGGTAAAGCGTGAGGATGATTATGTGATGGTGCCTAACTTGTTAGCTGAGAAAGCTGAAGCTCTGGTGACATCGACCAAGAGAAGTAGATTCTGGATTGAAGTAAATTCCATACCGAAGGAGGATGACGAGGTGGAAGACATTCAGAGGATGGTGGTACGAGGCATTACAAAACCTTGGTCTCTCCCTCCAAAATGCCTCAGACTGTCCACTTTATTTCTTCTTGGAGTAGATGATGATGACTTTGAGTTCAGGATATCAGACAACTTCTTCGAGCAAGTTAAAGGGCTTCGCGTCCTCCACCTTGAGAAACTAGGAAATGAATCTCTCCCCAAATCCGCTTCCTGCTTGCACAATCTCAGACTTTTAAAGCTGACAGACTGCCCTCATTTACATACTCTCCTCTCTTCCTTTCCGATTTTTGACAAACTCGAGTTCCTTCAACTTTCAGGGTCATATGATTCGAGCCCATCAATACCAGACGATGTCTTTCATCATATGAACAACCTCGAATATCTCCATCTCGAAAGTATGCAAATCAAGTCGCTGCCTTCCTCAATTTCCAGGCTGCACAATCTGCGGCAACTCATGTTAACTAACTTTAAATATTCAATAATAATCCCAGATGAGTTCTTTGAGCAGTTGAGGCAGCTTGGCATCCTCGACCTACGAGGAAATTCTAAGTTGGAATCTCTACCATCTTCACTCTCCAATTTGGTCAATCTTAAGAAACTCATATTGTACAAGTGCTCTTCCTTAAAGACGGGGTTGCTTCCTCACTTGCAAAAGCTCTCAGCACTTGAGGTGCTTGACCTCAACAGGTGTCGATCTCTCAAAGATCTCAGAGATGTCACTTCTTCAATAGGAGATATCTTGCCAAACCTCCGCAAGCTTTATATTTCCAACATCGGGGCCGTTCAACAGCTTTCCTTGAAAGGTTGCCAAAGCTTAGAGTCCGTATCGCTGAATGAGCTCACAAGCCTTCAAGTGCTTGATCTTTCGGATACCAAACTCAAAACACTGCCTCAGGGTATGTCCGATGCACGTCTTCTAAGGCACCTGGACATGATACACATGCATTAAATTCGAGAAATCAACTGGGATGATATCAGTATTGAGCTCGGAGAGCTCAACTTTAGTCAGTGCGGCAACTGGAATTCATCAAATGACAATGAACGGCCCGGAGAGAGAGGTGGGGCTCGCATAAGGGTAAGTAATTCTAAGGTCTTACAGTCTTTTAGCCCATCCTCAAAACTGTGGGATTCAAAATGTTTCTCTCGATTCCATATCTACATTTCTCCTTGTGAAGAAGAAAAACAAGGAACCACTAAATCCATCCATCTCCAGAGAAGGCTATTCGTATATAAAAACATCGATTGGCCGATCCAAACAAATAACTTACCATGTCCTGGAAGCCATTTCAATAGGCGTTTGGAGATCCGAGGAGGTCATAGCTCCCCAAATGGTATGCACGGTGTTCTCAGTCGTGTGGAATTACTCACTCTCCGTGACAATGACTTTGTCCAAAGATTATCAGATTTAGGCACCGTCAATAAAATGGTGGAACTGAAAGAATGTTGGGTTGAGAGGTGCAAGCAGATGGAAATGTTCTTTGAGGGAGAGAATGCAAGTTCTGAATGTTTAAGTCGTCTGGAGAAGATATGGATGTCCGACATTGCAAGACTGAGGAGCGTGTGCGAGGGCACATATGGGAGTCGGAGCTTTTCACTCTTAAAGCACATACATCTAGACTACGGCCTGAGACTTGTGACTGTGTTCTCCTCAAGTGTATTCCTACAAAGCCTGGAGATGCTCGAGATCAGACACTGCAGTAAACTGGAGGTTGTGTTTGAAGGGGACGCTGCAGCAGAAGGCTCGCTCCAACGACTACACACGGTGAGCCTATGGGAGCTACCAAGGCTGAAGAGTATTTGCCACGGCACATACTTGTCGGCATTGAAGAAGCTAAAAGTGAGGGGATGCGGGATGCTGAAGAAAATTCCTCTTCGAGCTGGTGGCATGGAAGCTGCTTCTACTTCCACTGGTGGTGGTAAAGTGGAAGTGGAAGGAGAGTTAGAATGGTGGGACCGTCTCAAGTGGGAAGATGAGAGGATCCACCACCTTATCAACTTCAATGATCCGCGTCCTTTTACACGGCGTAGATGATTCTTCTCATTTTGGGGCTGTGATGAATGGTTCAGATCCTGTTTGCCTTTCTTTCTCTCATTTATTTTATTTGTTTGTTTGTGTGTGTGTGTGTGTGTGTGTGTGTGTGTGTGTATTTATACCTGTGAATGTATATATTTGATCACCTAATTTAAGAGCAGATCAACCTGAATTTTGGGCGTGACATGTTCACGTTGATTGAACCCATTGAATGGCCCATATATAATGCACATACCGCTTTGGCTCATGTTGTCTATTCTTTAGACTCTCCTTGAGCAAATCTTCTTAAATTTGTCGGTTTAACTGCAGATAAAATAGCTAAGCTAGTGTTTGCTGTTAGTCAAATCTTAGTCACTAGAAATGCATTGTCTCATGCAAAAGTCTAGTAAGAAAAATGCGTTTGCTTCCCCTGAGCTTAAGATACATGCAACGGCCAGGGTTCTGCAATTTGCCATCATCTTAGGACTCCAAAATCAAAACTTGAAATCGACTCATGGAACCTAACATGGTGAAGCTCCAAATTGCCATTAAGAAAAACATTTCTAATGTCCATCTGGTGAAGCTCCAAATCAAATTCAACTCGAGTTGGTTGTGCTGGTCAGGTTCGGTAAAAGCTAATTGTTGTGGGTAAATCCGAGCTGACCTTATGTCACGAAGAAATCCCATAGTCCAGCTGGCCTAGGTACAGGTTCTCAAGGTCATGCACTAAATCCGACCTAAGACTAGGCCGAGAATAAGAACCGAGGCCGACCTGAGATTAGGCTGAAGACAAAAACCGAGGCCAACCTAAGACTAGGCGGAGGACAATAGCCAAGGCCGACCTGGGACTATGACCTACGAAGTAAGGAGCTCGGGTGACGAGCTCCATCGGCCAATGAGCTCGGCTAAGGATGATCTCGGCCGATGAGCTCTGCCAACGAGCTTTGCTGATGAGCTCTGCCCCTAGGCCAACCAGGCCCACAACTGCCATAAAGACGCGCGACAGATTAGGGACGAGCCAGACTAAATCGGACACTTCTCCAGGAGTTATAGCCGTAACCCACGCCGCTGGGAATCACGCCGGTCATTACGGGCATAACACCCACGTTTAATGCCCTCTACAGCTCTTCGATTATCCTATAAATAGGAGACACTCCTACAATCCAAGGTATGCTCAATTCTCTACTGAGAGACCTTGTAACGCCCCAGATTTTAAGAATTTATAAAAAAAAAATTAGAATTTTAATTGATTTTATTTTATCTAAAATAGGAAGCATTCATTTTGTTTTGAAAACAACAGACCATCCGTAAGAGATCCGATAAGGGACCCTTTACAAAAGTTGTTTAGAATAATCCCATAAACTTTATGGAAAGATTAGATTTTAAAAATCTCATAGTTTTTAGATAATTACAAAAATGCCATTAGTTAAACTTAAGTTAAATTGACACTTTTATGTATGATAGTTTCTGAAGATCACTTTCACGTAAAACTTCATATATAAGCTTTTGGATACATTTTAGCCATACACGTCAAATTTCAGCCCTCCGATCATCCTACAAATGGCCCAATTAGAAATCAACCAATAAGTGGCCCACCTTAACTCTGATCTATCCCGTTTTTCTTCCCAACGACTGAAATCTCGTGGCTAACCTGATGAATGAAGCCAATGGCTCTGATCCACATCAGTGGACTCCACGTGTGGAGGGCAGCGGTGATGCGTGGGTTCCGTACCACATGTGCACGACGCGCCCTCCTTCCGTCTTCTCTGTCTGCTATTACAGACAGTGGACGGGCGCTACCACCTGGGCGGTCCTCATAGTCCTCTATGTGGGCCCCATATGATCAATCCAAACCGTCCATATTGATTGCGCCCATTTCTTCCAAGTTCGGTTTCCATCCGTGACTTGCATATCCAGCTCCAATCCGCCGTCCAAACTAAGATCTCCACTCACTCGGGCCTCCACTTTGCATGGACGGTCTAGGCTTCTCCCAAAGCCTCTTGTGGACCCCACCTAGCTTCTCAACGAATCCTATACGCAACTTCGAGATCAGATTTGTTTCTCCCTCCAACTCAAACCACGTCCAATGTTTCTTACACAATCACCCAATGCTTGGCCGACTTAAAAGCCCCATTTAACGTCTCCCTAGTTGCACGTCTCCCCTTCTTAGTCATCTGATCGTGTAGAGAGAGAGAGAGAGAGAGAGAGAGAGAGAGAGAGAGAGAGAGAGAGAGATCGTATGGGAAGGGAGAGAGTGGCGTGCTGATGTGATCACCCCCTACTACGTTGCTGCCAGAGCTCCACTTCAGATCTGAAGAAGAAAGAAGGAAAGAGAGAAGAAAGAGGAAGAAAGAGAGAAGAAGAAAAGATTGTGTCAAGTTACCGAGTCGACCCGCCGAATTGCCGAGTCGCCCCGTTGTTGAGTAAAGGTTAAGATCTAAGGAGGAGTGCACGACTTATCAACATCTCAAACCACCAAATCTCAAAGGTGAGGGTTGCTTCTAAGCTTAATTCCAATAATGTCACTTTGTTTGTCGGTTCCATGCCTAGAAATTAGAGTTTTGTTGTGTGATTTCTTAAAATCATGCTTGTTGAAATCTCTTCACGTAATTATGATTTGTATGGTGTTCTTTATTGTGTACGCTGAATTTTGATGTATTAACTATGCTTAAATGGTTGGAAAAGAAATTGTAATAATGTACATGCTTATGTGGAGACTATGCTTGAGTTACGTTGTTACATTTTCATGATGATTGATACGTTGTTTGCTATGGGATATTGTATATAGATGTTACGTTAATGAACACCCCTTAACTCCATACTGATGTAACTGTTTGATGTAAAAAGATGAAGCCCGTGTGAGGCCCTATTACGCTGGCATTACCATGTCGATATTTTGGATAAATATTCCTTATTGTGAAAGTCAGCATTACCGTGTGTGTTATTGGTTGCATATGCCATGATGTTGACTTTGGCACTGCCGTGTGCATTGTTGGATACGTGCCAAGGGATCCTTGTTTGATATGTTACCTATGGACCCTTTAAGGAATGAGATTGATGAATACGAGAAGTTTCATGAGCCGGGTTGGTGGTATGGGACATTAAACCTGTACTGTCGGCCTATGTTGGGTGACAAGACCCCTATAGTGACCTTGAGCTTCCTTGAGTTGACTGGGGTAAGGAGTGATCATCAGTTGTTAACATCATTAAATTGGCTAGATGTTAAACTACTTAACTAAAGGTGAAACTAATCATGCATTCACTGGACCCGACTTGGTGGGTCAGCCCTACGGGCGCTGCGGTGCTAGCTTGTGGTAGGGGGATGGGTGGCCTTCACCTCCATTGGCTAGGTTTGTTGATATGAAGTTGTGGAATTACCCGATTCATCGTGGACTTTAATGACTAGTGGCTGATGGGAAGAGTTGGAATAAGTCCCGTCTCATTTAGTCAAGGTCCTCAGCCAGAGCATGCATATCATACATTGCATTAAATAAGATTTTCTCATGAATGTTTTGGTTGGATATGCTTATGTTTGGATATTATTGTGCTAATCTTAGGAGGTAACCCTCACTAAGTTGATCGCGAGCAACTCACTCCCTCCTGGGACGGTGTTATAAAACACAACCAACTTGTTGCAGGTGACGATCCATATTAGATGAACCCGACTTGCAGGTTAAAGAATATAAAGTTTCATGGCGATTAATAACGGATGATGATGCCGAAGCGGCTTGAAGATGAATTATGTTTACTATTTTTACTTTTATAGAGTAGATTTATTTTCATGTAAATTGAGTTAAGTCTCCCATGGAGACGGAAAGTGGAACATTATATATTTTAGTATGATTTAAGGACATTATATTTGATAACGTAGAGTAGAAATTCATGAAATAAGAACATTGATTTTCGTCCTTGTGCTATGAATGCTATGAATATGGGAAATAGAAAATGAATGTGTGGAAATATATCCCTAACACGTTCTAGTTAACACCCAAAAGCTCAGCCCATCGTGTTATCCACAAGAGCCAAAATTTTGAGGCGTTACAAACTTGTTACTCATCTCCTACTCACAACTGACTTAGGCATCGGAGGGCTAACGGCTGGACCCCAACCACCCCTCTTAGCTTTCCCTTGTGTTCTATAGGATCTAGCAGACCTCCGGTCCAGATCCAGATGGCACGTTTGCAGGAGATCAGCGGCAACCATCCTTCCAAGTTGGAGCCCACGTCTGTGTTGAGCTCCTAATTGTGCATATTCTAACCCCAATTCATCACTCGTTATGCATGGTTTTCACGATTTAAAGACTAATCTAAGGCATGATTTGTGATTGTAGGAATGAGAGTGGACTTCATCTGATAGGAGATTAAAAAGAGCCATTTTGAAGCCTTTGGATGAGGGTTGGAGAAGGACCAAAGAAAGAATAAATCAAGAAGAAGAAAGAAAGAAAGAATTGAAGAAGAATAGGTCCACGACCGGTAGTCCGACCGGTCGGCCAACCCCTTGCATACGCTGGACGATGGACCAGCCCAGTCCGACCGGTCAAGACCGGTCGGCCAGATATTTTTTTTCATACAGAAAGCTCACTGGACTATTTCTCAGTGAGGTCCGACTGGTCGCGACCGGTTGGCCAGTTACTCAGACCGGTCGTCCGACCGGTCAGACATGCGTAAAGACTGCGTACTTTCTATTTTGGCGCCGAAATTCTCTGCGCACTACGTAGGCTTACGCAGATTCTGGAATATTCTGATGTTGCGGAGCCTCCCCACTATAAAAGGACACCTAGGGATCGTTCCTATGGTATCTTAGAAGAGTTTGAGCAAGGTGGGAGGCAGCGGAAGTGGATTTCGGAGTTCCACAACTCCTTCTAGTTTGTTTTGCTGTTTTTATGCTTTTCATAGTTGTTTCATGTTTCTTTAGATCATGAGCAGCTAAACCTCTTAGCTATGGCTAAGAGGTGAAGCTTGTAGTGGATCTAAGATGTTTCAATTCGTTTTAAGTTGGTTTTAAGTTTGGAATTCATGTTTATGAACAATGGTTTGAAGTTTATACAAGTTCTAAGTAGTTTTTCTTAGTCTTATGATGACTCATGGATGTTTGGGAGAATTACTTAAGTTCTTAACTGCTTTGTATTAGTTTAGACCTGTATGATCCGAGGAATTGGAATACGCTCTAGTACTATGATCTTCATGTGGGGACTTCCTACCAAAGTTCTACTTTTCTGAAATTCTGTGTTATGTATGGGACTGTGCATGTGATTTGAATCAAGTTTAAATTGTAATCTAGCCTTGTCTTGTGACAGGACTTGAGGATGGTTATGATTGTGATCTGAGCCTATTGGAATTGGGATGACCTATGCAATTGAGCATGCTCATCCTAGCTTGCATTGAGTGGGTTATATGCATTGGTCTTACATATGGTAGATTGTTTGGTTTAACAGCTCTATCATCCGGCTAGATAGATCTTAATATCGATTCTAGTTGAGAAAGTGAGAAACCACAGCGGATTGAACATCAAGGATTGCTACAAGTGGATCCTTGAACCCCTAGTGCCTTTTTATAATTGTTTACCTTCAATTTAGTTTAAAGTTGTTACTTACATCAATCTCATACAAAAATATGGTTGTTAGCTCTCAATAGATACTATTGGATGTGTTTGTGAAATCCTACATAAGTCCCTGTGGATCGACCTCGGTCTTACCGAGTTTATTACTACATCGCAACCCTACAGTTGGGGAAGTGAACAAGTTTTTGGCGCCGTTGCTGGGGATTTTGACGGTTTTTCACAAATTGCTGAAAAAAGAATCTATTTAGGATTTTTAGGAATAATTCTAAATTAGTTTTTTTTTTTTGATTTGTTTTTCTTTTTCAGGGATTTCTAGGAAGTTGAAGAAGATATAAGGATTGCAAGTACCCGAATCAGGTTCTATCTTTCTAAACCTTACTCTTCTCCTTCTCCTATTCATTCCTATCATATTCTTCTCTTGTAGAGTGGGTGGAGACTCCTTTTGGATTTCTGAAAGGTAGGCCTTGTGCCACCTGGATTCCTATTGGTCGGCTCTGCCGTCTTGGATCACCTTGTGCTCAGAGATTTCTCTTCTTAACTCTACTCCTCTTTCTTCTTTTTTTGCACTTTTCTTAAAGGATTCAAAGAGTGGGTGGGGAGTTCTTTGAACCCCTATTGACCAGGAGAAATCGGTCTCTATCCTTGCTTCTGGCTTAGCCATTGCAAGACACCTTGTGCTTCGGTCCTAGAGAAGAGTAAAGAAGGGAAGGAAGAATTCGTTTCTCTTTTCGTTTTATATTTTTTCGATTTTGCATGCCACATTGGGCTTGGGATTCCAATAACCAACTCATTAGTGAAGGGGGAATAGTTGAAGGAATTGATAGAGAGCCACGTGTTAAGAGACATCTAAACTCTCCAATTTTGTCTGAAAACATGGCTGCAAATCAACCTAATCCGATGGCCAATCCTAATCTGGCCAAAACCAAACTGAAACGGGGGAGAATGTGGTTGAGAATGTTCCCCGACCTAGAACTTTACGTGATTTCTTGCAACCCGCAAGAGCGAGCACTCTCTCATGCATAATTTTTCCACAAAATGCAGGGAATGTGGATTTGAAACCGAGAGTGATCCAACTTCTCCCTAAATTCCATGGACTGAAGTTTGATGAGGTAATAACCACCATGCACTTTGCTAATGTGACTGATGATGTGGTGAGCCTCAAATTCTTCCCTTTTACTCTTAAAGATAAAGCTAAAAGTTGGCTTCATGCATTAAGGCCAAGATCAATTGGTGCATGGACTGATATGCACAGGGAATTCATAAAAAAATTCTTCCTTCCTTACAAAATGAACATGTTGAAGCGCCTTATCATGAACTTTGCCCAAAAGGAAGATGAGACCTTCTTCCAATGTTGGGAGAGGTTCAAGGACTTATTAAATGCATGCCCACATCATGGCTATGAAATTTGGCGGGTTATAAGCTTTTTCTATGAAGGACTGACTTCACCCATGCGCCAATTTGGGAGTTCATGAATAAGGAAGCTGATGAAGCATGGGATTATTTGGAAGAATTGGCTGAGAATGCACAGTCTTGGGATACATCGAAACCAACAAATTCCAAGACTGGCCAACAAAAGGAAAAAAGGGGGAATGTATGTCTTATCGGAAGAGCATAGCATAAGTGCACGGGTGGCTAGCCTCACAAGAAAGGTCGAAGCCATGGAATTAAGGAAAGGAGAGACGATAAACTCTAATGACGTTGAAACTGTTTGTGGAATTTGTGCCGGAAATCAAAATGCGACACAAGATTGCCCCACAATTTCAACAGTTCAAGGCATCTTACAAGAACAAACAAATGCCATAAATAGTTATCAACAGCAATTTGGTGCTCCAAACTCAAACACGTTTAACTCTAATTGGAAGAACCATCCCAACTTCAGTTGGAGGAATGGACCCATTGCGAATGCAAACAACACTCCAAAAGTGACGCTAGAGGAGATGTTGGGTGCATTTGTATCGGTTCAAGCTGAGTATAACAAGACAAATTCTCTGAAAACAGATGGGTTCATGCAAGAACAAATGAAATTTAATCAAAATTCAACTCAAGCCATCAATGAATTGGAAACCTCAATGGCTAGAGTTGAATCTCATCTCAGTGTTAGGGAGAAAGGCACACTTCCTGCCTAACCTCTTCCTAACCCAAGAACCAAATTTGAGATACAAGATGCAAGCTCATTCTCCCATCAAACAGAGCATGTTTAAGCTATTACCACTTTGAGAAGTGGGAAAGTCATTGAAAAATCTAATCCGGTGAAGGCCCCAAAACCTAAGGATCCGAAAAATTCCAAAGAGGATGATAGCTCAAACAACACTCCACAAGAGAAGGAACCGGAAAGACAATACAAGCCGGTTGCCCCGTTTCCACAAAGGTTGATTTCACCTAAACCTTTAGATAAAAATCTGGAAATATTAGAAGTTTTTAAGCAGGTGAAGATCAACATCCCGTTGTTGGATGCCATAAAACAAATACCATCTTATGCTAAATTTCTAAAGGAATTGTGTACGGTCAAAATGAAACACAATGTTCACAACAAAGTACTTTTGACTGAGAATTTGAGCGCTATCATCAAACAAGAGGTGCCCCAAAAATACAAGGATCCGGGTAGTCCAACCATCTCATGCATCATAGGAGACTACTGGATTAAATAAGCCTTACTCGATTTGGGGGCAAGTGTGAACCTCATTCCTTACTTCGTTTACGAACAACTTGGGTTAGGTGAATTAAATCCCACCAAAACCACACTCCAACTTGCTGATAAATCCATTCGTATACCGAGAGGAATGATTGAGGATGTTCTAGTCTAAGTTGATAAATTTTACTACCCAGTAGACTTTATTGTCTTGAATACACATCCCGTGATAGGTACCGGTGCTCAAATTCCCGTCATACTTGGCTGACCATTTCTAGCTACTTCAAAGGCAATTATCAATTGTAGAAATGGACTTGTACAAATGTCCTTTGGAAATATGACCCTTGAGCTTAACATATTTGATTTATGCAAACAACCATGGGAGGTTGATGATGATATCCACGAACTAAACATGATTGAATCATTTGTGGAAGATACATTCCCCTTGTCATTATATTCCGACCCTTTGGAGGCATGTGTGGCCCATTCTCATGAGATAAATGATGACACAATACGAGATATGGATGCCATCTTAGATACGATGCCGGTGCTTGATAATAAAAGATGGAGGGCCCTATTTGAGCCTTTGCCCGTAAACGAGAACAAAGCCCTCCCATTTAATATCAAGGCACCAATACTCGACCTAAAACCATTACCAAGTGAACTGAAATATGTCTATTTAGGTCGAGATGAGACATATCCGGTGGTGATTTCTTCCCACTTGGATGAGGAACAAGAGAGTAGGCTAATGGCCACTCTATTAGAGCACAAGAGTGCCATTGGATGGTCAATTGTGGGTCTCAAAGGTATAGACCCAATGATTTGTACTCACCGCATACACCTTGAGGAGAATGCAAAAAATCCAGGCAACCACAAAGACGACTCAATCCAAACATGAAGGATGTGGTTAAGGCCGAAGTGGTGAAACTATTGGATGTGGGTATTATTTACCCAATATCTGATAGTCAATGTGTGAGCCCAACTCAAGTGGTGCCTAAGAAATTCGGAATAACCATTTTAGCCAACGTTATAATGAACTCGTTCCAACTAGAGTCACTACTGGTTGGAGAATGTGCATTGACTACAGGAAGCTAAACACTGTCACGAGGAAAGACCACTTCCCCCTACCGTTTGTTGATCAAATTTTAAAACGGTTGGCGGGTCATTCCCACTTTTACTTCCTTGATGGCTATTCAGGATACAACCAGATAGAGATTGCCCGTGAAGACCAAGAAAAGACTACATTCACATGTCCATTCGGCACTTTCGCCTATCGACGGATGCCGTTTGGACTATGTAATGCCCCTGCCACCTTTCAGCGTTGTATGATGAGTATCTTTTCTGACATGGTGGGGACAATTCTCGAAGTCTTCATGGATGATTTTTCAGTATTTGGTTGTAGCTTTGATGAGTGCCTTGAGCACTTGAAATCTGTGCTGAAAGGATGTGAAGAGAAGAACCTTGTGCTGAATTGGGAGAAGTGTCACTTTATGGTTCAAAAGGGAATTGTACTTGGTCACATTGTTTTACAAAATGGAATCGAGGTAGACAAAGCAAAAATTGATCTTATCTCCTACCTTCCACCACCCAAAAGCATACGAGATGTGCAGTCCTTCTTGGGACACGCAGGATTTTATAGAAGGTTCATAAAGGACTTCAGTTCACTTTCTCGTCCATTATGTAACCTACTTCGAAAGGAAACTTCATTCCAGTGGAATGAAAAATGTCAAAATGCCTTTACCATACTTAAAGGTATGTTGACATGTGCTCCCATAATGCAACCACTTGATTGGAGCCTTCCTTTTGAAATTATGTGCGACGCAAGCGACTAAGCTATTGGGGCCGTGGTAGGCCAAAGAAAAGAGAAAAAGCCATGTGTTATCTACTACGCAAGTAAAACCCTAAACTCAGCCCAAGCAAACTACACCACTATCGAAAAAGAACTATTAGCTGTAGTTTTTACCTTGGACAAGTTTAGGTCCTACTTGATTGGATCCAAGATCATTATATTCACTGAGCACGCCGCGCTTAAGTACCTTCTCTCTAAAAAGGATGCTAAACCACGACTGTTAAGATGGATCCTTCTACTCCAAGAATTTGACATAGAGATACGAGATTAGAAAGGAGTAGAAAATGTAGTAGCTGACCATCTCTCTCGACTTGTCCTCCCTGATTCCCCTGAAACAACCGCGATCAATGACTTATTCCTTGATGAACAACTTTTTGAATTCTCACAATTGCCATGGTATGCAGACATTGCTAACTATCTTGCTACAGGTACGATTCCTACACATTGGAAAAAGTAAGATAAGGATAAGTTCTTCACTGAGGTGCGAAAATTCCTATGGGACGACCCATACTTATTTAAGTATTGTCCTGATCAAATCATAAGGAGATGTGTGCCAGATGATGAACGACAAAGTATCATCTCCTTTTATCATGCTCAAGCATGTGGTGGCCACTTTTCGGCTAAAAAGACCACGGCAAAAATTCTGCAATGTGGGTTTTATTGGCCCACTATGTTCAAAGACACACATGAGTTTTGCAAAACATGTGAACCTTGTTAGAAATTGGGAGGAATCTACCGTAGAAATATGATGCCACTCAATCCCATCTTGATAATCGAAATTTTTTATTGTTGGGGCATCGATTTCATGGGTCCATTCCCATCTTCTTTTGGAAACACATACATCTTGCTTGCCGTTGACTATGTTTCCAAATGGGTCAAGGCCATCCCTTGCCGGAATAATGACCATAAAACAGTCATTCGCTTCTTAAAAGAGAATATTCTTTCCCGGTTTGGTACACCTTGAGTCATCATAAGTGATGGAGGGTCTTACTTTTGTAATCGCCCATTTGAAACCTTAATGAAGAAATATGGCGTAACACACAAAGTGAGCACTCCCTATTACCCACAAACTAGTTGACAAGCTGAGATATCCAATAGGGAGATTAAACACATTTTAGAGAAAACGGTGAACCCCGATCGCAAGGATTGGTCGCTTCGGCTTACCGATGCGCTTTGGGCTTACCGTACCGCTTTTAAAACCCCTATTGGAATGTCTCCCTATAGACTTGTCTATGGGAAGGCTTGTCACTTACCTGTGGAGTTGGAACATAGGGCATATTGGGCAATAAAGAAGATGAATTTCAATTCTGACAAGGCGAACTCGTTGCGCAAATTACAATTGAATGAACTTGCAGAAATCCGGAACGAAGCATATGAGAATGCGAGAATTTACAAGGACAAGACGAAGATATTCAATGATAAGAATATTCTTCGCAAGACATTCACGATCAATCAAAAAGTCCTCATGTATAATTCTCGCCTACATCTATTTCCGGGAAAATTGAGATCTCGATGGACCGGTCCCTACATTGTGCAAACCGTCTATCCATATAGGACTGTCGAGTTGTTAAATCCAAGGAACGGCAACATTTTTAAGGCGAATGGGCAGTGATTAAAGTCGTTCTTTGAGAAATTTCCTTCAGAAGGTATGTCCATACCTCTGAATGATCCTGTATATCAGGATGATTGATCTCCTAGTCTGACGGAGGTACAGAGTAGTTAGGATTAGAATTTTGTTGCTTTTGTTTACTTTTGCTTAGGTTTGTTAGAAGGAGGAAGAATTCCACTTTTCACTTTTTCAGGTACTCTCATTCCTCACTCCATTTTATGTTCAAATTGCTCTCATGTTTTGTTCATTGCACATCTTTTATATTAAGGACAATGCAAGATTTGGTTGGGGGGTGTAGGATCACTTAGATGAATCCAGCGTTTTGTAACATTTCAAGCAATTATGTGGAAATTTTTCGATTTTTCTAACATTCAAAACTCTTTTGGAAAATTTTGGTTCTATGCACTCAAGATGATATAAGTATAAGAGGAGGAGATATGAAGTGTATGAGGTTGTAAATCTTGATCTTCTCTTGGCATAATGGTTTTATATGAGAATTCCCCTAATTCTGTGATTGATAGAAAAATCTGAACACTTTTACACCTAGTCAACATTACACGATTTTCATGGGTTGAAGGGATTATGTGATTTATGGATTAACTAGACTTTGAGTTAAGGTGTTGAGAAACCAGGCCGAGGTACTTTGTCCATCCTTGTCCATGGGAAAATAACGAAAGATATGGATTTCTAAAAATCCTATCTAATTTAAAAGGAAAAGAAAAAGGAAGGATGAAATTGGGAATGATGGAAAATGTTAGGGCACTTTTCTGTGGCATACTAGTGCACCTTTTTTGTCAATTACTTAGGTCAGTGAGTCTAGTGTCAGTTGAGCTTAATGAAGATGAAGACTGAAGACTCAAGACGGATCGGCTGCATCAAGGAAGATGAAACAGGTAAAAGTGATGCCTTTGTGTGCCTTGCCTTGACCAAAACCTAACCCATAACCTCTTAGATGACTTAGACCAACTAGGTATACCCTTAGTCATCATCATTAGTCTTAGAATTCCATGAAAAACATGATAAGTTAGACTAATTTAAGAGGTGAAAGCTGTTGTAAACAAAACAACTCAAAACAGCAGTTTTCGATTGATCTCCGATCAATCGGACGTTGGCTCCGATAGGACTCCGATCAATTGGACAGAAGCTCCGATCAATCGAAAATTTTTCCAGCAACCTTGAAAATCCACTGGACATATTTCCGATCAATCAGACAGTCTTCCGATCCATCGGAAGGTGTCCGTCCGATCAATCGGACAGTGTTCCGATCAATCGGAATATCTTCCAGAGACTTCACTGGATAGATTTCCGATCAATCGGACTTGTCTCCGATCAATCGGACAGGTCTCCAATCAATCGGACCTTCTTCCGATCAATCGGAGATGCGCGAATCTGCCCATTTTTTTACCGTTGGAAGAAAATCTTTTAAGATGGGGGATTCGTTTTTGAGCCAAGAGAGGGGATTTTGAGGAGATAGAAGCCACCATTGCCAGAGATCATTAGAGGCTCTATTCCAAATCCAAAGCAAGTCATTCTCCTTGTGTTTTCATCAAAAGCTTGGGCCATTCAATGGCATATTGAGAATGGACTTGTTCCCTCTTGATTCCTATGGTTTAGACACCTTGATGATAGTTAAATCCCTTGTCTAAACACTACCTAGGAGTCCTTAAAGGTGTATTCCTCTAGGAAACCCATTTCCTACCATTTGTAGAGGTTTCACCATTCCCTAGCACCTTGGGCATCTCCAATGGAGCATCACATGCAAGGTAGCTGATCTTGGAGCTGAATCCTTAGGAAAGCAGCGGCGTCAAAGATCGGGGGAGCACAAGGGGAGCTGATTCAAGCACGGGAGAGCGAGAAGAAGCAATCCAAAGCGGCGCGACGAAGGGGCTCAATCCGACAAGTAAGGTTGTCTTGTTAAGAGTCCATCCACTCAATTCCCTGTGGGAGTTGAGTGTAGAGTTTGTTTGACAAACTCGACCTAGGGTCGTTAGCTGATCCTTGGCCTATTAGTTGGGCCTAAAATCTATGGACGTCAGCCGTTCCTTGGCACGTTAGTCAGGCCTAAAACAAAGTCTCCAAGGGGGAGCCACCAACACGGGTGTAAACGTGTAGGTTGGGAGGAACCTGTAAACTCTCCGGTTGGGTGGATCCGATTTAAAACACCTTGGTTGGGAGGAACCAGATTTAAACTCTCCAGTGAATGCCGGTGTGCTCAAAGGGGTTAAGTACTTGAACCGGGAGTGGAGTAGACAAGTGGTCGAACCACTATACATCATTGTGTTTGTGATTGATCTTGAGCACATTTCTCTTTATGCATTGTGTTTAATTGTTAATTATGTATGCTTAGTTGGGAATGTATGCTTAGCACTTGATAGGCACATCCACACTCATAAGATGTACTTTCACTACCTCAAGTAGACTTAAACTTATTGATCCATCCTCATTCAAGTCTATTTGAGTAGCATAGATTAGGTTCTTCATTAGCTTAATCATTTATTAATCTATGCTTGTTTAGACTAGGTTGTTTATAGCTTTTATCATATGCTAGTCTTTTAATTAGACTCACTTAGGCTTGGAAGCCGAAGTGTTAATCGCTTACGTAGTTTAATTTGTTAAATTTGTTAAGTAGGCGAAAAGATTTTTAAAAAGGTCCTAATCCCCCCTCCTATAGGTTTAGCCATAATTCTAGTTGCTCTTTAAGCTTCCGCACGTGTATGCATAGGGTGTCGTGTTAGACTACCCAACGCAATTTCAGAAAAATGGTGGAAAATTCCGATTAGGGCTACCTACTACCAACCGGGGGATGGTCTACCCGTAACCAAAGCCGGAAATGGGACGTTGTGTGAAAGTCGTGGGAAGGACGGTAAAGTGAATTCCTGTCATAGGCTTGTTGTTGCTCTATATACCTTGAGATCTATAGTCTGGTTGATCTATGAAGAAGATAATCCTAGAAACTTATGAGATGAATTTTCACTATGCACACTAGATTGAATTTGTTTAAATTCATCTATTTATTAACCAATCAGCGGGAATTTCATATGAATGCTTATCATGGTTTGAGTGTTTATGGTTTCAACCTCTGTCACCTAATATTTCTGAATCTTACTCTTGTATGTCTTGGGATGTACAGAAGAATAATTTCTGAAAGAGGGTGGAGTTTTGAAGAATGGAATTGATTTCACACATGTTTTGCTCGGGACTAGCAAAATGCTGGTTGGGGGGTGTTGAACCTCCAATTTATACATTGCATTGCCCATTACACTACATAGTTTGCATGATTTTCATGGTTTAAAGGCTCACATAACATGTGTTTTGTGATTGTAGAGATAAGAGTGGATTTCATCAAATTGGAGCCAAAAGATTATATTTGAAGACATTGGATGAAGTCCTAAGATGGACCAAGAAAAAAAAGAAGAAAAAGATGAAGAAAAATAAGGCTGACCGGTCGTCCAACCGGTCAGCCACATCACAGGAACAAGTAGAAGAGAGGTCGACCGGTCCTGACCGGTCGGCCATGCACACTGTATGAAGGCTTCGCAAGTTGAAGATAGGCCGACCGGTCGTGACCGGTCGGCCATGTATACTGGATCAAGGCAAAAAGAGCCCGACCAGTCAGGACCGGTCGGGCATGCAGGCTGGACACTGTGGACAGGTCTGTCCGACCGGTCATGACCGGTCGGCAGTACCCCCTGGAATGCATGGAAAATCAGTCTGACCGGTCGGCTCTGTGTAAGAAGGAGTCCTTTCTAATTCGGGACTCCGAAAATTGCTGCGCAAGGCATAGGATTTCGCAGAATCCGACGCAAGGGAGGATTGTTGCTATAAAAGGCCACCTAGGGGCTCTCCCTAAGGGAGGAGAGAAGAGAAGGAATGTGAGTTTGGAGGCTGAAGGCGACTGTGGAGCGTCTGCAACATCTATCTTCGGGTTTTTCTAGTTTTATGCTTTATTTTTGAGTTTTTAGTTGTAGCATGACTATGCTCGGCTAAAACCTCTCAGCTAAGGCTGAGAGGTGAAGCTTGTAGCCAATTCTATGTTAATTTCAGTTTGATTCAAGTATTTTTCAATTCAAAGTTAGATTTTCCTTATGTTTCTGTTCAAAAGATGGTAGTTTGAGATGTCTTATCTGAGTTCATGTGCTCCGGACATGAATTCCTTTTAATTCTCTGAGATTATCACAGGTTGCTTGTTTAGATTCGAATTATAGTAATCCTTGAGCAGGCCATAGTCCATAGGCATGGCTGTTACTCCGCAGGCTATGAATTTGAATTCTACATTGATGGAATGGACTTGAACTTGGAAGTTCAACTTGAATTGGATGAATGTGTGTGAATGCTTTATTTTCCAATTAGATGAGAGATCGGACTTCAAATCTAATTGTGTTCTCTACTTGGATTGACTGAATTGACATAGGATTGCTACAAGTGGATCCTTGAAAGCCTTAGTACATTATATCTCTGATTTCTCATAAATTTCTTGTTTTAACACCATTGAATCTGAATTTCCTATATAAAGCTGAGTTGCTGGAGTGATTTGAAAGCTGTTACTCTTTCCCTGTGGATCGACCTCGGTCTTACCGAGTTTTATTACTACATCGCAGCCTTACACTTGAGGCGAGCGAACAAGTTTTTGGCGCCGCTGCCGGGGAGTTTAGATAACGGTTTTCAAATAATTTCAGTGGCTGTAGAAGTAGAAATAGTTAGGCATTTTGATTTTCTTAGAACTAACAAGTTTTTCTGTTTGTGGGAGTTTTTTCTCTAGTTCAAGCGCATCAGGTGATACCCTTCTAACTTAGCTTCTGCAGAATTTTCTTTCAGATTTCAGTTTCCTAGAATAGGATTAGTTTCAGTTTCTGGTTGAGTGGTTTATGTCCCGTTGGGAACATAACCATTCAAATCGTCTCCAATCCGAAGGTGGTTTAGTTGGACCATTGTCAGTCTATAGACGAGTCCGGAATTATCAAGAGCATTGTGAAAGTTTGGGGAGTATGGATCAAACACCCTTAAGGAATCCTCCCCCCCTACTCCAACCACAAACGCAAATCAGGAAGGAGTAGGAGAGAATGAGGTACATAATGTTCCTCCAATGAGATCACTACGGGATTACCTACAACCTGCTCGTACAATTACACCTTCTTGCATAGTTCTACCAGCTAACGGTGGGACCCTTGACATAAAACCGGGAGTAATCCAACTTTTACCTAAATTCCATGGGCTAGACTCTGACCGCCCATACTTACACTTGCAAGAATTCGAAGAAGTGTTGGCCACCTTGCATTATCCCAATGTTTCTGGGGATACAATCAGACTTAAACTTTTTCCCTTCATTTTGAAAGAAAGAGCCAATGATTGGCTTCACTCTCTTAGACCATATTCGATTGGGTCATGGGTTGAGATGAACTGGGAATTCTTGAAAAAGTTCTTCTCGGCTCATAAAACAAACACTCTTCGAAGGGCCATAATGAATTTCTCAGCTAAAGAGGGTGAATCATTCTTTCAATGTTGGGAAAGGTTTAAGGAACTCCTGCTTGCTTGCCCACATCATGGCTATGAGAGTTGGCGAGTTATAAATTTTTTCAATGATGGATTAAGTTCTAATATGCGCCAATTTGTGGGAATGATGTGCAATGGCGAGTTTATGAGCAAAAATCCAGATGATGCTTGGAGTTACTTGGACATGTTGGCTGAAAACGCCCAATCTTGGGATACCTCGGATAAACCCAAGAATCCCAAGCCTACTCAAGAGAAAGGAGGGATATATGTCCTTAAAGAGGAAGACGACGTAAATGCAAGGATAGCCAACCTCACAAGGAAGGTCGAGGCCATAGAACTTAGCAAAAATGGAGTTTCCAAGTCCAAGGAAGCTGTTGAAACCACATGTGGGATTTGTCTCACTGACTTACATGCTACGCAAGATTGTCCCACAATTCCTGCATTTAAGGAAGTGCTGCAAGAGACAGCCAATGCCACATATGGTTATCAACGGCCCTTCAATGGACCGGTAGGTAATACATACAATGAGAGTTGGAAGAACCACCCGAATTTCAGTTGGAAGAATGCTCCTACGGGGAATCCTACCAACTCCCAAAGAGGGCCACCCATGCAAAATATGGCCCCACCGCAATTCTCATTGGAGGATACCTTGAGAGCATTTATGCAAGGGCAAGCGCAAATAAATGAATCGAATCAACAATTGTTCCAAGAGCTGAAAGTCTCGGTTGATGAGATTAAGGGACGCTTGAATGCTAGGGAAGGGACCTTTCCGGCCCAACCTCAGCCCAATCCAAAGCAAGTACATGAAGTAAGCATCCCTAATCCTTCCAACCAAAACATGGAGCAAGCTAAATCCATTACCACCCTTAGAAGTGGTAAACAAATTGACAAAACTATTCCGGTGAAGGCCGATGAGCCTAATGATCCGGTAAATTCTGAGGATGAAAATGGATCTAACTTAGCCCCACAACAATTGGAACGCATTTACAAGCCCATAGCACCATTCCCATCGAGATTGGTTGCCCCAAAATCTCTCCCAAATTCTCAAGATTTTCTAGAGATTTTCAGACAAGTCAAGATCAATATCCCTTTGCTTGATGCCATCAAACAAATTCCCTCTTATGCCAAGTTTCTAAAAGACCTATGCACAACAAAACGCAAATATAATGTGCAACAAAAGGCCTTCTTAATTGAGCAAGTTAGTGCCATCCTCACTCAAAAGACTCCCCCAAAATTCAAAGATCCCGGTAGTCCCACAGTCTCATGTATCATTGGAGACTACCGGATTGAACGTGCCTTGTTAGACTTGGGGGCGAGTGTGAACTTGATCCCATACTCGGTATATGAGCAATTGGGCCTTGGTGAATTAAAACCCACCAAAACCACATTGCAACTCGCTAATAGATCTATCCGTGTACCGAGGGGGATAGTTGAGGATGTTCTAGTCCAAGTTGACAAATTCTACTACCCAGTAGATTTTATAGTCTTGGACACACAACCGGTTTTGGATGCTAGCACCCAAATACCGGTGATATTAGGACGCCCATTCCTTGCCACATCAAACGCAATCATCAATTGCCGGAATGGGGTGATGCAACTATCTTTTGGAAACATGACACTAGAGGTAAATGTGTTTCATTTGGGCAAAAGACATAGGGATGTCGATGATGATGAGTTCTTCGATGTGAACATGCTCGAAACTTTTGAAGAAGAAGAACTCCTCCAACTTGAACCACTAAAAAGCTTGGAGACATGCTTAGCACATATCATGGATTCCGAAGATCCCATCAGTAGTGAGATTGTGCAGGCATTAAATATAGAAAGACCGGTAGTTGATACTAGCCGGTGGAGGCACCACTTTGAAAAATTGCCACCAACCACATCAAGGCCTCTACCGTCTAACATCAAACCACCAAAGCTTGACCTCAAACCGCTGCCATCAGAGCTTAAATACGTATATTTGGGTCAAGAGGAAACGTTCCCAGTTGTCATTGCCTCCCACCTAGAGAAAGACCAAGATCTCAAGTTGATTGAGCTACTCAAAGAACATCGGGAAGCCATAGGTTGGACAATAGCGGATCTCAAAGGGATAGATCCTTCGGTTTGCACTCACCGTATACACCTTGAGGAAAATGCAAAAACGTCTAGACAACCTCAAAGAAGGCTAAATCCAAACATGATGGAGGTCGTCAAAGCCGAGGTGTTGAAGCTATTGGATGTGGGTATTATCTACCCCATCTCAGATAGCCAATGGGTGAGTCCTACCCAAGTTGTCCCCAAGAAATCCGGTATTACCATCATTGAGAACGCCAACAACGAACTTATACCGACGAGGGTGACAACCGGTTGGCGTATGTGCATTGATTATAGGAAGCTCAACACGGTCACTAGGAAAGATCACTTCCCTCTCCCGTTTATGGATCAAATTTTGGAGAGGTTGGCAGGCCATCCCTATTATTGCTTCCTAGATGGCTATTCCGGATACAACCAAATCGAGATAGCTCCGGAAGACCAAGAGAAAACCACATTTACATGCCCGTTTGGTACCTTCGCTTACCGAAGGATGCCATTCGGGTTATGTAATGCACCCGCCACATTCCAACGATGCATGTTGAGTATTTTCTCAGACATGGTGGGTGAGTTTCTTGAGGTGTTCATGGATGATTTCTCTATTTTTGGTAGTACATTTGATGAGTGTCTCGAGCACTTGAAGTTGGTCTTGATGAGGTGTGAGGAAAAACAACTTGTATTAAACTGGGAAAAATGCCATTTCATGGTACAAAGAGGAATAGTCCTTGGACACATCATCTCGTCCAATGGAATAGAGGTAGACCGGGCGAAAATTGACATAATTTCCAATCTACCACCACCCAAAAGCATACGTGATGTGCTGTCCTTCCTTGGACACGCCGGTTTCTATGAAAGGTTTATAAAGGACTTTAGTCACATCTCAAGGCCTTTATGCAACCTTCTACAAAAGGAGAACCAATTTGAGTGGAGTGCCGAATGTCAATTAGCTTTTTCAAAGCTAAAAGACATGTTGACAACCGCTCCTATCATGCAACCACCAGATTGGTCCATGCCTTTTGAGTTGATGTGCGATGCGAGCGATTTTGCTATTGGGGCGGTGTTAGGCCAAAAGAAAGATAAAAAGCCCCATGTCATCTACTACGCAAGTAGGTCCTTGAATCCTGCCCAAGTTAATTATTCAACTACGGAGAAAGAGCTCCTAGCTGTCATCTTTGCCTTGGACAAATTCAGGCCATACTTAATAGGATCCAAAGTTATTGTTTATACGGATCATGCGGCGCTGAAATACCTTCTTTCTAAGAAGGATACTAAGCCCCGTTTGCTAAGATGGATCCTACTCCTTCAAGAATTCGACCTGGAGATCAAAGATAAGAAGGGGGTAGAAAATGCGGTGGCGGATCATCTATCTCGCCTAGTCCTACCAAATTCCATTGACGAGTCACCGATTGAGGACTCATTCCCTGACGAGCAACTCTTTGTTGCTATGCATCCACCATGGTACGCTGATATAGCCAATTATCTTTCTACAGGTGCGATGCCGACTCATTGGACTGCGCAAGACAAACGTAAATTTCTAAGGGAAGTGCGCAGATTTTTCTGGGATGAACCTCTATTGTTTAAATATTGCCCAGACCAAATTATAAGGAGATGTGTCCCCGATGATGAATACAATTCAGTCATCTCCTTTTGTCATGATCAAGCATGTGGGGGTCATTTTTCAGCCAAGAAAACAACTGCAAAAATTCTGCAGTGTGGTTTTTATTGGCCCACGTTATTTAAGGACACCTACGAATTTTGCAAAGCTTGCGAGCGCTGCCAGAAGTTAGGAGGATTATCCCGTCGAAATATGATGCCCCTCACCCCAATTCAACATCTTGAAGTCTTTGACTGTTGGGGCATCGATTTCATGGGACCATTCCCCTCATCTTTTGGACATGTCTATATTCTGCTTGCCGTAGACTATGTGTCTAAATGGATAGAGGCTATCCCATGTAGAACCAACGATCATCGTACGGTTCTCAAGTTTCTCAAAGAAAATATACTTTCTAGATTTGGGACACCTCGAACCATTATTAGTGATGGTGGTTCTCACTTTTGCAATAGACCTTTTGAAACTTTGATGAAGAAATATGGTATTAGGCACAAAGTGAGTACCCTATACCACCCACAAACAAGTGGACAAGCTGAAATCTCCAATAGGGAAATCAAGCAGATTTTAAAAAAGACGGTGAGACCGGATCGCAAGGATTGGTCCCTACGATTAGATGATGCACTTTGGGCTCACCGTACTGCCTACAAGACACCCATTGGAATGTCCCCTTATAGACTTGTCTATGGGAAAGCTTGCCACTTGCCTGTGGAGATAGAACACAAAGCCAATTGGGCAATTCGGGCCCTAAATTTTGACATAGACAAGGCTAGCTCGCTTCGCAAACTTCAATTAAATGAGCTTGATGAGATCCGGAACAATGCATATGAGAATTCGAGAATTTACAAGAGCAAGATGAAGGCCTTTCATGACAAGCACATCTTAAGGAAATCTTTTCATGAAGGACAGAAAGTGCTCTTGTATAATGCCCGACTTCATCTTTTTTCGGAAAAATTACGATCTCGATGGACCGACCCATATATTTTTAAAGAAGTTTTTCCTCATGGGGCTGTTGAGATTGAGAATGCAGCAAATGGTGACTGTTTCAAAGTTAATGGACAACGCCTTAAACCATTTGTTGAGAAATTTGATTCAGAGGACATGTCCATCTCCCTGAATGATCCTGTCTATCAGGATGATTGATCTCCTAGTCTGATGGAGGTATAGCATAGGTAGGTTTAGTTTTGTTTTACTGTTTTAGTAGGATTTAGTTGTTGGAGTTGCGACTTCCATGATCGCGCTCTCAGGTACTATTACTCTCACTCTCTCATATTTTATCATTGCTCTCATGTTCATGCTTATTGACTATCTTTTTACATTGAGGACAATGCAAGATTTGGTTGGGGGGTGAGATGAGATCCCTCATCTAGCATATTGTAACATTTCGAGCTTCATATGCGGCAAATTTTTTTTTAATTTTCTAACATCTCAAAACTCTTTTAGAAAATTTTGTTTCTATACATTTGAGGCTATAAGTAGAAAAAAAAGGGAGAAACGAAGTGTGTGATGTTGTAGTCTTGAATTTCTTCCAACATAATGGTTTTATATGATAGTTCCCCTATTGTTGTGATTGATAGAAAATTTAAACAGCTTTACACCAAGTTCACATTACACGATTTTCATGAGTGACAGGTTTATGTGATTTGTAGATTAGCTAGACTTTGAATTAAAGGTGTTGAGCAGCCAAGCCGGGGTATTTTGTCCATCCTTGTCCATGGAAAAATAACGGAAGATATGGATTTCTAAAAATCTTATCTAATTTAAAAGAAAAAGGAAAGAAAGGATGAAATTGGGAAGGAAAGAAAAATGGTGGAAAATTCCGAAAAGGGCTACCTATTACCAACCGGGGGATGGTCGAACCGTAACCAAAGCTGGAAATGGGACGTAGTGTGAAAGCCGTCGGAAGGACGGTAAGGCAAATTCCTGTCATAGGCTTGCTGTTGCTCTGTGCACCTTAAAATCCTTGGTCTACTTAATCAATGAAGAAGATGATTCCAGGAACTTGTGAGATGATCCTTCACTATGTACACTAGGTGGAATTTGTTCGAGTTCTTCTATTTATCAATCAATCAGCGGGGATTTCATGTAAACACTTTTTATGTTTTGAGAATCCAAGGTTCAGCTTCTAACACCTAAGTTTTCCAAATTTTACACTTATACATCTTGGAATGGATAGAAACATGATTTCTGGAAGAGAGTTGGATTTGGAGGTTTGAAACTGTTTCACGCATGTTTTGCTCGGGACTAGCAAAAAGCTGGTTGGGGGGTGTGTTGAACCTCCAATTTATACATTGCATTGCCCATTACACTACATAGTTTGCATGATTTTCATGGTTTAAAGGCCCACCTAACATGTGTTTTGTGATTGTAGAGATAAGAGTGGATTTCATCAAATTGGAGCCAAAAGATTATATTTGAAGACATTGGATGAAGTCCTAAGATGGACCAAGAAAAAAAAGAAGAAAAATATGAAGAAAAATAAGGCTGACCGGTCGTCCGACCGGTCAGCCACATCACAGGAACAAGTAGAAGAGAGGCCGACCGGTCCTGACCGGTCGGCCATGCACACTGTATGAAGGCTTCGCAAGTTGAAGATAGGCCGACCGGTCGTGACCGGTCGGCCATGTATACTGGATCAAGGCAAAAAGAGCCCGACCGGTCAGGACTGGTCGGGCATGCACGCTGGACACTGTGGACAGGTCTGTCCGACCGGTCATGACCGGTCGGCAGTACCCCCTGGAATGCATGGAAAATCAGTCCGACCGGTCACGACCGGTCGGCTCTGCGTAAGAAGGAGTCCTTTCTAATTCGGGACTCCGAAAATTGCTGCGCAAGGCATAGGATTTCGCAGAATCCGACGCAAGGGAGGATTGTTGCTATAAAAGGCCACCTAGGGGCTCTCCCTAAGGGAGGAGAGAAGAGAAGGAACGTGAGTTTGGAGGCTGAAGGCGACTATGGAGCGTCTGCAACATCTATCTTCGGGTTTTTCTAGTTTTATGCTTTATTTTTGAGTTTTTAGTTGTAGCATGACTATGCTCGGCTAAAACCTCTCAGCTAAGGCTGAGAGGTGAAGCTTGTAGCCAATTCTATGTTAATTTCAGTTTGATTCAAGTATTTTTCAATTCAAAGTTAGATTTTCCTTATGTTTCTGTTCAAAAGATGGTAGTTTGAGATGTCTTATCTGAGTTCATGTGCTCCGGACATGAATTCCTTTTAATTCTCTGAGATTATCACAGGTTGCTTGTTTAGATTCGAATTCTAGTAATCCTTGAGCAGGCCATAGTCCATAGGCATGGCTGTTACTCCGCAGGCTATGAATTTGAATTCTACATTGATGGAATGGACTTGAACTTGGAAGTTCAACTTGAATTGGATGAATGTGTGTGAATGCTTTATTTTCCAATTAGATGAGAGATAGGACTTCAAATCTAATTGTGTTCTCTACTTGGATTGACTGAATTGACATAGGATTGCTACAAGTGGATCCTTGAAAGCCTTAGTACATTATATCTCTGATTTCTCATAAATTTCTTGTTTTAACTCCATTGAATCTGAATTTCCTATATAAAGCTGAGTTGCTGGAGTGATTTGAAAGCTGTTACTCTTTCCCTGTGGATCGACCTCGGTCTTACCGAGTTTTATTACTACATCGCAGCCTTACACTTGAGGCGAGCGAACAGGGGGTGTGTTGAGCTCCTAATTGTGCATATTCTAACCCCAATTCATCACTCATTATGCATGGTTTTCACGATTTAAAGACTAATCTAAGACATGATTTGTGATTGTAGGAATGAGAGTAGACTTCATCCGATAGGAGACTAAAAAGAGCCATTTTGAAGCCTTTGGATGAGGGCTAGAGAAGGACCAAAGAAAGAATAAATCAAGAAAAAGAAAGAAAGAAAGAACTGAAGAAGAATAGGGCCACGACCGGTCGTTCGACCGGTCGGCCAAGGGAGCCAGACTAGTCAAGACCGGTCGGCCAACCCCTTGCATACGCTGGACGATGGACCAACACAGTCCGACCGGTCAAGACCGGTCGGCCAGCCCAGTCCGACCAGTTGCGACCGGTCGGCCAGATATTTTTTTTCATACAGCAAGCTCACTGGACTATTTCTCAGTGAGGTCCGACCGGTCGGCCAGTTACTCAGACTGGTCGTCTGACCGGTCGGACGTGCGTAAAGACCACGTACTTTCTATTTTGGCGCCGAAATTCTCTGCGCACCGCGTAAGCTTACGCAGATTCTGGAATATTTTGATGTTGCGGAGCCTCCCCACTATAAAAGGACACCTAAGGATCATTCCTATGGTATCTTAGAAGAGTTTGAGCAAGGTGGGAGGCAGCGGAAGTGGATTTCGGAGTTCCACAACTCCTTCTAGTTTGTTTTGCTGTTTTTATGCTTTTCATAGTTGTTTCATGTTTCTTTAGATCATGAGCAGCTAAACCTCTTAGCTAGGGCTAAGAGGTGAAGCTTGTAATGGATCTAAGATGTTTCAATTCATTTTAAGTTGGTTTTAAGTTTGGAATTCATGTTTATGAACGATGGTTTGAAGTTTATACAAGTTCTAAGTAGTTTTTCTGAGTCATATGATGACTCATGGATGTTTGGGAGAATTACTTAAGTTCTTAACTGCTTTGTATTAGTCTAGACCTGTATGATCCGAGGAATTGGAATACACTCTAGTACTATGATCTTCATGTGGGGACTTCCTACCAAAGTTCTACTTTTCTGAAATTCTGTGTTATGTATGGGATTGTGCATGTGATTTGAATCAAGTTCAAATTGTAATCTAGCCTTGTCTTGTGACAGGACTTGAGGATGGTTATGATTGTGATCTAAGCCTATTGGAATTGGGATGACCTATGCAATTGAGCATGCTCATCCTAGCTTGCATTGAGTGGGTTATATGCATTGGTCTTACATATGGCAGATTGTTTGGTTTAACAGCTCTATCATCCGGCTAGATAGATCTTAATATTGATTCTAGTTGAGAAGTGAGAAACCACAGCGGATTGAACATCAAGGATTGCTACAAGTGGATCCTTAAACCCCTAGTGCCTTTTTATAATTGTTTACCTTCAATTTAGTTTAAAGTTGTTACTTACATCAATCTCATACAAAAATCTGGTTGTTAGCTCTCAATAGACACTATTGGATGTGTTTGTGAAATCCTACATAAGTCACTGTGGATCGACCTCGGTCTTACCGAGTTTATTACTACATCACAACCCTACACTTGGGAAAGCGAACAGTCCTCTCATCTGCTGACCAGTTGGAGGTCACAACATCTCATTTGCTGACCAGTTGGAGGTCACATCATCACATATGTTGATCATTTTTCAGCATCAACACTAGCTTTTCAACTTATGCTAGTATTCATTGGGCAGAAAATTTTATGATGGCCACTCTCACGTTTTAGGTAATGGTGATACAGGATTGAGTTCATGATGGGTTAGGTTACCCCATCTTGAGACATAATATGGTGAAGCTAAAAAAATAATAAAAACATGTGCCCCACAAAACTTATGATCATCAGGTTGAGGATTTTGAGCCCAAGCCCAACCTAACCCATCCCAACCAGACCTGACCATAAAATTCAGATTAGCCCGGCCAGGTATGGGTTAAATTCAACCCAAGTTGTGATTTGACAAATATTCATATAGACAAGTGTTCTTGCTATAGACTAGGAAAAAATATTTACAGTCAAACGCCACTTTTTTCTTTTTCTTTTTATTCTTTTAATGAATGTGGCCCATCCTTGGCAGGGCCATAAAAAAGAACAACCTTGATTTGGCACATATACAACATATACAGAGATAAAAATAATTAAGTGACTTAATCGGTTTCTACTAATGATAATTCTAAACAAGTGATTCAATTGGTTTCTACTAGTGATAATGCCAAACGTCCCCTCGTTAGCAGCCAAACTCAAATGCATCACGCGTGTGCTTCATCCAGAGAATTCACTAAAATTGTCCACTTACTGAAGTTTCTGGCAAAATATTTGTAGTCCTTTCATCGAGCATGCATTCTTCTTTTTTTAAAAGGAAAAAAAAATTACATACTTGGAATTGTTGGAGAGTCTTCAAACCATGTGTAAAAATAGATTCCACCGACTAATCAGCCAACCATTTTACAAGGGGCTCAGACCAGACCAGTCACCCGACCGATCTTAGTTGAGGCAGCAAAACAAAATTTTGATGCAAACTCTCTGTCTTGTATTTACACTATGCTCGACAGGTCGACCTAGGCTGCGACTGGTCAATGGTTGCTTGAGTGTAACGTTTGTTTACACTGTTTTGCGTAACATGTTTCTATTCTGGGTTGGAGGCTTATATAAACACCTCCAAATCGTGTTTGGAAGTATCATATTCAATACCAAGGAGTCTTAATATGAGTTTAGGGCTTAGGGGAGAGATTGTGGGGTTTGAGAGTGCTTTGTTCTTCTTTAAGATCTGCTTGAGGGTAGGTTAGCTCTGTAATCATCTGATATTCATAGTGGAGGTGTCGCTTTGTGCTGTGGTTTTTTCCCATAAGGGTTTTCCATGTAAAAATGAATTGTCCTTATGTTGATTGCTTGTGTGGTGTATGTTGATTGTTTGAATCTCTTCGGTGCTTTTGCTGACAGAATTTCCAACAAGTGGTATCAGAGCACTCGTTGGAAGATTGAAGTAGAGAAGTTTCTGAGACAATCTCATGTCATCGAGTGCGAAGTTTGACGTAGAGAAGTTTTTGGGTAAAAACAACTTTGAGTTGTGGAAGGTGAAGATGAGGGTCATCCTAACTCAGCAAGGGGTCATGAACGCCCTTAGAAAGTGACCGAAGGACATAAAAGATGATGAGTGGACCAAGATGGATAAGAAAGCCATGGCCTCAATACAATTGTGCCATGTAGATGACGTCCTCTATAACGTCATGAAGGAGAAGACCGCTGTAGAGACATAGACCAAGTTAGAGAACGTGTATGTAACTCTTCAGTTTGAAGATGACGAAGGGAACAAATGTGGAGAACCACATCAGCACGTTCAATAAGTGGATTTGCAAGTTGCTCGATATTGGTGAATAGTTGAAGGACAAGTATCAAGCCTTGATCCTGCTGATCTCGCTTCTTAGTTTATATGAGTTGCTCAGGAACTTGTTGTACATGGGCAGGGAAACTGCCAGTGTAGAGATCATAGTCTCAACCCTTCAGTAGAAGGTGAAGAGACAGAAGAGCACTGACGATGGTTCTTCCTCTAATACGCTGGTTATGAGGGGAAGGAATTTAGAATGGGGTGAAGGATCGTCGCATTTTCAATCCAAGTCGAAGGGAAAAGGCAAAACGAAGTTGAAGTGTTGGAGATGTGGCCAAGATGGGCACATGAAGAAAGACTGCAAGAGTCCTAAGAATAAGAAGGAGAAGTCAGAAGATTTCTCTAGGGAGGCCAATATTATTGAATCTGTAGAAGATGGTAGTATTGTGTGCGAGGCCTTGACGGTATCAAAGATGGGATCTCTCGGTAATGAGTGGATAATAGATTATGGGGCTTCGTACCACATGTGCCCAGATAAGAGCGTCTTTATTTCCTATAGGGAGAATGAGGGGGCCTCGGTATTTCTAGGCGATGAGTACTCCTGCGAGGTTGTGGAAATTAGTATTGTGTGCATCAAGATGTTTAATGGTAACGAACAAACCTTGATGAAAGTTAGGCAAGCATGTTTCAGACTAGGGAAGAATCTGATTTTCCTTGGTGCACACGAGGCATTGGGGTACAAGTTCACAGGTTTTGACCAGTTCTGCAAAGTTTTAAAGGGGGCCCTTGTAATTATAAAGGGAGAGAGGTATGAAAATATTTATAGGCTGATTGGGAGCACTTCACTAGGTGGAGTTGCAGCGATTGTAGCGGATTCCACCTCTGAACATATGTGGCATGCGTGCTTAAGCCACACGAGCAAGCGGGGCATGAAGGTACTCTCTGAATGATCTTTGACCCTTCCTTTAAATCTATAAACTTTAGTATATGTGAACATTGCATGTATGGAAAACAGTCAAGATTGTCATTTAATATGTAAAAGGGTACTTGAATATGTTCATTCTGATGTATGGAGGTCGTCGCCCGTTATTTCTATTAGGGGGTCATCGTGGTTCGTGTCATTTATCAATAATTATAGTAGAAAGGTTTGAGCTTGTTTTCTAAAAAATAAATCCGATGTCTTCATGACCTTCAAGTATTGGAAGGCGATGGTGGAGAATCAGTTACAGTAGAAGCTAAAGATTTTGAGAACCAACAATTGAGGTGAGTTCACTTCCAGGGAATTTAATACGTATTGTAAGGAGGATGGGATCGTTAGGCACAACAAAGTGCGCCACACGCCAGAGCAGAATGGTGTAGCAAAGCAGATGAATCAGACTCTCTTGGAGAGAACTTAATCCATGATTAGTAATGCTAGGTTGGGCAAAGAGCTGTGGACTGAAGGCGTTAACACGACTTATTACTAAGTAAATTGGTCACCCTCTATGGAAATTGAATGTAAAATCCCTGAGGAAGTGTGGAGTGGTCGTACGTTAGACTACTCAAGTATCCGGGTCTTTGGTCGTGAGGCTTACTGTCATGTACTATTAGTTCAGAGAGATAAGTTAAACCATAAGGCCCAAAAAGGGATCTTTGTGGGCTATGGTGATGGTGTGAAGGATTATCGTATATATGATCATGTCACACAGAAGATCACCCTAAGTCGTGATGTCAAGTTCGATGAAGTGTCTTTGTTCCGTATGGATGCAATAAAGGAACTAGAATAATCAGCGATTGTTGACATATAGTATGACAGAAATGAAACACGGGCCGATATTGAGACGCAGACAGAGGTACATGATCAGGTGGAGCAACCACCTGTGCGTAGAAATCCACCTAAAGATCGCAGGTTACTAGCCAGGTATAGGGACGACTCGAACATTGCATTCGCTCTCATTACGGTTGAGGAGGATCCGTCTAACTTTGAGGAAGCATTAAATGATGTAAATGCTGAAAAGTGAAAGACAACAATGCAAGACGAGATTGACTCACTGTATAAGAATGAGACTTGTGAGCTTATGGAGCTTCTTGTGGGCTGAAAAGCGATCAGGTGCAAGTGGATTTTTCAGAAGAAACATGATAGATACAAGGTAAGGTTGGTAGCGAAAGGATATGCTCAACGTGAAGGCATGAACATTAGTAAGATTTTTACGCCGGTTGTAAAGCAAGTATCTATCAGGTTCGTGTTGGCGCTGGTTACCTAATAAGACCTCGAGTTGGAACAAATGAATATAAAGATTACCTTCTTGCATAGGGAATTGGAAGAGCAGATTTACATGGTGTAGCCAAAAAGTTATCAGTGCAAAGGGGCCGAGAACAAGGTTTGTAGGTTGAGGAGATCGTTGTACGGTCTCAAACAATCGCTTAGGCAATGGTACAAGAAATTTGATTCCTTCATATGAGTCAGAGCTTTTTCAAGAGCGAGTTAGATCATTGTGTCTATTCCAAGACACTGAATGATGAGAAGTTTTTTATACCGGTGTTGTATGTCGATAACATACTTATTGCCCGTCATAGCATGTTTGACATCGATGTGTTGAAGACTCAGCTTTCAGGGACATTCGAGATAAAGGATATGGGGGCTGCAAAGAGGATTATTGACATAGATATTTATAGAGATAAGAAGAGGAGCAGGTTGTGGTTATCTCAGGAAGAATACCTTGAGAAGGTGTTAAAATGTATGAGATGGACAAGTCCAAACCGGTTAGCGTTTTCCACGCGACTCACTTTAAGCTTTTTTCTAAACAATGTCCTAAGATAGATGAAGAAAAGCATGTTACGTCTCATGAGCCCTAATCAACTGTTGTAGGCAATTTAATGTATGACATGATCTGTACAAGATCGGATATTTCACTGGCTATGGGTGTTGTTAGCCGATTCATGTCTAACCCGGGCAGGCAACATTGGGAAGCTGTGAAATGGCTACTTTGATACATTCGAGGTATGTAGGACTACGTCTTGACGTTTGAGAAGTCCAAGGAAAAGTTGGTTGGGTATGTCGATTCTGATTACGCAAGTAATGTGGATTGTAGGAGATCGAATTTAAGCTTGTCATTTGTTTTAGCGGGTGGAGCGATTAATTGGATGTCTAAGCTTAAGTCTATGGTGTCTCTTTCCACTATTGAAGCTGAGTATATGACGGTGATAGAAGCTTTCAAGGAGGCTGTTTGGTCGAAAGGAATGATAAATCAGTTAGGGCTTCAACAGGAAGCCGTGCCAGTTAATTGTGGCAGCTCTAGTGCTATCAATTTGGCTAAAAAGTATGTTTATCACTCTGGTACTAAACACATTGATGTGCGTTACCATTTTATTTGACAAGTGCTTGAGGAAGGAGAAGTGACTTTGGATAAGATTCACACTAGCGTGAATCCGGCGGATATGCTGACTAAGGTGGTCCCAACAGAGAAGTTCAAGTTCTGTGTAACTTCTTTAGGATTGGCAAAGGCTTAATAAAGACGCAGTAATGCATCAGAAGTGACGATGCTATGTTTGATAAGGAGCTGATTTATGAAGAGAAGAGAAAATGGTTTAATGTTTTAAAGCCTCGGTGGAGTTTGTTGGAGATTTTTAGGCCAGTGGACAGATTGGCATAGAGACTCTGGTCATTTTTTGGGCTTCTCAGACCAGTCGCCCGACTGGTCTTAATTGAGGCAACGAGACAAAATTGTGAAGCAAACTCTTTGTCTTATTTTTACACTATGCTCGACCGGTCGACCCAGGCTACGACCGATTGATGGTTACGTGAATGTAACATTCGTTTACGTTGTTTTGCATAACATGTTTCTATTCCAGGTTGGAGGCTTATACATACACCTCCTAATCATGTTTGGAAGTATCTTAATCAATACCAAGGAGTCTTATACAAGTTTGGGGCCTGGGGGAGAGATTGTGAGGTTTGAGAGTGCTTTGTTCTTCTTTGGGATCTACTTGAGAGTAGATTAGCTCTGTAATCATCTGATATAGTGGAGGTGTTACTTTGTGCCATGGTTTTTTCCCCCAAGGGTTTTCCATGTAAAAACGGAATGTCTTTGCGTTGATTGCTTGTGTGGCGTGTGTTGATTGTTTGAATCTCTTCGGTACTTCCGCTAAGCTGATTTCCAACAGGAATCCCGTGAGTTCCCACAACCATCCGACACCCCCAGCAGCAACTACAGTCTGAGAAAGACTTAGAGCATGTTTGGATGCTTCTATGTTGGGTAAAATGTGACTTACAGTAAAATCACTTACAAGTGGTGTTTGGAGAAGAAATTCACCCATAAGTCATTTACAAGCAATTCTTTTAGAAATTGTAGGGGGTTAGATGATGTAGAGTGGGTCTCCAATTATTACATGGCCCAGATGGACCAAAAGAAGACCGATCAGGATCGGAAGTGATTCGGACCATCAGGACCGTAAAACGGTCGCATCTCGCAATCTGGAATGAGTTTTTGTACATATAATATATGATTTTGGGGTAACTCGAGCTACTTTAGCCACCCAAACCCGCTACGCTGGGTTTCCCATGCCGGAATCATGAGATTCGACTGGATCGACGGTCATTAGGCTAGTTTACTTTCAATTTTATTATTTATAGTAAGTTTTAATTCAATCATAACTTTTGATCCGTAGGGTTTTAGAGTTTGTGCCCAACATGAAAAGGGCTAAGAATAATTAGTAGAACAATGTGGTTGGGCCCGTTTGAAAACTTTCTATTTTTTACTGAAAGCCATGAGTTCTAATAGGATTGAGAGACTTCTGTAGTAAATTGGATTTTCTAGGAGTTTGAGTTTGAGTAGGAATCTGATACTTTACCTAGGGTTTAGATTCCTATTTATATGCATTGTAATTCCATTTTAGATATTTAATTAATTATTCAGAATTATTTTCTTTTTTATCTCTTATTTTCTCTCGTGAAAATGAAAACCAACCGGTGAGGAAGATGGTGATCGACCTCCCACATCCTCCCTGCATCACTGGGGGTGAGAAGTCACTTCCTTATAAGTGACTTCCAGGTCAACGTTCTGATTTTTCAAATGTAGGAGAAGAGAGGCAAACACACTCCCCCCTCACTGCTCTCTCTCTCTCTCTCTCTCTCTCTCTCTCTCTAATTAGAGAGAAGCAACAGGCTCCTCTCTCCCCTTCCTTTCCTTTTGGAACAAGAAACCCTTTCGTGCACCATTGTCCAACACTGGCGACAACAAATTGCAGGTCCTTTTTTCCAAAGCACTGATGGATTCGTTCCCCTTTTTGGATTGGAAGAGAAGGAACGGGTACAATAGCTATGAAATTGTAAAATCCATGGTGCACATGCACTGTTTGTCGGGCCCACCATGTTTTGTGTAGGCCATCCACTCCATCTATATTTAAGTCCCCGTCTTCTATCCCTTTTTTTTTTCCAAGAAAGGTGGTAGCAACCCACCTATAACTGTGTTGAAATAAAGAGACTTCACACGCATTTAGGCAAGCTTCACAAAAAACAGACAGCCTTGCCTATCATATACTTTAACTGAACGAAGAGATCTAAAGACAGAAAAAAAAAAAAAAAAAAAAAAAAAAAAAAAAACGAAATAAGAGGCCCCTGAACGGGGACTAAACTGTGCACGTGCGGCGGCGAGAGAAAGGCTGTACAATGAAAGAAAGGGGCTCAAGAATGCTCAAGAAAGTTTGAGGTTTACCCCCGTTTTCTATCCTTGGGTGCCAATTCCAAGCCAATATAAAAAATCTAGTGGGTCACACCAGCAATTTAGACAATTTTAATGATGCGTGTACCTATCACAATTGGACCTTGTGGTGTGTCCCACTTGAGTTTGGAATGGCCTGAATTTTTGTATCCCAATCATCCTGATCACTTGAACATCTGACTTGATTAGTTGGCATGTACGGTTCATGTTGGGCAAAAAAATAATCACAATTTTTTATTGGTGAGCGTCCCCATCCCAATTGTTGGTTGTGGGATGACCCACCTTATCCATAGAATGGCTTGGTTTTTAGAGTCCAAGTCTGGTCATATCCATAATCCGACTAAATTGGATGACATGGGTTTTTTATTTGAAGATAATCCAAATATCAATGTTGAAACTCTTCCACTTTTTTTTTTTTTTTGGAAATGAGATTTTATAAAATAAAGAATGGAAGAAGAAAATACAGACATTCGGAGGGTTCCCCAAAATGGACGAAGCCCCCCTACCAAACAGCCTAGGAGCAATGACTAAAGGATATGACGAGTCCTCAGGACCAACCAGCCTGACCTCGTTTACCGGCTCTTCAGCCCTCTCCCTTTCTCGGCAACTTCCTCAATCTTAGATGACCTATACCTGCATTATCTAAGGCATAGTCACCTCTTATGGACCAGGGAAGCTCTTCCCTACTTGTAAAAACCTTGTCAGCGGCTCTTAGACTTGCCAGCTTCGCTAGACCATCCGCCACCGAATTTCCCTCGTGATATATATGAGAAAAATAGAAGTTAAGAATGTTGTGTTTATTACGGATGGGAAACTCTTCCACTTAACTCAATGCCCGATGATAAACTAGATAGCCCACCAACAAGCATTATTATCACCCTAAACCATGATCGACATCATTCACCACAGATCCACCATCACCATTAACTTCATGCTTGATTGTAACCAGCTTCGAATTGACAGTCGAAAATCCTGAAGGCGTAAAAGAAAAATAAATAAATCCAAACATAACAAATCACAAATACATAAATCCATCCATGAAAAATCCACAAATCTATTTCACATACCATCAAATATATATATATATATATATATATATATATATATATATATATAGGGAAATGGTACTATGAGGTCGAGCGCATGGGAGCTCCCATGAGGTCGAGACGTGGCCTTCTATGCATCGTAGGATCATCTGAAAGAATGAACGGTTGGAAGTAAAGTGGTATTGGGTTGTGTACATACACAACCCCTATAAAAGTTAAAAAAAAAAAAAAAAAAAAATCAAACCTTGCCCGTCCATCTCCCCTGTTGCTCTCTCCCTGTCTCATAGTCTCTCCCTCTCTCCCTCTCTCAGTTACTCCTGCATATATAATCACACGAATCTCCTTCCCAGTCTAGGATTTCAAACCCCTAGTCGTGCACAGCCCTCTTTCTCCCTCCATCCCTACCACTTGCCACCCTTGCCTCTCTCTCTCTCTCTCTCTCTCTCTCTCTCTCTCTCTCTCTCTCTCTCTCTCCCCCAAGATTCAAAATCTCTCAATGGGTCTTTCATCCCTCTCTTGATACCACTATTCAAAAATCTCTCGATCAAATACCATCCTCTCTCGATTTATTGAATGCAATCTATTTCATTTGATTATCTCATCTTTTTGGTTGTCTAATCACAAACAATTTCATTACTGGTTTTGGTTACATTCAATGGAACCAATCAGTCATGGTTAGGATTGACCCTCGACATGAAGGGCGTGGGGCATCTTGTTCAGGATAGGTACCGACAGAAGGTCATCCGTTGGGTACTGCAGTTTACTGCATTTCATCATCTATGGCAAAAAGATTTGTAATTAATCAAATGTGTGCAGTTTCATAGTAAATGATGCTGTAGAGTCAATAAAATCAAGGTTTGGTTAATCCACGCACCTGTGTGGCCCCTGCCCTCACACTCAAACTTTTGTTTCACTACTAAGGGGTGCCACAATGTACAAGCAAAGAGATGGCTAAAGGCCCTTTTTTGTTTTTTGTTTTGTCTGTGGGTGGCCATTACTAGCCATAAATCAGACCACTGATTTTGTATTTTTTTTAATAGATATGGTTTTCCTGAATGTCTAAGTGCTAACTGTTCACAACTCCTTAAAGGCCACTTGAGTAGGATCAAACTACTTCATCTGACTTGAGAGTGATGTATATGGAGAAATTGTAGTGTCTATTGGAAATATTACCTCTCTATTTGTCTTTCAATGAGAATACAAGAGGTACCATTTCGAGAGCCATAACTAACATATACCATATGCATCCTGTAACGCCCCGAAATTTCGGCTCTCGTGGACAACACAATGGTCCAAGTTTTCGAGTGTTATCTGAAATGTGTTAAGGATATATTTCTACACATTCATCTTTATTTCCCACATTCATGGCATTCATAACAAAATGACGGAATTCAAGGTTCTTATTCAAAGTTTTTCTACTCTACGTTATCAAGATAATGTCATTAAATCATACAAATTACATAACATTCTACCTTCTAGTCTCCATGAGAGGTTTATTACAAGTTACATAAAAATAAATCTACTCTACAAAAGACAATAAACATAATCCATCTTCAAGTCGCTTCAGTTTCATCGTCCGTCACTTGCTGCCACGAGCCTTCGAGCACCTCGTCGTAGTGTTCGATTCTCTTACTAGATCTTTACCTAGATTATCTGAGATGTGGTTGGATAGCGTTAAACGCTATCATAGTGGGGAATATCCCTTTAAGACAATCATGATAATAATGGCACAGAGTAAACGCAAGCAGGATATTATTATTTAATCAAATCAAAACAATTCAGTAAAAGATCTTGATTAATGCAATGCATGACATGCATGCTCTGGCAAAGGCATCCTGACTAAATGAGACAGGATCACTCCACTCTTCTCATGCACTAAAACCCAACTAGTGAAACGGGCCCATGCACACTTTCACTAGATAGCGAGAGAGAAACGGGCCATGCACACTTCCTCTAACGCCCGAGGGGCTGACCCACCAAGTCGGGTCCAGTGAATGCATGATTAGTTTCACCTTTAATTAAATAAGTTTAGCATTCAGCCCATTAAACGATGTACATGTCCAATGATCACTCCTTACCCCAATCAATTCAAGAGTCTTTATATTCATCAATTTCATACTTCAGTGGACCCATCATAGGTAACGAATCAATAATGATCCCTTGGCACGTATCCAACAATGCGCACACGGTAGTGTCAAACTCAACATCATGACATATGCAATCAACAACACATATATGGTAATGCCAATACTTAATCATCAATATTAAGGCACATTCATTCAATAAGACACATGGTAATGCCGACTTTCTCAATAAGGCATAGTCATCCAAAATCTCCATATGGTACTGCCAACATAACAAGGACTCGCACGGCTTCATCTCTTACATCAAGAGTTACATCAGTATGGGGTCAAGGGGTGCTCATTAGCGTAACATCCATATACAATATCTCATCGCAAACAAAGCATCAATCATCATAAGCATGTGACGACGTAAATCGAGCATGGTCTCCACATAAGCATATATATCATCAGAACTCCTTCTCTAAAACACTAAGCATAACTCATGATTCACATACATAAAAAAAATATTTAGAGTACACATTAAGGGATACCATACAAATCATATTTACATGGAAAGATTTCAACAAGCACAGGTTCAGAAAATTACGTAACAAAATCATAATTTCTAAGCATAAAATCAACATACAAATTTAATATTATCGTAGATGGGCTTAAAGGAAATCCCCACCTCTTAAAGTTGGATGATTTCCATCGTTGCTAAGGCTGTGTACTTCTCCTTAAATCCAAACCTAACCTGTTTAACGAGATTCGACCGATTAGAGTGTATATAACTGAGTTTTACAGGTAAGATCAATTTAGGGTTGAATCTAAACCTAGGGTTATGATTAAGGATAGATCTAGGAAAGAAAACAATGGTTAGATGGGTTCTTACCTCCCCCTAGAGTGACATAACTTGGAACACAGTCGGGTCAACTCGGCTTGACTCGCTCCATTGCCTTCTCTCTCTTTCCTTCTTTCCTTTCCTCTTCTTTCTTCTTTTGGACGAGAACAGATCTTCACAGCAGCTGGGACCAGCAGCAGGAGCATCAGAGAGTGCACGCTCACTCTCTCTCTCTCTCTCTCTCTCTCTCTCTCAAGACGTTCTCTCTCTCTCTCTCTCTATCTCTCTCTCTTTCTCAAGACGTTCTCTCTCTCTCTATCTCTCTCTCTCTGTCTCTCAAGACGTTCTCTCTGTCTCTCTCTTAGGTTTTTGTGATGAAGAGATGACGTGGAGGAGTTTTACAACTCACAAGGTTGGTGGAGTGGAGGCGTGGACGCGGACAGGCGCGGAACTGTTTGTAGAGTTGGAGAGGGAGTTGGATTTCCTCATTAGTAACCCACGTCATGTGGGAGCCGTTAGGATGTTACATGGGGTCCACATGATGCTCCCAAAGCAAACCACGCATGCCCATGCAAAGGCAGTCTCTGGATCTAAGCAATATATGATTTGGAGCGGTGTAAACAGTTAATGAACGGGCTGGAGATTTGGGCCAGCCAGGTCTAGGTGGGGTGCGACCAAGATGGATGGAGTGGATTTGGGTGTGGGGTCTAGCATGATGGACAACGTGAGGAGGTTGGATGGCAGCGGAACCCGCTGTCGTAGCGAAGAAAACGGAGAAGAAGAGAAAATTTCTCTTCCGTGCGTGCATGCGTTGTATGAAATGGTGAGTGACCGACTGGTTAGTGCATATGGGTCCATTATGATGGATCTAGATCATTTGATCCGTCCAATATGTGGGCAACACAAAAATAGCCGCTGAGAAGAAAAATGAGGCAGATCCGAGTTAAGATGGGCCACTTATGGCCCGATTTCTTATTAGGGTATTTGTAGGATGATCGGATGGCTGAAATTCAACGTGTACGGCTAAAATGTGCCCAAAACCTCATATGTTAAGTTTTGTGTAAAAATGATCGTCAGAAACTATCATACTTAAAAATGGTACGTTAACTTAAATTTAATGAGGGGCATTTCCATAATTATGTAAAAACAGTGAGATTTTCGAAATCTGGTCTTTCTACAACATTTATAGGGTTATTCTAAGCAACTTTTGTAAAGGGTCCCCTATCGGATCTCTTATGGATGGTCCGTTGTTTTCAAAACAAGGTAAATGCTCGATATTAAATAAAAAAATCAAAATAATGTTTTAAAAATTTTCAAATAAATTTCGAAAATCCGGGGTGTTACACATCCAGCCATTCTTGATTGGCTAGATGAGCTAAAAAATATTAAACAATTTTTTTTTTTTTTTTTTTGCCGATTGCATGTTGATAGGCCCAATCCCCGTAACTCTTGGAGGATTGTCTTACTTGCAATACTTAGATCTCAGTGGGAATCGGTTGAATGGGAATATCCTTGCAGCTCTTGGAGGATTGTCTTCCTTACAACTTTACATCTCAATGGGAATCAGTTGAATGGGGATATCCCTGCAGCTCTTACAGGATTGTCTTCTTTACAAACTTTATATCTCTAGGGAATCAGCTGAATGGAAATATCACTACGACTCTTGTAGGATTTCCTTCATTCTCGTGCTTTTTTTTTTTTTTTTTTTGCCCTTTGAGATAGGCCCCACTACACAGTGGGCAGGGGTGTTTGGGTGAATGGTGTGTTTGGTTGCAATAGATATCATAAAATTTCATGATATGTTACAACAAATTAGATTATTTAATTAGCTACCTTGAAATTTCATGATATTTGGGGCGACCAAACACACTAGTCATTACTTTTTATGATTGGATTGTAAACCATCGTGTTCTATTATGTTTTGCAACAATGTGGATCCCAACTTATGTGAATAACACATTGTAGGTAGGGATGTCTACGACACAATGAGGTGAAAGAATGAATGATCGTCATGCTGCTAAGGTTGCTGAACAGAAAGTCAAAGACAATTGCTTACTATTGGAGCTGTAGGTTATGCAACGGTTGGAGTTGGAAGACTAGATTGCAGCCAATGTTCACTTAACTGAGTCAATATGGAGAGACTTTTTTTTTTTTTTTAAGTTTTTTACTAAGTCATTTTATTTAGCTACTTTGTGAATGTGTCCTATTGGCACACTGAATTGTATGACAACGAATGTAAATTCCAAACACATTTGTTCAATGAGATGCAACATCAAATTTGGTTAGTGAAGAAACTGTTACACATCAAGTGCAAATTGTTTTCACTTTATTATGCCATTAATTTTAGTGTTGAAAGCGGGCCTGATATAACTATGGTGGATTGTACTTGGCTTGCTATGACTGCAATCAGGTGATTACTAGCAAATAAGGCTTGTAAAATGGAAAGTGGGCTTGATATGACTATGGTGTATTTCACACCACCCGCAATGGCTATGATCAGGTTTGCCTACTAGAGATGAAACTCATTCCCACCACAAAAAAGCTTTGATCCATTGCGCCTTAGAACAAACCCGAAAGCAACGGACCTATATGTCAACCGCCCGTAATGGCTATGATCAAGTTTCCTTTGCAGGTTGCTAAACAAAGATTTAGAGAGCATACTTGTCATTGGGTATGTTGATTTTTATCCTGTTGATGTTGGAAGATGGAATGACAACCAATGTTCACTAACTGGGGCAATATGGAGGAACTTTGGTGTTGGAAGATCGGGTTAGCAAATCGGATTGTTAACGGACTGCCACATCAAACTAGATCTACTCCTTACTGCAGTAAAAAATTCACTAATGTGTTTGGCTATAAGTAGGCTTTCTTTACCCTATATGATTTGGCACCTTTAACATGAGATATTTCATGGGGCACCTTTGCCTTAATCATCTGAATGATATTCCAGATGCAATTATTCAAGGCTTTAGGTGGTCTGCTCACATCTTTCTCTTAAAAAAGGAATGCAATTATTCAATGCATTCTAATGAGTCTTGATAATTCATTTAATTTCTGTTGAACTCAGTATCATTGTAGCCCAAGATGATAGAATTTGTTCAGTTATTGATAAATCTTGATAGATTGAGCTGGAAATTCAGACTTAACACTCGAAAGTCCTCCATAGGAAAATCCTACATTTCTAGTCTTTGATTAATGTCACTCTTTAAATTGATGCTTGAGAAAAATACAAAAATATTTCATTTAACTGAAAAAGTCCAAAGGTTGGATGGTTTCAGTTTTCCATTCCGAAAGATATTTGCTACATAGTCCATCCACATCTTGACATCACTAAACAATGAAACCAGTTTCCCTTCTTCTCCCATCTTTACAAGCAAGCACAATCTCTCATTTAACCCATATACACAAAAAACTCCATTCATTCCACATTCAATGCACATAAAAAATAAACAAATCCAATCTTTACAGATTCAAGTCATTTACATAACCAATCCACATACACAAAATCCATATCCATTCCACATTTGACTAATATGCCAAAAAAAAAAAAAATGAAAAGAGAAAAAAAGGGGAAAAAAGGAAGTCATGATTGTGTGTGCCACTCTAGTGGTGGGAGCATACTACCTGTAACTTTGTTGAACCTGGAAAAACTATACAATGATTGTTGAATTTGGAAAAACTATCATTTAACAAAAATTTTTGGTTACCAAAAACATGAAGTAGATTGTAGACATTCTTTGTAGCAACATGTTGCACTTTCCCTATTCTATAGCCTGACCAACGGACCTTTTAAAAGAAAAGAAGAAAACTCACAAGCAAAAATTTCAGTTAGTGAATATGAAAATCAGGATGTACAAATATTCAGGTGGCACTACAGAAAAAATCAGGCCTCACCTATCATATAAACCCAAATCCACAAACTCCACAAGAACTAGAATCTATACAATGATTCGGGCGGGCACCACAAAAAAGAAATGGGCCCCACCTATCGTATATTATAGCCTTTTCTCTTTTATAAAATCATGCGGGTGGGCTTGACAAAAGGAGTTGTGCCACGCCTTTCCTAAAATGAAACCAAACCATGACGTTTATAATTATAGGCAGCCGCCCCAACTTCAAATGAAAAGAAAAAAAAAAATCAGCCAACATCTCGCCTTGATTGGAACTAGCAGATCGTTGCCTTTAGCACCCTCCACTGAATACTAAGCTTGGGACCATAGACTTTCTTTTCTCCAAATGCGGAATGAAAAATTCTACAAAATTATATGATAGGAAACAATTAGCATAACAGGTACAACTTCCAGGTTAGACAAAGTACCATGCATTAGTACCATGTAATAAACCAATAATGCGCCACACAAGTACAAATTAGCTACCAAATAAAAAAGTTCCATGTTCATAAGAACATGATTTTTTTAAAAAAAAATTTTTTACAAAATTGTCAAAATACCTTAATTCAAAATTAACGGCCAAAATGGTATCAAGTTACTCCTGAAAACAAAAGTTACTCCTGCAAACAAAATAAAAAAAAAATATTCTGAGTTACCCATTCACTAAAACTCGAAATTTGAAGTATGTAAAAATGTACTTTTTAAGAAAAGATAATGTAATATAAGTGAAAAACAGTGCTAGTTTTATTAGTTGGTTTATTTTTAACTTACATTTGCTTTATTTAACCTCATACCACGACCCAGCCCCTTAGCATTTCCTCTTGGCCTACCAACTCCTTTTCTCTTTCCTCTTTCAATAATAGTATTGATACTATAAAAATAATAAATCTAGCTTAGAAGGATTTAATGTAGAAAGAATCAAATGCAAAATACTGTAAAGATTATGTATACCTTGCTTCTTCAGATGTATTATTAACTTGCTTATATGTAGGGCAAGTTCGTTTGTCGTGCCCAATAACCCACATGTTACACCCACGGCACAACTTACTATTCTCTTCTCTACCAGATTTAAATCTTTATTCATGCGGCCTTTAGTACTTACAACCATTGGATCAAATACTACGAAGGAGTTCTTATAATGTAAATTGACAAATGGGTTACTTTCACCTCCCTCAACATTATGACCAATACCGACATCTTTTTCAACTCCACTTTGCTGACGAACATTTGCAACCAAATCTCGTAAACATGACAAAATAGGTTGCATTATTTCGGGAGTCCTTGTCCCTTAATTTATTAAATAGTTCATCATACAAGATATTTCATTACGTCCCAAGATGATTGACTCATCGATATTTGTAGATGAAGGAGTTGGGTCACTTTTATATTTTTCCTTTGCATTACATGTCCACCTTGTAAGAAGATAATGGGGTGGCATTTTTATGACAGATTCTTCCTTGAACACAACTAATAAATGCCTGTAAACAATCTCACAAAATTCAAAGCTTCGACAAGCACAAGAACCGAATTATTCATCATAATTCCAAACAACTGTATAGATTTTATCATTCCTTCTATAGTCGAATATATTGTATGTAGTCAATGGCCCATTCTTCTCTACCAACTTACTACGAAGTGATACAATTTCCTTTACCTCAACTTGAAATTCGTAAAACACTTCTCTTATATAAATATTCGCCATCTCTGCTTCAATATCGATTGGGGTTATTGCTATAGGTGTATTGTAAGAGGTGTCACAATCAGCCTTCAGTTCATCGTGCCTTCGCTTTTGTAAAGGATGATCATAATCTTCTGCAAATTCCAATAATGTTAACTTATGACAAACAAAATAATCAAAAAATGCATTCATGCCCTCACTTCGTTGTGTTGTCGACATCCCTGCATAAAATGTCTTCTTTACGTAAGATGGAACCCACATCTTACATATCGCGTACAAATCGTGCAGCCATTTATTTTCTTCAAGATCATAATCTGCAATCATCTTCGACCACAATGCCTCGAATTCATCTTCCTCATCGTACTTATATACACAATTTCTCCAATCAATATTGAACGATGAATTTTCGTTAATAACTTGACCTAACTTCTCTTGAAGCTTCTGAACAATATGCCACATGCACAATCTGTGCTACGTATTCGAAAATACATTTGCAATTGCAATAGCAATGGCTGGATCTTGATATGTGATTATGGCCTTCGGATGCTTCTCCCCCATAGCTTATAGCCATGCTTGAAATAACCATTCAAAATCTGCAATAGTTTCACCAAACAGAAGCCCAGCACCAAATAAGATTGATTGCTTATGGTGATTGACTCCAACAAATGGACCAAAAGGCATGTCAAATTCATTTGTCTTGTACGTCGTATCAAAACATACAACATCACCGAACACTTGATAATCTAATTTTGAAATATTATTTGCCCAAAAATAAGATGCTAATCTACATTCGTTATCAATCTGGATTGCATAGATGAACTTATCATCATTTGTGTGCTTATTTTGAAAATAAAGAAGCAATTCTTGAGCACTCCTTCCATGCTTGTCACATCTTTGAATTTTATGGGCATTCCTAGCATCTTCATCGATAAAACCCATTTTATCATGTCCACCAGCTTCATTTGCAAAAAAATTTAACACTTTGGAAGGACCAATACCCACTTTTTTCATATTTATCATAATAGCCTTGTGAGAATCTATAAAATGCCGATGTGATCATAAACAATGAACCTTACTTGGACTCATTAAAGCGTGATTGTGTTCTTCCACAAATGTCTTCACTTCCCATCTATCTATTCCATTCTTGCGGACCACAATCTTAGCCTTGCAATTACATCTTGTCATACCTCTCGGTCTCTTCTTATGATATGTTGCTTCAGTGTACTTGCTATCTCAATGCCCTTCTTTGGAACATGTGAAACTTTGCATTATTGTTTCACCTGTTTTCATACTTTTTTTAGTAGAACATTTTCGTATACTAAATCCACACCATCTTGCATATATGTTAAAAAAATCATATGCATCATCTACAGAATTAAACACTTTACCAAGTATTGGTTTCACTTCTTCAGGTGCTTCTGGAATGAATTCATATGGATTCGTGGTTATTCCTTTTCACAGTATATTCCATCTTCCTCCGAAATGTAATTATCAATTATTGCATTGACAGTGCTACATGAAGCAATAGGCAGTCCATGTTGATTCTCTACACCCACATTTGGCTGTGACTCATTTCCTAGGCCACATTTCCAAAGTAAACCCTAGTGATTGAAACAAAGATCACTTCAACATGCATTCAAGCAATTGAAACAAAGATGGGACAAAATTCCAATCCTTGTTTTTCTAAAAAGAAGGGAAAAAATAAATTTGTATAGAAATTTCAAAATACCTTGATTTGAAATTACAAGTTTGATTGGCAAAACAACCATAATGGAACACATTTGCAAAAAAAAAATAAATAAATAAATAAATAAATAACAAAAAAATGAATTGTGTAAGTTGTCGATAAAAAGAATTTTAAATTTCATCTTACTCATCAACAACTCTCAATATGTCATACCCAAGCACAGGGTCTAGATTATTCATCATTCAGCCTAAACATAGGTGGACCACATGTAGAGATTGTATTAGTCAAATGATCCTACCCAGCAAGATGTCTTTTTAGAAATGGAATTTGTAAGGAAAAAAAAGAAATACATAGCCATCAATTTGTTTTATGTAAGATTGGCCATTAATACTGTGGAAAATGAGTCCCTGATTGGATTGTCCTTCTCTACTTATGTCCTTGTGGGTAGTGCCCAATCTGCTTTCATCCGATCATCATCTGGGACCACAGGTAGGGATTGAATGTAAACCATAAGTCAATTCTCTTCATGGGCCCACATTTTTTTTGTTATGGGCACACTTATATGTGTATACAACATATATAAATAAGACTAAAATCATCATCATTAAATAGAAGTAGCAGCAATCAAATTGTAATTTGTGGCACCTCATTCAAGCCATGGTTCAAATGGAACATGCAAGATAACTGAGACCGTTCAAATCCCCATTGTTAACTGCAGATAGCCTGGAATCACATTAATCAGACAACCCTAACTGTACAATTGGTAATCTATCAAAAGGCTAGAAAGGTATGGCAAGGAAAGAGAAGGTCATCCCTTGTATAGGGTATGACTAGAAAGGTACGACAACTTCAGTTTTGAGTTTCTTATCTTAGGGTCTAGGTAAGTATTACTACTTGACTATTTTGATCATTGCACATTCATGGTGGATACCACCAGACAAGCAATCCAGGAATTGTATACAAACTGCCACATCCCCACATTTTCCAAAAAATCAGGAAAACCAAAGCAATGCTTGGTTCATCACATCCATTGCTCTAGTGGCCCCATCTTGGATGAACCATGCCCAAAAAATTTCTTCGTTTAGTCAATTCTAACCATGCTCTAGTGCCCCCCCCCCCCCCCCCCCCCCCCCCCCCCCCCCCCTTTTTTTTTTGCCAAAACATGTTTTGGATCATACCCTATGCAAGGGATGGTAAGAAACCTATGTTGAACTATAATTGTGGGAGTCTCAGTTTGGCTTGGCAAAACCTAGCCAAAACTACAATTCAACCAACACCATGGCCCACTTGACAAACAGACTAGCTTGAATTTTGGGCATATGAATCAACATGATGGGAAATGCATGATGAACGATGTGGAGATCTGGATCTCACGACTACGTCGTGACCCAAATCCCCACTTGCATTACTCAATTGGAAATTAGGATTCATTAAAAGGTATGTTTTCATCATCAAAGACAAGCAAGTAGAATTTTGGCAATTTACCAAAGTGGAGACGAAATTGAGTTGGGGAAATAAATCCAAAATCTAAAAAATACAGAAAATTAAAAGAAAATGGAATTGGGAAAATATTTGTACCTGTTTCTCTCTCTTTTCTTTTCCTTGTTTCAGGATTGGAATCTGATGGTTTGAAAAATATTAGAAAATTGTACGCGAGAGAGAGGAGATGAATAAAACCCTAATCTCTAAATCATACCTCTGATTTTCACACAAAATTTCTCGTTCTGATGGTTTTGGAAGCTACCTCTTGTTGAGTGAGAGACCTAAGAGAGACTCCATGTGCTTATCGTCCGCCTGTTTGCAACGCTACAGTAGGGGAAGATGGAGGGGCACGACTGAAAATGGGGGATTTCTTGGTACTGGATGGAGGTGAGAAAGAGAGGGGATGAGAGAGAGAGAGAGAGAGAGAGAGAGAGAGAGCAACAGGGGAGACGGACGGGCAGGGTTTGGTTTTTTTTTTTTTTAACTTTTATATGGGTCGTGTACGTGTACACGACCCAATACCACTTTACTTCCAACCGTCCATTCTTTCAGACGATCCAACGGTGCATAGAAGGCCACGTCTCGACCTCATGGGAGCTCCCATGTGCTTGACCTCATGGTACCATTTCCCTATATATATATATATATATATATATATATATATATATATATATATATATATATATATATATATATATATATATATATAGTTTGACCATTCAAATTTGTCCAACTAGCTGGGCATTAAATGACAAAAACACCTCTCTTTTCACATGCAATGTCCCTCATGCGAAGCTAAGTGACATCAAGTCTTACTTAAGTACGATGGGAATATGTAACATAGGTCTAGCCTGTTCATCAAACAAGGCTCCCTAATTAAATTTTGTCGGTAAAAGATTACTAAATGGTCCTCATCATGGGAGCCACACATGTGAATTGAATATGAACCACTAGAATGGATTTCCAACACAGAAAAATTATATTGAACGTCTTTACATGCTTACAAATGACTCTATGTGATTAACGGACCAGATTTATTATGCATATGGTGCATCACTCAAATACATCACACGTGTAAAATTTCTATATTTATCCCCATTTCTTTTTAAAAACAATCTTCCTCCTATTTTCTCTTCAATATTTAATGCCCCCATCAGTCAATGCTCTCCCACCCGTAACCAATGGAAACGGATAGGGATAGTTTGCCAAAGCCTCTCCTGAGAAATTAGAGCTCGGTTTAGGTAATACCCCCACCAGGACATAGCTGGAGCGGACGGGTGCATGACACCTCTGTATTGGTGGAGAGAAGGGGGCCCGCACCTCAGTATTAGTAGAGTGTTGACAGACCCGTCACATCGGTGCAGGCCCCACCCGCTCTCCACCAATACCGAGGAGCCACGTACCCGTATGTCTCCTGCTGCATCCTGGTGGGTGTCGTACCTAATTCAAGCTCCGAAAATTATGTGATGGGAAGCTAGGTGGGGCCCATTGTGATGTTTGTGATAAATTGACACCGTCCAATTTTTCTAGATCATTTTAGGACATGAGCCCAAAAATGAAGCAGATTCAAAACTCGATTAGGCCACATGATAGGAAAAAGCGAGGATTGAACGTCCACCATTGAAATATTCATGGGGCTATATAAGTTTTGGATCTAGATAATATTTTTGTACTTTCAGTTCATTCTAGTAGTAATGACTTTATGAACGCTATGGGCGGCATATAAACATCATGGTAGACCCAAGGAGTTTCAACAGTAGACAATCCCTTACCCACCTTTTCCAATCGCATGGCCCACATGAGTTTAGGATATGCCTCAATTTTTAGCCCAATTCCTAACATGATCTGGAAAAACGGATGGATAGAGTGCATTTATCACAAACATCATGCTCAGCCCCACCTAGCTTCTCGTGGCAGGAAGTTCCTGCGGAGGGCTTTGGCCAACAATCCACATCTATTGAAACGGTTAATCAGTCTCCGCGGCCAGGCTTTGTGGGGCCCACCATTATATATTGGTTTTATCTACGCTGACCATCTAATTTGCCAGACAATTTTAGGGAACGAATCTAAAAATAAGGGAATCCAAGTCTCAGATGGACCGAACAGGGGGATTGAAAGCCCACCATTAAAAGCTCATTTGGGGCTATAGAAGTTTCGGACAAGTTGATATTTGTGTTTTCTCCTCATCCAGGTCTATCTGACATTATGAATAGGTTGGATGGCAAATAAATATTACAGTGGGCTCTAGGAAGGTTTCAACAGTGGTGGTCATTATGTCCACTTCTTCTATGATGCGGTCCACTTGAGCCTTTGATATGCCTGACTTTTTAGTTCGTACTCTAAAATTGTCTGTCAAAAGGGATGGACGTCATGGATTAACTCCTTTCTTTAATGTGTGTTTTTTTTGTAATTCTTTCGAATACTAATACCTGGGAATCAGGGAGGGAGTTAATTAATACTCTAGCATACTACAACGCTTGATACTCATGCACTCATGAGTATGCGCGTGATGTTTTCAAGCAATGCACCACATGTGTAAAAAATCTAATCCATTAATCAGGTAGGATCCCTTGTAAGCACATGAAAGATATAAAATATAATTTTTCTATGATTAATAGTAAGATATTCTTCTAGAAGAAAGGTGGGTTGTTGGGAATCCATTTCAACTGTCCATATTCAACTTACATTTGTGGCTTCATTAATGAGGATTGTTTTAGTAATTTTTTACAGATAAAATTTAATAAGTGAGCCCTATTTGATGAACAGGGTGGATCTATGACAAGTATAACCATTGTACCTAAGAAAGACTTGATGTCAAGTAGCTTATTTTTTATGAGGCATTACATGTGAGCATTACATGTGAGCATCCACTGAGAATCAGATTTAAGTTTTGGTGAATTCTTCCCTATAGAACGTTGAGTGTGGAGAGAGTATTTTATAATAGTTGTAGTCCCGTTTAATTAAGGGACTGTTACAAAAGAATTTCCCTTTGATTTAGGGAAAAACTAATGTACATTCTATATTTTCTTTACAAGGTAAAACCGTTCCTATCTATGAGGAATCAGTTTTTGATTTAGAGGGATTTATGTGATCCTCTCTGGAAGGTTCCATACGCCCCCACAAGTTGAGCACTCCATCTTGGACGGTCAACTTTTCACAAAGAAATGCAAATTGTGATGAACTGAGTCCCTTGGTGAAGATATCTGCCACTTGATCTTTAGAAGAGATGAGCCATACATTAAGAAGATGTGAAGCAATCCTTTCCCGTACAAAGTGGTAGTCAATCTCAATGTGTTTTGTGAGAGCATGGAACACTGGATTAATAGTAAGATAGGTAGCTCCAAGGTTGTCGCACCACAAGACGGGTGGACAAGATGGCCGGAAGCCAAGCTCATTGAGTAGAGATTGAATCCAAATAAGTTCTGCGGTAGCAATGGTAATGCCACGGTACTCTGCTTCAGTGCTAGATCGAGAGACAGTCTTTTGCTTGCGAGTGCTCCAAGAGATAATATTTAGACCAAGAAATAAACAATAGCCACTAGTCGAGCGTCTGTCATCGGGACAGCCTATCCAATCGAAATCAGAGAAGGCACTTAAGAGAAGGGATGAAGACAGGCGGAGATAAATGCCATAAGAGATGGTGTGCTTCAAATATCGTAGGATGCGCTTGACTGCATTCCAATGTTCATCTGTAGGAGGGTGCATAAACAGACAAACCTTGTTAATTGCGAATGCGATATCAAGTCGTGTGAGTGTGAGGTACTGTAGAGCACCAACTACACTACGATAAAGAGTGGGATCACTAAATGCTGAGCCAATTTGCTTGGATAGTTTATCTTGACTGCTAATAGGAGTAGTAAGAGGCTTAACACCATCCATCTTGGTCTTTTTGAGCAAATCAATTGTGTATTTCCTTTGGGAGAGAAATAACCCTTCAGGGGATCAGACAGTTTCAACCCCAGGAAAATAATGAAGAGGTCCAAGGTCTTTGATGGCAAAGGACAACTGTAGCTAAGAGAGTAGATCTTTGATGCAGGATATGTCAGAGCCCATGATGATAATGTTATCGACATCAACTAATATAAAGATGGTAGACTGAGATGTCCGCTTGATAAATAAAGAGGTGTTTGCTTTGGAGCCAATGAAACCAGCTTGATAAAGGAAGGTACTCAAGCAATGGTACCAAGCTCGTGGTGCCTGTTTAAGACCATATAATGATTTGTGAAGGCAACACACATGATCTGGAGAGCATTGATCAATAAAACCAAGAGGCTATTTCATATACACCTCTTCAAGAACACCATGTAAGAAGGCATTTTGTACATCCAATTGGTGCAGAGGCCAATTCTGGGAGATTGTTAAACTGAGAACTGTATGGATGGTACAAGGCTTGACAACAGGACTAAAGGTTTCAGTATAATCAATTCCTTCCTGTTGACTAAAGCCCTTAGCAATAAGTCGAGCGTTATACCGATCAAGAGAGCCATTGGCTTTGCGTTCCACTTTGAAGACCCACTTGCATCCAACTATATTCATGCAAGAGCTAGGTGGTACCAAAGTCCATGTACCATTGCGGATAAGCGCATTCATTTCAGCTACCATGGCCATTCACCAGTTAGGATCAAGGTTGGCCTGAGTGAAACAAGTTGGTTCCTCCACAACAACAAGAGGAAGAGGGTGCTTGGTGGCATTGTAGGCTTTAGGCTTGAAGATGCCATCTTTGGAACGATTTACCATGTGGTGAGAATTGGTTGGGGGTCGAGTGGGATTGGGAGAAGTAGGTGGCTCAGTCAACTCTGAAGAGGAAGAGGAAGGGCAACTGTTGGAGGTCCGGTTGACTTGTTGGTGGGTCAGGATGAGTAGAGGTAATTGGTGCGGGAAGAATGGGATGAGACGACTCCATCTGTTGGTTGTTATGGCTAGTTGAGGGTGGGCGAAGGTGGGTTGAAGTGTGGGGTAAAGATTGGTTGTGGGTGAGGCTAAGGTTGGTTGTGGTGTGGGGTCATTGCTAGCAGGAATTGAAGGGGAAGGACGTTGTAGAGATGACGCAAAGGGATAGGTCTCTTCATCAAAGATGACATGTCATGAGATATAGATGCACCCTGTAGGAATATGAAGACATCTATACCCCTTATGTGAGGAACTCCACCCAAGAAAAACACAATGAAGAGACCGAAACTCAAGCTTATGTTGATTATAGGGACGGAGGTACGAAAAGCAGAGACAACCAAAAATCTTTAGAGAGGTGTAGTCAGGGATAATATTGAAAAGAAGTTGAATTGGGGACTTATTTTGAAGAGTCGGAGAAGGGAGACAATTGACCAAAAAACAAGCGGTGAGAAAGGCTTCAGTCCAATAGGATTTAGGGAGCGAAGCGGTGGCCAAAAGAGATAAGCCAATTTCCACAATGTGCCTATGATGGCATTCTGCAAGGCCATTCTGTTAGGGAGTGTAAGGACAAGAAAAATGATGGGTGATCCCTTGAGTGGTAAGGTAGTGTTTAAACTTCCGAACTTCACCTCCATTATTAAATTGAAGAGTCTCGATTTTACGTCCAAAAAGAATTTCAATTTTTTTTTTTTGAAATGAATAAAACAATAAGAGCATCAGATTTATGGCTTAGAGGAAAGAGCCACATGGATCGACTGTAAGAATCCATTAAAATAAGATAATAACAAAAACCATCATGAGAAACACATGGAACAGGACCCCAAATATAAAAAAACAATCAATTCTAAAGGATGTTGATAAACAGTCGAGCTATAAGTAAATGGCAACTGATGACTTTTACTGAGTTGACAGGAACTACAGACTCCAAATTTATTTTGCGATACTGGAAGAGAAAAACTGGAAACCACCTTTTTAACAATATCCAACATAGGGTGCCCAAGTCGCTGATGCCAAATCTCCAAAGAGATACGTTCACCCACAAAAGCTGAAGGACGAGGAGAGGTAGGGGAAGACCCTTGAGAGAGACGATAGAGACCATCCTTAAGCAGGCCATGGAGGACCACCATCCCCGTGCGTCGATCCTTTACCAGAAAAAAGGTAGGGTGAAACTCAAAGAAAACATCATTATCATGGGTAAACTTGGAAACAGAGAGTAAATTTGTGGTGATATTGGGAACATGTAGAATATTGTCAAGGTAAAGGGGACGCAATGGGTGGGGTATAATTGACTTATCGGTATGAGAGATGGAAAGTTGAGAACCATTACCAACTCGGAGCCTGTCAGAACCATCATATTCAAAGTGAATGTGTAGGTTGCTTAGATCTGAGGTGACATGACTCGTGGCACCACTGTCAGGGTACCAAGTTGAATCACGTGGCTCAGGAGGGGGCAACATGAGACAAGGTAGATGATAGTCCATAACATAAGTCGTTGGAGCAGTAGACAAATTCGAAGAAGGGGTCGGATCATAGTGATGCCAGCAAGTTATTGCAGAATAATTTTTGTGACCACAAATCTGACAAGGGCCTGTGGAGGAAGTAAGCTGAGTGGAGCGTGGACCCCTAAGAAAAGGTGGGTGACCGCAGTTGGAGCTATTGGTCCCCCTTCCACGATTAGACCATGTGTTGGTAGATCTGATTCGGTTGGAGGATTCGGCAACATTGGCAACATGAGTAAGTGGAGCTTGTTAGAGAATTGCCTATTGGGCATCAAGACACATCTCAAAGGCAAGGAGATGTGCCTGAAAATCATCCATGGACATGTCAACCATGGTCGTTGTAAGTGTTGTGACAATAGCATCATATGCCGAATCGAGTCTGGCTAAAATTATTTGTTGAAGATCATGGTCAGCAATAGGTTGGTGTGATGTAGCTAGACTATCCGCAAGACACTTGGCATGAAGATAATAATCATGCATAGAGAGAGATCCCTTGCGAAGGGTTTGAAGTTCGCGACGGATCTGAAAAATATAGGCACAAGAGTGGGAAGCAAACTACTTCTCAAAAGCAAGCCAGACAGCTTGAGAAGTAAATAAGCCAATGACGTGATGGAGGACATTCTCTGAGAGAGAAGAAAGTAGCCAGCCGAGAAGTATCTTATCTTACTGTCGCCAGGCGAGGTGCTCTAGATTGACGGTCGCATCAATAGGAGTGTGGTGACGAGGGTAAGGAATAGTCCCATCAAAGTAACCTTCTAACTCATAGCTTCTAAGAGAGTAAGGAATTGCATCCACCGAAGAACATAGTTTCCGCTATCAAGCTTGGTGGAGATAAGGTGTTGGATGGGGACAAGTTAAGAGTGGGAGATGGTGAGGTAGCAAGAGCAAATGTGGCAGTGTTGGAGTCTTCAGGAAGAGTTGAAGCCATGACACACTAAGAGAGATAAGGAGAGAGTGTAGAACTTGTTCTTCCTCAACGTCTTCTTTGCTTGTTAATGGTGGAAGACAGGTAAGGCTAATGGCTCTGATACCATGAGAATTAGATCTAAGTTTTGGTGAATTCTTTTCACTATGCCAAAATAGCAAAAAAACGATGGATCAAGTCCGTCGCAAATCGTAACTAGCGACGGACATTGACCGTCGTTGGATCCGTCGTTGTACTGCGTGACATTTCTTAAACGACGGATTAGATCCGTTGCTAAATTGCGAGTAATTTCGTCCGTCGGAAATAACCGACGAATTATACCCGTCGCAAATTCAAAAGAATCCGTCGCTAAACCCGAAGTCATTTAGCCAGGTATTTTGTTCGTCGTTCAAAATAATGCGACGGCTTTAGTCCGTCGCTAATTTTCTGCAAATGCAATAAAAAAAACTGCTGATTTTTGTTGTTTGTTGAATCTGTTACAGCACCTGATAGATATCTAAGTTCAAATATATATATATATATATATATTGTATAAATATAAGGTCACCAGAAGGTGGGGTCCACTCATATCATTTATTAGTTCAACAGAAGTATCTTGTTCCTTTCAACTGAGCATCCTATGATACTTCCTTTTGAAAATGAATGAAATAAAAAAAAAATCACTCACAAGATCATGCTGTTTTTGTAGGTAAAGCTTGAGAATAACAACCTTATACCATGGCCCAGTCCACGTTGCACCCAACTGATTTTAATATTCTTGTCACCATTACCAATAGCAATGCAATCGTCTCCAACATGTCATAGGATAGAAATATATGAGATAAAATGAGCAATACATGTAGGTGTGGCAATGGGTCTAGTGAGCCCATTGTTCAATTGGCACGACTGGATTTTAAGGTAGGTTTCGACCAAGCTAAATGGGAAGTAGGTCGGGTGGTGATCCATTCAAGTAAATTGGTCAGGCTTGGTCGAACCGTAGTTAAAGGACTTAGTGACTCGGATCAACTTGTTCTTAATCGGAGTCCAGTTTGACTCCGGGAGTGACTCATGGTTTTGAACCAATTAGGTCCATGACTCAAAAAGTCAAATTCAACTCGTCTAAGTCTTAAAACCATGGTTGAACCCTAATGGAACCCTTCTATGTTCTCTTTCAATGGATTGAGTCAGACCCAACCTGTCCCAAAACTCGAAACAAAATAAAGAAGAAAAGTATAGATTATTTATTTTTGTATCCATCATTGACTAGTATCGAAAAATCATGGATGTACAAATGTAGAATACTCGTTCCTGTGGTGGATTGCGAAATATTCACAAATTGGGAGTGTACAGTGTTTATACCATCAATGTTTGGGCTATCTCTTAAAAAGTTAAATATGTTGCAGTACCTGATAAACATCCAAATTAAAAATAAAAAATAAAAAAATCAACATCACATAAATATAAGGTCACCAGAAGGTGGGTTCCACCCATATCACCCATAACATGTTACAAATACATCCGTTAATCAAGTGGGCCACATGTGCACCAAGAAATAAAATGACTGGGTCAGGTTGGGCTAAAATGAACAACATTCCATGTTGAACAGGTAAAATGTGATTGATTTATACACATACATGTAAATAGAGTTTAATAGCATAATTAATCATCTTTGATACATATATATATATAGACCATAAACATGAGAAATGATCATACAAGGACCCCTGTAATTGAACTTCTACATAAATCCCCACCTTTCATGCCATTACATCATGCTTGTAAGGCATCTGATCCGCACAAAATATGAGTCGCATGATGATCATTTCATGCCATCAAAATTTGGTCCATCGACTCACTAGGTGAGCAACACACTTGCATTGAGTTGCACCATTAGCTTTCGATTGATTGCAACAATGTGGCTTGCCCATTGATTCACGCCGGTTGATCTTCATGAGTGGGCCACTTTTTACCTATGGGGATGTTTATGTGAAAGTTAATGTGATCATTTCTCTTTGAATTGGGTACCCATATTTGTTTAGATGGTGCAGTCTTTCTTTGAATTGGGTACTCAAATTGTTCAGATTCCTGCTTGATTTTATGTTGCAGTTGAACCTAGACAATGCATGTTAATTAGTTATTGAAAGAGACAGATGGAATATAGAAAATGTTCATTCATTGGAGAAAAATTCCTCTGCATGAAGACAAAACCTTTGAGTTTTTATTCTCTGGATCTCTTCCTGAAGTCCTTTGCTGCTTCATCACTTTTTTGTTTTTACCTCAAGAGTTGGGATTGTGCTTCTTGCTTTCTCCTTTAACTCTGAGACATACAAATACATTTTTGTTTTTAACTCAAGAGTTGGGATTGTGCTTCTTACTTTCTCTTTAACTCTGAGACATGTAAATACAAAAGGCGTTAGATGTAGATAGGATGGTAAAAAGGCATAACAATTGTTGACTAATCTAAGATTCAAGAAAGTTCAACTTCTGAATATAATCATCCCTTAGGTTTTGAGCGTCATCATCAGAAGTAGCTGAAATAGTGGCAAGATTGCAACATAGATCCTCAATCTCTTTCTGTCATAAAGGAATATAGATAATAAGGCATGCATGATTCTATACTGGAAGCACAAAAACAAGCAGTGAAAATAGGAAAGTTACTAGCAAAATTAACTTTCTTTTCCTACTCCAACTCAAGCAAAAATTTCTTTTCCATCTTGGCCAGCTTGTTCGCCAACTTAGGTCCAACGTGTATTGCCGACCAATGGACCCCACATGATGGGTTCCAAAGACCGTCCATGCAGTGGACCTGACACTCGATAGTCCACTGACAACAGTTCAAGTTGAATGCTCACCATTAATAATTAGGGATAAAGACAATAGTTCTGCAAGAAAAAAAAAAAAAAAACACACACACACACACAAATAAATAAATCAAAACACAAAAACAAAACCCAAAATGCCAAATTCAATCCTCTAAAAAATAAAACTCAATGACCGGCAATGCAAGGATAATCAATCTTATTTATTACAGCCCATTTTCCATACATAAGTCCCTCCAGACATCATGAGCCTATTTTCATACACAAGTCCCTCCAGATATCATGATCCTATTTTCATACACGTCCCTCCGTTTCTGTGGGTGCCAATGTCCTCCATTTCCTAAAAAGCCTTATCGTGGTGGCGGGCCTTAATCTCATGCAAGACTGGCAATTGACTAACGCTGATGGGCTTAAACAAGGCAGCCAAGACGTGAAGATTATTTACCGTAAGCAGGTGATAATTGGATTCTAGTTGTTGCTGAGCAATGACCATTACCAAAGTGTTATGGAGGAGATGAAGAACTTTGTGAGTTCAAAGTGTTAATAGACTTAATTACCTAAGCTATAGGCATACATAACAAAAGCTTTAACATATGGCATAGTTGCACCATTAACGAGACCAATTGCTAGCCCATTTATGGATGGAATGTGATCTAAAAATTAAACAAACCAGATAATCTTAACCATCTGATTTTGATCTTAAGAGTTTCCTTAGTTTTTTTTTTTTTTTTTTTAACCATCCATTTAAGAATCATCAATTGGGTGCTTAGGATTACTTGATGAGTGTGATTTTTGAAATATGCTCCATGAAAAATGTGCCCACAACTTTCATGGTCTGAATAGAGATGGGTCACACCACCTTACCATTTTCAAAATGTTAGTAAACTGTCATAAGGTCCCAATTTAAGGGTATTTCACCATTTTCATGTCTTATGGCAACTCTTCCACCAAACACATGGAAAGTTTTTGTGTCAATACAAATTGTTCAAATCATTGACCCAATTATAATTGGAGCCTAGAAAAAGGAAAGAAAGAAAGACAGATAGATAGATGATGGTAATAATTGGGCAGTCATTGTCTTTAAAGTCTTCCATTTAAGTATCCAACCATGGACATTCTTCAGCTGATTTTTTTCTTATATTATGCAAAGATGGATAAATCTTGCTACTACAATGCATTTGATTTCATGTTCTTGAGAAATATTAAATGTAGAAAATAGGAGTATATGCACAAAAAACATGGGGGTAAGTCAATTGCCAGGTACAATTTTCTTGTTCAATACTTGGAACAATTTTCTTGGTCATTATTGTATTTCTTCATTAACGGGTCATTTGGATGCTTGAAAATGGTTTAAGTGGTAAATGATTTACCCTCTCCTATTTGGCTGTAAACTGTAAATAATTGCCTTTGTTTGGATAGCCCCAAAATTGTTTTAAGTCCTATAAATGAAGAGCCAATATTTCCATTTATTAACTGGTAAATGGAGAAATTGTAAATAAAATCACATAGCAATAAATCATTTAAAGTTAGCTCCATTTACAGACATCCAAATGATCTTTTACTTCTGAAAATGGGCTTCCATGGATTTCTTTTCCAAACTCACTCTTCCATGACTTTATATAATTTGGGAGCTTTCATGTTTAAAGGATTATATCAAACAACAGGAAATGAAATGTATTGGTGGTGGGACCCTAACATACCGACAAGATGTGGTTAGATAAAGACTCGGTTTCTGGGGATATCGTTCTTCTTCCAGCCCCCCTGTTTTAGATAAATTCTACAAACACATGGTTTAAAATTGAACAAGAATATTCAGGTAAAATTATCATGTAGATGAAAGGGCAATCTGAACTGGCCTAGTGCAACTATTGACATGTAAATTATCATGTAAAGGAAAGAATGATGCAAATATGTGCAAGAATGAGACATCATTTTCTGTATGACATGTATGAATATTTGATATGCATTATGAATAGTATAGACATGAGAGAAAAACCTGAGCTAACCTTTTCTTTCACCATCATCATCATCTAAGCCTTATCCAAACATATTGGGGCCAGCTACAAGAATCTAGGCTGATCAGTGATCAGAACCATTAATATGGTGGGTCACCACATATATAAGTAATAACAAAAAAATAGCAATGATTACTGAATGTACACTCCTTACCACTTGGCCATTCTTAGTTTCAAGAAACAAAGAAAAAAAAAAGAGAAAAAAATCATTAGAGTAGAATGAAGATAATGGAGATCTAGACCATCTAACCCAAAAAACCTATGGTGGTCATTCCATTCATTGGGTGATTCAAATCTTAAAGACAACCAACAAATTTGTGGTTGAACCACAACTGAGTATTAGAATGGTTGTAATATTATGAAAAATGACATAATTATATATTGAACAGATATAAGTCTGAAACTTTACCTATACAGTTATATCCATAATAGTTGGTAGCAGCAGGATAGTATGGGCCCTCGCTTCATTCTCTTTACCTTTTTCACGCCAACATTAGCCCTCGCTTCCTAATGTAGTCTAGTGCAACCTAAAGACAGAAGTGCAGATTCAAGGCCCATGTTAGTTAAGATACTTTACCATCGCTAATAAAGTTAATCGCAACAATTAGTAAATCCCAACATGATGCATTGCAAAATTATCTAAACAATGGTTAGAACATTGCTTTATACTGGGTGATCTCAGAGTTGTATAGATCTCCATGTTCCTGTACCCTATATTATATATATATATATAATATAGGTAATCATCATCTCTATTATATATAACGGGGGGAGCCTTGGACATTTTTTCCCTCACAATTTGTGCTTGGATGCATCTGTAGCTTCAATTATTAGGGTACAGGAAAGGAATTTAATCTTTAACTTGGGGCAACTCATCATGATTGGATTTTGAACTCTTTGGGGCAGGCCTGTTGAGCAGGCCTGTCTTTCGCCAAAGTTGTTACATCATTACAAAAAAAAAAAAAAAAAAATAGATAAAAACATTTGACATAATTTTTAAGAGCAATAACCAAACATTCTCAATAATTTAAACAAGAAGTAACTAATCACAAACCATCATGATTCAAAACACACCTATTGTAAAATCGAAAGTAGCTGGATAGCAAAAGATTACCTTCTAGCATAAATATCCAATAATGAATCAGTCATCAATACTAACTTGTCCTGCAAATGCAAGCTATCTCATCAAACACATGTTGTGCACACAAACATTTCATCAAACACATGTTGTCCACACAAACATTTCATCAAACACTTGTTGTGTAAACTTGAACATTCACAACAAACAATTAAAGGTAAGACTATTCTATACATGGCATACATTTATAAATTGAAAACTGTTAAACAGTGACATTTCATCAAACACATGTTGTGCACACTTAAACATTCACAATAAACAATTAAACAAGTCCCACATCTCTGAAGGGAACAAGATCTGACTCTCTTGAATCACACCCACCAAAGAAGAAACCAACTCTATACACAGATCTGAAGAAATCAAAAAATAAATGAGCCCAAATGAAAAAAAAAACTACAAAAATCAGAAATCAAATTAGTCCAGATGAAAACAAACCCCAAAAATAAAAACTATGAACACCCACATGAAAAACCCCCAACATTAATCCATCAACAGAAACATACAAAATTAGAAATCCACCAAACAAAAGAACCCATCTAGATGGTGGAAACAAAAACCCAAAAAATCGAACTCCAAATGGTGGAAAAAAAAAAGAACCTAAACCCCCACTAATTCATCAAAAGAAAATATGAAAAATCAAGAAACTCATGTAGATAATCAATCCACAAGGCTTATCACACAAAAACTCGAAAAATCTAACTCTAAATGGCGGAAAAGAAAAGAAAAACCCAAATCCCCACCAACCCATCAAAAGAAAATATGAAAATCAAGAAACCCATGCAGATAATCAACCCACATGAAATTCAACTTGAACAAAAAAGAAAGAAAGAGAGAAGGAAGCTTTACCTCTTCCGAAAAGAGGGTTTTAGAAGCCATAGACGTTCCTGAAAAAGGGTTTTGGAAAACCCTCCTGAAAGTGCTTTTAACTTTCCAAAATGGGCTCTGTTGCTGAAATCACACTTTTTCAATTTTGCGATGAATTTTACAACGGATCAGATTCGTCGCCAAAAAGTGCTTGGTTTAACGACGGACAACTCCGTCGCAAATGAAAAGAATCCGTCGCTAATCATTTTTTTGACGGGTCAAATGGCGGGATATAGTTGCAAGTCTCGTCGTTTCCCAATATTTTCCTGCGGAATTGTTCTGTCGAGAATTATACGACGAACTATATCCGTCGCTAATTAGAGATTTGCGGCGAGTTTGCGTCCACTTTTATTGGTTTGGCGACGGACTTAGTCCGTCGTTAAACCAAGCATTTTTGCGACGGACACAGTTTGTCGCAAAATTCACATTTCTTACATAGTGTGTCTACATAATGTTGGGTGTAAAAAGTATTTTATAATAGTTGTAGTCCCGTTTAATTAAGGGAGTGTTACAAAAGAATTTCCCTTTTATTTAAGGAACAACTAATGTACATTCTATATTTGCTTTACAAGGTAAAACCATTCCTATCTATGAGGAATTAGTTTCTAATTTAGAGGGATTTATGTGATCCTCTCTGGAAGGTTCCATATCTACCTTGTGAGAAATGGTACTATGAGGTTGAGCTCATGGGAAGTTCCCATGAGGTCGAACTGTGTGGGCCCCATTGTGATGTGTGTCAGACATCAACATCGTGCATTTGATGGGTCCCCTTTAGTTTATGGGATATCTAAAAAATCAGCCATATACGGAACTTAGGTGGGCCATACCATCTAAAACCATGTGAAGACATGCCTAAAACATCTAAAAGCACTTGACAAGGCCCACCTAAGCTTTGGATGCGGCTGAAACTTCGTTTGACCCCTCATCCAAGTGGGACACACATAATGGATGGGCTGTATTTGTAAAACACATCTCCATGGGCCCAATAAACGATCATGAAGGTTTTAATACGCGGGTAACACCTCTTAACTATTGTATGTGGTGTGGCCCTCCTAAGTCATGGAGTGACCTAATTTTTAAGCCCGTGGCCCTCCATGAAATGCTGCATCTGACTCACGCGGTAGATGTCGACTTCATAGTACCATTTCCCATATATATATATATATATATATATATATATATATATATATATATATATATATATATATATATATATATATATATAGGATGAGGCTACCAAATAACCTCTCGTACAACATCTACAAATGCCATCTCCTTAAGTAGCATCATTTCTTTCACTTCGAACTATGGTTAAAGATCTCTTCGAGGTAGACGTGATAGTAAGTTGGATCAAGGTCTTCGTCATGAACCAGTGTTCCAATAGAAAAAGTCTTAGAGACTAGGAAATTCCTGAATAAGCATCTACTATCAGGCTTTTGTGGTAGGAGGGAGAGGATGCTAGTGCTTTGCTCACTTACCTATCGAGAATAGATTCTTCGGTTCTTATTCGAGAAGATCCCGCGGTTGGCATAGTGGAAGACCCCGTGGACGGCTGCCTCATCGAAGGCATCTCCACCACCATTGCCTCTACTTGTTGAGTCACATTGAATATATATGACACAACCCAATCATCATGATACCCCGCTCACACCCATTACCCATCCTTTCATATGTTTTCCTAAAATCACTACAACAACATCATGCATACACTAAATCCCTCTGTCCAAACATGGGATTAGCCATAATAATGTCTTTTATTTGTGCATGAAAAAAACATTAAAAAATGAAAAGTTAGATACTATATAAGTATTTAAATTAAATAAATTTATAACCACTCACAATGGTTGTGTTCATATTGGGTGTCAAAGCATGACTGTTTGTCATAGTATGGCTATCAATGTATTGTTCGTTCCTAGTGACCAAACTACAATCCATCTTGTGCTTTTTTTTTTTTTTGTAAAATAAAAAACAAACATAGAAGAATAATTTTCATGAATCATGTATATATATAAAAAAATAAAAATTAGTAACTAATGTGGGTTAAATCCTTTCTAGTCATGTAATGCACCCACCCTGTTAGTTGCACAACACACCCACACAGTTAGTCACACGATGCACCCACGCACCCACCAGTGGGGTTGGTGTGTCTTTTTAGCATTTCGAACCTAAGACCTGCTATTGAAATGCCTAGGTATGTGTGGGTCTTTATTATATTGTGAAGTTCTTTGAACTTCACACTCTTCTCTTGCGACTCCTACATCGATCTCAAGTCGACGTACTTCTCCCATTCATCTTGTTTCACCCACTTAATGTAATGACTCTGATTTTTTGTACACATAAATTATTCATTAATTGTCGTGAATAGATGGGAGTTGGCCCTATCTCTATGCGTAAGTGCTAGCTAAAGCTATGTGGTGGGTGTGCTTTCTGCAGTCGGTTTCACCTGTGTCGCTCTGTTTGTTGTAGGTTGCTGGGCAGATCTCTTTGGGTAGGAGTTTAGCTTCTCTGAGATGCAGCTGAAATGGATTAGCTGGGTTTTGGTTTGTCCGTGTTGTTAGTTGGGCTTGCAGTTGTTGGCTGGTTTTATCTTTGTTGCAGGTTCTTGGTGGATTGGGTGTTTGAAGGATTGGTTCGCAGGCTTTTCCAGGTCCTAGTTTTTGGGGCTTTTCTTCTTAGTTTACTTTGGTCTTTGAGTTTTTGGGTTTATATGATAAGTGAGGCGTTATTTTTAGTGTGGCGCCCACGTGAAATTTCTGTAAATTCTCCCTCTTGAATAGTATATCGGGTGGTGATTTAAAAAAACAAAAAAGTAATTTATTTTGTAATTAATAAACAAAACAAGATGCTTAGCCACTTAGTAAAGATACTCTCGGTTTTGTAAAAAGATGAGGGATCGATTCTTGTCACCACGAGAGTTAAACAATTTGCAAAGCTGGGCAAAATTTGAATTTCTAGATAAGAAAAGATGTGCATAAACTACCTTATTTGGAGAATTCTCTCCTTTAAGAAGACTACGTGAGAGCCTACATTCGAAACCCTAAGAAGAGAAACCTAATAAGAGAAAGTAAAAGGGAGAGATAAGTGGGATAGCTTAATCTAGTAAGGGGCTGTTTGGGGCATGGTATTAGATGGAATTAGGTGGGATGGAATTGCATTTGGTTCCACCCAAATTTCATATGATGTTTGGGGAGGATGGGAGGCTTGGGATTAGGTGGGATGGAATTGAACCTGATCCCATGTGGGATTTTCATGGGATTTCAAAATCCCACACACGTGGGCTCCACATTGATGCATGTGTTTTATCAATGCTGTCCATCCATATAAGTCTTTTATACATGACACTATGGTTATATACATGTTCAAGTGATGGACATCCGTTGTAAATTTGGTCCATTGATTACAATTCCATGGTCCACCAAACAACATTTTGCTTAATCCAATGGTTTTCCATGGTAAGTATTTGATCCTAAACATGGGATTGGATATGAAAATACCATGGGATTACCAGACATATAATCATTGTGCAATAAATGATGTTAATCCCACCTAATACCATTCCATCCCTTCTAATACCGTGCGCCAAACACGCCCTAAGTCCCTTCACCCCCCTTTTTCTTTATTTTTGTGCATTAAGTATATTTTTCCCCGATCTATGCAATGGACGGTGTGGATTGGCGACACGTCCATCACACAAATCTGTGGTAGATACAGAAACAATTGGATAGATAAGACTTAGATTTACATGAAATCTCTCATTGTAGCATTGATTTGGAATTGTTTAGTTGTCCTAGATCATTTGTATGGATCTTCGGATCTTAAAGGCCAAAATATAGAAGGACCACAAATTGCAAACTGAAATGATCTTTGGATGGTCCACAATAATCATATCTGATCCTAGCCTTTCATTAATATATGTGATCCTATGATGGATTACCAGATGCATCATATTCGAGCTGTACCGTTGGTATAAATTACGGGATAAATTTAAATCAACACCCAAATTTCTGAGTGGATATGACCATTTAGTGGGCCACAATGATCACATGATAGATTGGTATTAAATACATAATCTGAATTCAATATGAACATCAAATGGTCCAGATCTAATGAACTATTAGTCATTCCTTAATTTAATCAGGAGGGAATAAATGGATGGTTCACTTCTGAACCATGTGATAAAGGAATCCATGAAAACTAAAGAAACAAAGAAAACCCTAAAGCTTGTAAAATCAGATAGTCATGATGAATTTTCAACACCGTCCTCAATCGATCGATCGAACATGGCGAAATTGTCTAGCGACTTCACATGAAATTCCTAGCTAGTTTTGATCGATAGCGGAGTTTGATCGATCGAAGTGGATAAAAAGTCTCTAGCGTGTTATAGTGGGAAATTGGAGTAATTTTTATAAACTAAAGTGGACTTCGATCGATGCTAGATCGAACGAAGAAATGCTCGATCTATGTCGATCGATCGATGGTTCGGTGGATAGGTTGGGTTGATTTTCAAATTTGACATTTTTATTTGTTAAAACCATATATAATGTAATGTAGTACAATTTCTAGATCATTCTAAGAACACCGAAATGATCAGATCATGTTGACTACTCAAATGGGCCCCACGTTGAGGATTAAATCTTGATGTATTGTGTTGAGGATGAAAATTGAAAGGAAAGAAGATTGAATGGTTAGATCCTCCATGTGAACCCTAGATTGGGATCTGATTAGTCGAACACTACAAGAAAATTAGCCTTTTACAACAGAAGTTTTACAACGGGCCAGCCACAACCATTGTAAAAGAATACTTTTTACAACGGGCATAGTAAGACCATTGTAAATAACTTCATTTTACAACAGTCGGGTACTAGCCAGTTGTAAAAACGATTTTTTTTACAATAGGCTCTAGGAACCGATGTGATTGTAATATTTACAACGGTTTCTACTCGTTATTAATACTAAGTTTTTACAACAAGCTTCACACATTGTAAAAACTTATTCTTTTATAATTAGTTGATACTACTACGGTGCCAGCCAGTTGTAAATACTTCTTTTTACACCAAGAACAACCTTCATGGTAGGCCCCACAGTTAGGGCTCCTACTAAAGGCGAACCCTCTTTTTACCGTTTGAGCATGGATTGGATACTACCCCCACTAGGAACTAGCTAGAGATAGATGGTCTTGTTAGACCCTTTGTGAGGCCAGATGCAGATTGTGTCTTGCGCCTACCCGGACGCATTAACGTCCAGGCAGATCTATGGAGGGGCCCACTGTGATGTATTCGTTTATCCACTCTGTCTATCCATATTTTATAAGATCATGCTTGTATGTGGGCCAAAAAACAAGGAATATCCAACAATCAAGTGGGCTACACCAAAAGTGAGCGGACCCTGGTGATGTCATCACTACAGTAGCACACTAACTGTAGTGTGTTACTGTAGGGATGACATCACCAAGTTCCCATCACTATTTGGTATGATCCACTTGAAAGTTGGATCTTCCTACCTTTTAGTGTCATATCTTAAAATGATCTTATAAAATGGATGGACAGAGTGGATAAACGGATACATCATGGTGGGCCCTTCGTCTAGGCCGGGGTAGGACGCAATCCGCATCCTGTGAGGCTTACCGTGATGTATATGTTTAATAGTGAGGATTCAATCATGACTGTTTCCTATGGTGTGGTCCACCTAAGATTTGAGTCAGCTTCATTTTTTGGATCATGCTGTATAATGAGCTTTCAAAATGGTTGTATAATGAGCTTTCAAAATGGTTGGATGGTGTGGATTTAAGGCACATGCTTCACTGTGAGCCCCACACTTGGGGTCCCACCTCGGTAAGGGTACTGAGTAAACTATGTGGGGCCCACTGTGATTTATGTATTTTATCCCCTCAGTCCATTCATTTTACCATATAATTTTATGGCTTGAGTAAAAAAATAAAGCATATTCAAAGCTCAAGTGGACCACACCATAGAAACAGTTTGAATTGAATGCCTACGGTTGAAAAAGTCTTGGGGCCAGTGATGTTTTAGATCAAGCTGATATTTTTTTATTTCTGTTCATCCATGTCTGTGTGATCTTTTGAACATGTTGGACGACAGATAATTTCACCATGGGCCCTAAGAAGGTTTGAACGGTGGAAATCATCAATTCCACTATTTCCTATGGTGAGGTCCACTTGAGCTTTTGATATGCTTCAATTTTGGGTTAAACCCCTGAAATGAGCTGGAAAAACATATGGACGGCGTGGATAAACCATATACTTTCATGGTGGTGCCAACCGAGTTTAGTCAGTACGCAATCGGATTTCAGCTAGAGATAACAGCTGATTGCGTGTGACCCCGTGGCTGTGTAGGGTCCACAGAGATGCCTGTGAGAAATAGACTGTCCATCTGTTTTGAAAGACTACAATGGGACATGATTTTGAAACTCAGGCAGATCGAAAATTCAGGTGGGCCACACCAACAAAAGAGTGGGAATAACAGCGTCCGCTATTGAAACCTTCCTGGAGTTGACCATGATGTTTATATGCCATCCAAACCGTTCAAAGAATTATTAACACCCCGATAAACTGTATGAAAAAATATCATACTGATACAGAACGCGTTCAATCCCCACTGTTTAGTATAGTATGGACCACATGAGTTTTGGATCAACCTGATTTTTACAATCCTGTACTATTTTGGTTTTTGAAAATAGATGGACGAGTGGATTTCTAATGGACATCTATGTGGACCCCACACCGCCACGGGCATTGTTGAGCTCTTAATTGTGCATATTCTAATCCCAATTCATCACTCATTATGCAGGGTTTCATGATTTAAAGACTAAATTAGTGCATGGATTTGTGATTGTAGGAATAAGAATGACTTCACCCAAATAATGACCAAAAGGGGCTATTTCGAAGCCTTGGATGAAGATACAAAGTGGACCAAAGAGAGAAGAAAGCAAGGAGAGAAAAGAAAAGAAAGAAAAAGAAGAAAGAAAGAAAGAAAATATCAAAAGAAGCAGCCTAGACCGGTCAAGACCGGTCGGCCAAAGAAGCCAGACCGGTCGGCCACACCCTTGGATCTTGCTGGATGGACAGTTAGGCAGTCCGACCGGTCTGGACCGATCGGCCAGCCCAGTCCTACCGGTCAAGACCGGTCAGCCAAGGGATCACCTCTTCTATTTCAACGCTGGACTGATTCAATCAACAGGTCCGACCGGTCGTGACTGGTCGGCCAGCCCAGTCCGATCGGTTAAGACCGGTTGGCTCTGCGTAAATAGTGAACTTTCTATTCTGGCCGCCGAAATTCTTTGCGCAAGTGCGTAAGTTTACGTGTAATCTGAAAGTTTCTTGCGTAATGGACACCTCCAAGCTATAAAAGGACTTCTTCCCTTCATACCAAAGCATGCCAGGACGTGGGGATTGCTTGGGAGACGGATTCTACTTCGAGTTTCTTAGTTTTCTTCATGTTTTAGTTATTTTTATGTTTTTAGAGGCTTCTAGTTCAAGGATGTTAGAGATGAACTAAAACCTCTTAGCTAGGGCTAAGAGGGGAAGCTTTTGATTCGTTTTTGATGGATTGATGCAACCTAGGTTTCCTTTTATGTTTTAATTGAAGAATTTTAGTTTAATATGAGTTTGAATCAAGTACTAGTTTGGTTTTTTACTTTGATCTCTTAATGACTCTGGGCTCATGTGATTCTTAGTGATTCTAAGCTTAATATCTTAGCTTTTGAGCATTAATTATGCTTGTGTAGTTCATTGATCTACCATCGACTCCGGGCATGGTAGACGCTTTGATTGCCTTGTGTACAATGGCCTGATTTTTATGTGGGAACTCATTCAACTAAAGTTCTTATCTTTTGTAGTAATCTGAAAAAGTTGTTTATTGATTGATTTTGATTTAATTAGAGTTCTAATCATGAGTTGTAATCAGGTCTAGTGACAGGATTTGATGAAAGCTATGGTTATGAATCTCAACTAGATTGGAAAGAGGCTTGGCCTACACAATTGAGTGTGCCCAAGGCCTGAGCATTGTTGTAGGAATCGAATCAATGAATGAGCAGCTGTTTTAGATAATTGTTGATTGGACCGCTCTATATTCCAATCGGATAGAGATATGAATTCGATTCCGATTGAGTTATGTGAGATCTAGTTGTGTTGATGCATTGAAACTTATCAAAAGTGGATCCTTGGTGCTCTAGTGCCTTTTTAGATTGATATTACCTTACACATTCACTGTTTAAACCCAAATCATTATTTTCCAACTTTAGTTGTTAATAGGATCCTAATTACTAGTTATTTTAGTTAAATTCTGAGAATACCCATTCATAAATCTCTGTGGGTACGATACTCGGTCTTTCCGAATTATTACTACTTTGCAACCCTACACTTGGGGAGTGAACAGGCATAGAGATATCTTTATGCCCGGGGTCACAGGCAATCCATTCCCCTAAATACCTACTCCCGCCGAAACAATCCCCAAATCCCTACCCCGCCAAAAACAAAAATCCTCAAATCCAAATCCCGCTCTCTCTCTCTCTCTCTCTCTCTCTCTCTCTCTCTCTCTCTCTTTCTCCACCCAAACGGCAATAGATCTTGCTACCGCCCCCCTTTCCAGCAAGCTTACCTTTGTTGTTCCTTCTGACAACGGCTCTCCACTGACAATTTGTCTTCATCAACTCTCCACCAGCAATTTCTATCCACCGGTGAGGTATGTAGCCATTTCTTCCATCGGGGACTGACTACTACTTAGGACTGACTGTTGAAGACTTAGACCTACAGGGTGTTGGCTGGATTTTGCCAGCTTCAAAATGCAAATGCTCTGCTATAACCCTGTCTAGCATACAAAAAAGATGAAGAGGGCCAAGGTAAAAAAAATGCCCTACTTCCCTTCTTCTCACATTTCCCTAATTTATGCAATTGCCACTATTTTTTCGTGTTCTCTTTCGTAGATCAGGTGTTCAATGTCCATTCCATTTCAAATGCTTATAAGTAGATTGGAAATTAGGTTGTACACTTGCATGTGAGGAATTATACTGATCTTAAATCTAAGGCGTCTGGTTTTATGTCTAGAATAAGAAGGTCGGGGGATTTTGGGTTTTGGGGCTGGTTGTTGTTTGATTGGTAGTTTCCTTTGAATGGTTGGAAACTAGATTTTTCATTATATGTGTTTTGGCCACGAGGACTGGAATGGGATCGATCAGGTCACGCTATCAAGTCATTTGATGATTGGGTGTTTGAACATTGGCTTTTTACAAGAATAAAAAAGGTTTCTTGACAGATTGATTGTGTTTTAAACCATTGTTTTCTAGTCATTTATATCTATTAAAAAGAAAAGAAGAAAAAGAAGAAGAAAAGAAACAATGCTTTAGAACTGAGTTTTTTAATACCAGTATCCATGAAGTTCATGAATTTGCATTATTGTCAACAAATGGATTCCATACAGTATTTATCTCTTCAATCATTTAAAGTTTCGTCATCATTTATTTATAGCTTGCCCAGGTGTTGCTCCTGCTTTGAATTGCAATTTATGAACATGTTTCCTCTCTGGCTTCCACTTCCTAGCTATATCCATTTGGACATATCTATATCCATGGCTTTGTACAAATAATTCTAACAAATTTTTGGATATCTTAATTCCCAATGCTCTTTATCTTGAATCCTAGTTGTATTGCAGGTTGCCCGTAGTGGCCATACTGTGACAAGAGCAGGTTCTGTATTGATCCCCTTTGGAGGTTAAGATTATAAAGGGAGGAAGTTGAATGATGTTCATATGTTTGGAGGTGACACGAGCAGGTTCTCTTATGTGGTTTCCTCTGCATTGCAGGTAAGTGTTAGTCATGGTTATGGTACAATTACTCTTGTCGATGTTATATGGAATTCAAACCTATTCTACAGCTATCAGATGACTTTTGATTATTTTTATTTTGAGTTTTATGAGAGTTATCTTTATTTTTGGTTCACTAAAACTTAGAGAATATGAGCATCAAAGTTCTATAAACTGAACTCAGCAGTGTCAATATGCATGCATAGAGGGTCAGGGCCATCTTCAAGATTGAACCATGTAGCTGCTCTTTATGATGATAGAATTCTTCTTATTTTCGGCGGGGCATCGAAGTCCAGAACTCTAGATGACAGATTCGCTTGACTTTAAAACAGTTTGTGAAGTTAAGATACTACTAGCATTTTCATTTTTATTCTTCTTGAAAGATGTGTTCAGATAGTTTAATCTTAGATCCATGGAAAATAGCATCTTGGCTCCTTACGCTCCAACAAATATTTGATGTGCACTTTTTTGTTCTGTTAGATGGGATGGTCAAGGACTAAGATATGAACTCCTTTGCCATAGCTGTTGAATTTTAGTTTGGTTTGGTGGTGAAACTATGCATCAAGTACAAATTCATTTAAATGATAATCGTATGCGAATCAACGTTTGATGTTCTTCTACATTAGTTTCATTAGATTCTTTGTAGGTGATTGTTGCTTGTGATGTAAATTTCTTCTTCATATCAGTCATTGGATTTATATTTATTTGGATGGTGAATTCCACACAAGCCTATCTTGTTGAATTCCACACAGGTTTAGGTTCATAAATTCATTGAATTTTACGAACTCCAACAAGTATCGAAGTTGTAGAGCTACTAAATGCTTGGTTTTTCTGTATGGTAAGCATTGTTCAAAGTTCACTGACATTCGTTCTACTATAGTTATTCTGTATCCTTGGAACAGAAACAAGGAGAACTTCCATTCAAATCATTTCTATTAAAGCTATCTCTGTTTTCCTATTTTTAAGGTGGTTCTTACATGTGATCTGGGCTTTTCTAAGGCCTGATTATTTGAGCAATGGTGTACAAATAGATATTTAGGGGAAAAAAAATGCCACAATGGTTCAGTTCAATGGAAAATTGTCCAAGGATCACAGGTTGTGAACTTCTAATCTGGGAGATTTTTCATGGTGTTCTCAGTAGATGGGTGTCCATCCGATAAACTGAATCGTGGGCCTCAAATGTGCTGAATCCCGTGCATTGGCAATATTAGGTGTGCACGTCATTTTGAGCAGGACACAATTCTTCATCTCAAAATGCACATCATTTTGAGTTGGTTTAGTTATATTTGGTTCCCATATGTGAATCTCTCCATGGTTTGTAGGTGAAGAGCAATTTGTAAAAGGAATCTTGGCTGCAAAGACGGTGAAGTTATCCATCACCACTTATACAATGGCTAGCCACTTTCATTTTATCCTTTCGTTGATTTTTTTCCTATTGTACTTCATCTATTTGATCTTGATTGGGGTGTAACAATATCTATGCAGTTGCCAGATTCTAATAGGAAAATGCTGTAAATTTGTTGATAATGAAGCCCACATGTTCAAACTTCGTGGTCTATATGTGAAAGAGTTTGCAATGCTTTGGGAATTGGCTACCTGTTTAGTAGATTTTGGTTTCTTGAGTGCTCAGAGCAAGTCCCATTTGCACCAACATATCATCAAGGTAATTCGAAATTAGTAAGTTACTCAAGCCCCACTCCATTTATTAATTAGATCTTTGTCAAAATTTATTGCTTTTGAAGAATATGTTGGAATTCTAAAACTAATTTTGTTTTGACTTATAATTGTGTGAACATTTTATAGGGTATGGTTTAGATTTTTGGACTTATTTTGGATTTATACCTTTTTTAATGATGAGATTATTATTACTATATTTTTTTTTTTGTGGAATGGCCAAGTGAATGCATTAAATATCATGGTCTAAATTTGTGATATTGTTTTGGTGATTTTGTGATTCTTATGTGACGAATGAACACAGGAACTAAAAAATTGGGTGGTGATAGGGAGCAAAAAAAGAAGGAACTATTTACAACGAGCCTGAGCAGTGGTAATTAAATTAAATAGATTTACAAATTTACAACTGGTTAAATAGATTTACAAATTTGGACTTTTCACAAGGGGTAGAATCAGTTGTAAATTATCATCATTTACAACGGGCATTACCTGTTGTCACAAGTTACCAATCACAATGGGCTCCAACCGTTTTAAAAAACTGCCTTTCATCGTTGTAAAGTAGTATTTACAACTGTCATTTTCTTATTTACAACAGGTTATAACCGTTGTTAATAATAAGGCTCTTTTTGCAACGAGGGCTATTATAACGTGCGCGTGACTGTTGCGAAACACGTTTTACAATGGTTATCGCCTGTTATAAAAAACTAATTTTCTTATAGTCGAAGATGATCTTACTATACAAATTATAAGTAGACTGAAATATAATTGGATTATATGATGTATTTAACAGCTTGTTGATTGATTGAACTTGGGGTAACATCTTGGAAGTCACTTCACCAAGACAAAGGTGAGTGATCCCATCACGTTTCCTCAATATTAAAATTAAAGTAAATTTTTATGATTGCTATGTTTTGTTGTTATGTTAACTGATATACCATTTGTTGTTATTCGTATGCTTACTTGTTGTATTTAAATGATTTAGTGACACATAAATGATTGAACAGAAAGATTATTATCATGATCTAATTTGGTTTTAAGATCTTACATCATTGAAAGCATGGAATTTGAAGTTGCCTCTCATATGGAGATATGAATGTATGATAATAGATACATGTGTTGCATTAATGAGTGGCATTACATGCACTACAACATTCTCATGCATAGCATTTCAACGTTATAGCCTAGAGCACTACTCTAGAAGACCGCGATACTTATAGTGTGAGCTGCTTAGGGACCATCGAGATGCCTACAATCTACAGAAGTTTGCCCTATGACAAAAATTGGGATGTGGGTTGAGGGAATCCAAGCTAAGCAAGTGGATGGTTTCTCTTATACCCACTTGATGCATCATCTCACATTGGATAACGTCCCTACATTCATAAGCATAATGTATTATGTGGATAACTTGTACATGTGTGTACTATTTAATTTCTTTGTGATATGCACGAACCATGATGGATTCACTCAGTAGGCCTAGCTAGTTGATGGTTTATTGATGAAAAAATTACATAGAAGTAGTTGAAGTTGATCCTTTAGAATAAGTACCAGAGAACGAGGCTGAAGGAGTGAATGATCCATAGGAACGTGGTCATACTTAACAAAAGAAGAAATTGCGGAATTGGACTTGTTGAATATTTGTTTTAGAACTTACATATTTTAGTTATAATTTTTTTATCTATTTCAAAACGGTTATACTGCGGATGTTTCCAAATTAGTTATTGGATATTTATTTTACGCATAATTCCAATTAATGATGAATAAGTTCCTAGACCGGTGGACGGTGGTATAATGGTTAATACTTTATGATGGTTAACAACATGTGGTTGTGGATGCATGATTGATCTATATGTGGCGGATGTGAATGATAACTTAGATTTACACTTAATACTACGCTTCCATTCATGAGTACGATTTTCTGATTTAAGTACACCAAGTGTACAAGTCATAGTCCGTAACTTAGGTATAAGGATGCACACTTTGTATCCGAATTGTGGGACATGGCACTTAATCCTTTTATTAACTTTTTACTCTACATCCATATCATTGGATTCTTGGTAATCCTTGCCTAATCAAAATTTTCAATCTTTTCAAGCTTTATCATATTTCTTTAAGTAGTAATCCCGATGATCCTCTTACACATCATAGCGAGACTATGAAGAAGACGAGCAAATCCTCTTACACATCATAGCGAGACTATGAAGAAGATGAGCAAATCCTCTTACACATCATAGCGAGACTATGAAGAAGACGAGCAAATAGGATAAATTCAACACCATGGACATTTGTTAAATAAAAAGTGAAATTAGTGACTAGAAACAGATACTTTTAAGTAACTTATTGACTCTTCAAACGTTACTTGAATAAGATGCCAAAGTAAATCAAACATCATAGCGGGAACTTGACACTTTGAAGGGTATAATGGAGAGATGTTGCCCTATGAACATCCCCCTAGGGGGCGCATGGAGTGCAACGTCATTGCTTGTGCGGCCCGCCCTGGCTCTCCAGTTCAAAATTTATCGCACGTGGTTCCCGATGATGAGAAAATAGATTTGTTTGGAATCACTAGGTTTCCTTGGCTGTGTAATACCTTTCTCAAGGTTAATGAATGATACGTTTAAACATTTCGAGCTTTTTAGAGTCGTCACTAGATAAGATAAGGATTCAGAATCCATAATTAGGTAAAGTCCGTAAAATTGGCTAAAGAACGAGAAATTCAAAGAATTCTCGAATCAAGTGACTCTTGAGTTGTTCTGAGTCGTGGATTCTAGGTAAGGGGTTTGGTTATAGAAAACAAAATGGCTAGGCACCATTTTTCACCCATGCAACACACAGTCTCTACTTTACTATACTATACCATTTTTAAGGGGATTTATTGGACTTATATTAATAACTTACATAATTAAATGGTACCATATTGTCCTGTTGGGCATAAATAGATAGAAAATTTAAAGAACCGAAGCAAGTTTAATTAGTGAGTAAACATAAACTAAAGACAAGCGCAATCCTAAATTTCTGGTTGTTCCTTTAAGCCATGTCTTTTTATATATAAGATCCCCAAAAGGAACAATTATAAAGCATACTAGTCGTGGCATTAGAACAAAGCCTACTAATTAAGGTGTATGTAAAAAGTGAAATAAATATAAGAAGGTGAGTGGGTCTAGGTGTAACGACCTACAATTTTGGCCACATGAAAACTAGAGTCAATAAGTTAAAAGAATTAATTAATAATTAATAAACAAAATAAGATGATAGACTAGTTGGTTAAGGATCTCTTGGTTGGGGGAGAAGCTAAGGGATCAAGTCCTAATACTGTAGGAAGTTATTCTTTTTACAATTTTGGGGCCCACCATAATATTTATGATATATCTGCTCCGTCCATTAGTTTTAATTGAATATTTTGAGACATGAGCCAAAAAATTAAGCAAATCCAACATTCAAGTGGCCCACACCATAAGAAATAGTGGTAGGAAGAAGTTTTTAACAATAAGTGTTGGATTCCCTTTTTCCTAAGGTCTGGTCCACCAAAGCATTGGATTTGACTCATTTTTTGGTCCATGCCCTATGTTCATTTGGCAAAACAGATGAATGGTGTGGATAAGCAACATACATCACGGTGGGCCCCACCTATATTTCACTATTCTCCTTGATTTTAGCAATAGAAAAGTAGCGAGTCAAATCATACACTGGGAAAAGGGTAGTAAATACCCAGGAAATAATCATTATACATTTACATTGCATTTATCTGAGCAATGAAAAATCAAACAGGCCCTAAAAGAAGAGAAAAGAGAAAGGGAGAGCAGAGAACTTAAGGGGCTTAGATCCGGTAAGTCTTTATGCCATTTTTATTTTAGTTTTGTGTGTCTTTCTTATTTTTGACCTATCTACATAATGGACATGGTTGATCATCCACCTATACCTTGTGTTGATCTATGAATGAATTGTAAGAATAGACTATGTAAGGGATAGATCCATGCGAGATCCCTTTTATAAAGATTGATTGATGGATATATGGGGATGTCAGATCTGATCTATATGGATCATTTGATCCTTGAGGCCAAACCATACTAGGGTCCAAAGATCAAGGTTGAAGATCATTCTACCAATACATGTTTTGTAACTATTCAATTAATAATGGTTTCTGGTTTTTAGTTGAATTGGATTTAGAATTTTGAATAAGTCCCAATTGGGAGGACTAAGTTGAATTAGTTTAATAGTATAGTTGTTAAGCTGATTGAGATTTAATGTCTGTGACAAATGTTGTGTGATGTTGTTGAGAACTTGGTTTAAACAAATTGTTATGTCTCCAAATAACTATATGACTAGTGATTAAGTACACTAGGTGTACAAGTCATAGTTCATAACTTGGGCCTGAAGGTGAACACTTTGTGTCTGAATTACCGAGCGTGCCAGTAGGTGTGTATGGGATATACGGAGTGGAATGAGGTTTAATCCTATATGTGAGACAGAATAGGGAAAAACACACACCCTTTTATTAACAGAGGGATGGTCAGGTGTCCCGAGTTCCAACCTTACCCATTGACTTGGGCTTGATTTTGGCTTTTGACTTCTTAATTGAAAGAGACAAAGATAAAACAAAGGCGAGGGAACAACTCCTGAAAGTGATAGGAGAAATAGTTGAAAAATGGATGTTAGGAAGTCTTTATAGAATTGTACAGAGTTTTCTGGCTTTCCCTACTTCTACGAAACTTCCTTTGTCTCTTTCATCCTCTCTCTTTTCACCTCTCCTCCTTTTCTTCACTGCGGGGACCCCTTTGAATAGCCACTGGGAGTGAGCCCAATGGCAAATCTTATATTGTCTTCGGTACAGATTGATCATTGAAGGATCGCCAACTCAGATCAATAATCGATCAACGATCACCATATGTTGCGATTGGAGCAAACCAACGCTATAGAACCCATAACTAACTATGTGCAGAATTGACCATAGGGTGACTGGTTCTCACATGTCGATTTTGTAAAGGTTTCACAAAACCTAGGGTTGTGAAAAGCGGTATTCGTAATTATTTGTTGCTCTGTTGTTGAAAGATGGGCCATGTACAATGCTAGGACCCCCTTCTTTTGTGTTCTGGTGGTAATTGATATGTTCTGACGACTGTGTCCGAGGTGTCTTTAGTTGTATAAGAGCTTCATTTAAGCCTTGATGGAAGTCGACGATCAGTGTTTCACACTAGTTATAGTAGGGTGTCTACAGGTGCCCCTCTTTGGCAGGGGTTGGAATGCAACTGAATGCCAAACTTGAATGCCTATAGATTACATGAAGAGACGATCTGATTTTTCTTAAGTGTCGTACCCAAGAAATTCACTTAGTTAAAAGCTTAACATTAACAACTCATGAGGGCTGAGGAAAATGTTCCAACTTGTTCTTGTGCGTTTTGCATCTTTACGAGGTATCGAATTGCAACCCTTTCACACTGTGATCAGCATGTACATCAAAGAAGTCTACAAGTATGGATTCTGAGTGGTTCGAGCCCCTACGCTTTTACGGCTCTATGAGGACAACACAGTTTGATCTAGAAGGGTAGTAATTTTTCGATGCTACACAATCCTCTAGGATCGCCTGCAAGGCCTACTATTTATAATAGGCAATTGTTTATGCGTTTTGTGGCTTTGTAAGTCTCCCGCATTATAATGCAATAATCAAGTGTCCCGAACTAGAGTTGTCTGGGTTATTCTTTAACCATTTGGACTCCTGACTTTGTTACTTGGGTTGCAAAAGATCATTTTATAACTGGGGATGTAATTGCACTAATCCAGATGTGATTATTCCATATTTCGAGATGATCGCACTAACACCCAGAGTTCAGGTCGTCCACCACTTGTTCCTTGTATGATCTCGGAGAAAACCAATGAGTCAGAGAGAACCAAAATCAATTATCAATGTTGTTTTGGCACCCACTAGGGAATAAGGAAGATTGCTCAGTGCCTCGGATGTCACATGAGTTGGTATTTTTAAAAAAAAAATTGAATTTATTATTATTTTTTTAAAAGGTTCTCACCTGTAGATCATTGTTCCATAGGGTTTTTGTTGTAACATATTTTGAAATGATTTTTTTAGGTCATTTATTTTGAAATTTTCACTTGATCTCATGGGTGGCGTTGTCCGGCAATTTTTTATTTGGCCTTTGAAAAAACCTTACCTATTGTCATGCCCATGCGTAGGTCTTGATTGGCGTGGTATACCTGATTTTGGCCCTGTGTTAAGGCATTGAATAGATCTTATCCATCATCAGACATCCAATTTATTTTGATTGGAAATTCGACTATCAATATCAGATTACGTGGAATGGAATGGATGGATCTGATCCATCAAAAGGTGTCCAATTTGTTTTAATTGGAACTTGGATGGTCAAGATCAGATTTGATCAATATGATTTAGCAGTTCCAATCCGCCATCCGACTTCCAATTTATCTCGATCGGAACATGGATAGACAAGATCGGATTGCGTGGAATAGAATGGACAGATCTGATCCATTATCTGGCAAGGGTGCTGGCACCCTTCGAGTTTCATCAAGGTGCACTAGCAGGGCGCCAATGCTCAGGGTGGGTGCCCGCAGGGGGGAGTTGGCACTCTGTCAAGGTTGCCTAGGTAATTTTCTGAGTTTTGTTCCGGATTTTACCTCTTTAGGTAAATTCAACAAAACAAAAAAAGAGTCCTTAATGATGCGGTGGATTGGATGAATGTATTTGACGGCCAATGAGTATATTAATTTTTTAGCACATCATTATTATTATTATTTTCTTACACACAGTTACACATACAAACACCACAAGGGCACTCAAAAGCCATGACCTCAGTGCTAAAACACTCTCCGTCTATCACTGAGCCATGGATTGGAACCCTAATTGTTTACCAGGTTGTCCCATTGTTTCCCAAGACTTTTTCAGAAATGGTGTTCCCCAGATAAATATCATTTCCTCATTTCTACTTTTGGCTAATCTTAACTAGCCCCCCTTTTCTATTTCTTTTTTCTTTTTTTAGGTAAAGGTTCATAAATGGGCTGATTTATTGATAGTTCTACCCTTGTAAAAGCTGGAATACATGCTAACATAGCATGTGTTCAATATCAATCACACCCATCTCCTGGCCCAATTTTTCATGTGCGCGAGATAAAATGCTTTATACACAAGATATAAAACGATTTTTTTATCCCGTAAAGCTAATCGTAGATAAGTTCTTTCCGTTGAGGCATCCACAAAAATCCCGGGGAGGCCTAATAACATACAACAAACCCCAGCATCTCAAAGTGGAATGGGGTCCACAAGCAGTAATGCAATTTGTTCTTTGATCTTAACGTTGGAAACTGTGTACCCATCCCGATGCTGGTATATGAGCTCGAGCACCCGTCCAAGATTCAGGACTCGGATGATCACTGCCGAAGGAACCGGAGTGGGTTTAAGGCATTCGTTGTTGATGTCTTTCCATCCACGTGCAGCCATTTCTCGGAACTTTTGGATACTTTCTTGGTATGAGTCTCCATGCTCTTTCATGTGGCACTCTATTGCAGATGAAACGTGTTGTCACTCTTGCTCAAGCTTCACACATTATTAGAAGATGGGAAAAGAAAAGAAAAGAAAAAAAAATCATTTCTATGTTCTTCTTGACTTGGGTAGAATAGATTTTGCTATTTTATATTTCATCTAATTTCATGAAATTTTAGATAAACTTTTTATATTCAGAAAATAGAATTTTGTATATTATTATTATTCCTTTTGCACAAATGTTTTTTTTTCTTTTTATATATGGAAAGATATGAGTGTACCACCTGTAATTGTATTAATAATGAAAATCATATACACTTGTGCAGGGCAGGACATTTAATCCACATGTTTAGCTGCCGAGAATTAATAGATTTATGATTGAACAAGTTTGTGGAATTGCAAACTTCCCTTCAAAATATATATTTTTTTTAAAAAATTAAGAAATAAATATAGTAATAATAATAAAATAATATACGCTAAAATTGAAATCTAGCATCTCAAAATTTTACAAAATCATTTTAACAGATTAAAAGTTTCACAAAAATCATTTGAACAAAAGACTAATTTGATACACGGGCAGAATAGTTCAGCAGCTATTATAGCATACTTCTATCCCAAAATTGAATCATCTAAATTGTGGGCCCACAAGTAGGACCGTTTAACTCGTATGCCCCAAGTACAATTTATTCTCACAGGGTATAGAAGTTTTTTGGTCCAAGGAAAATGAGTGTGTATGGTCATGACATGGTAAGGACAATATCTCTTTTGATGGAATATATATCATACCTTTCCTGCTTGGATGTCATCCTTCAGTATGGCCCACTCAAGGACTTCCTTTGTTACGACTTCACCCATGCCAATGAGAGATGCCACAGAAAGCACAGAATAACCACCGCTCACTAAGGCAACGTTCATGTATTCCTCTGATGTTGGCACGTACCCTGAATTGGCCCATCTCGCTTCGGCTAAGTAGGCTTTGTTCAGAGTTTTAAACTAAATAAAAGGGAGGAAAGGATAAACAGTCAGAAAGTATATGATAGTTCGTCCAAGTAGGGCTGACAATGGCCTGGGTGGCCCATTGGGCTCTAGGCCGAATAGAACATGGGCCTTGGGTGGTCCTCACTGGGAGTAAACATCCAGCTGTAGATATAAATGGACCAGGCTTAATCTAACCACGCCCAGCCATTGACAACCCTACTTGAAAATGGAAATATCCATCCTCCCACCAATACCAAAAAGAAAAAGATATCTGGACTATCTACTATCTTTATCGTTTGACTGGTGCAAAATGCCCATTGAAATGATTTTAATGCTGCATGAAATCTACCCAGTCCATCAGATACATTACCCCATGTTTGGCTTTCATCCAGTGAGGTCAGTGGATTCGACACTCAATTGGGCCACCCAGTTTATAAAAATTTACAATAATTCTCATTGTATGGCCAATGTGAATTTTGAAATACTGGATTTTTTGGCAATCCTTTAATCCTACACAAAACTGATGGTAAATGTCCCATCCCACTGTATTGTAACCTACGTTCATTTGGGATCATCTTGATCTTTGGTTTCCAGGGCGAAGATGAGGCATGAAACCTGATGGACAGAGTGGATCTGCATGGCACTCAGTTAGTGAGAGGTACCTAGCCCAGGGTACGTAGTCCAGTTCAAGTTTTTTAGAACTGCAACGTACCACTTCCTTCAAGTAGTACATGCGGTATGATTTCCCCTCCCGTGTTAGTTCATCCTCAAATTCATCCACCACATCTAAGAGTGCACCAAAATGCACTTTCATGTAATCTGGCAGCTGATCCATATCCCCACGATCCCACCTGAAAAAAGTACCGAATTGCATTTTTTCAGCTTACAAGGGTCATTGTACAATGTCCATCAGATATCATCAGCAATTGCAAATCGTGATCATCATTGTAGACGTTGCATCCAACAAATCACATTGATCAGATTATCTTCTCACCCAATTTTGAACCATGGATGACGAATTTTGACTTAGTCGTCCATTTTTGGGCCACAAATTCCACATTTTTGGATGTTTTGGATGATTGGGGCAATGAAAATAATGCGAGCGGGGAATGTTTTGTGATCGAGCACCGTCTCTTCCACGGATAAATGATCCTAATCTACGAATTTATCCCGAATAACACTTGATCTTCCTTAATTTCTCAAGGGACACTCGAAGAACAAGAGTAAAATAGAATATAAACTCAATAATTTTCATTAATCAAAGATTGGATGCTTAATAATGAAATAAAACTAATATTTATAATAAAACTAAGTCCTAGAAAAGCTTAGAAAACTCTAATTGATACTTACATGAACCCTAAACATAATAAAAAAAATATCAACAAAAATCTGTGCAAACTGTATAACGCATGTTGAGCGCCTTCTTCCTTCCACTAGTACGAGCAATCCACATATCTAATGAACATGAAACTTTTTGGTTTTATGACCTCGATGTACTCTTCAAAATAGTCAATTCAGATTCTTCATATCAGTTGTAGTGGGCCACCTAGACCATCTCCAGTTTTAGTAGGCGGAATCGAAACTTTCTGGACAATTCGTTCTATTTTGGACGCCACGATCAATCCGTAACTCGGATCAACATAAAACTTGTTGGGTTTTCTCGGCGTCGAGCAGATCTACAAGATGGACGAAACGGATAATCATAAATGATCAAGATGGGCCTTACAAGTTAAGTCGAATTCTAAAAATGGGAATAGCAGTTTCTTGTTCGGACTGAAACTCCAAAACACAGCAAAGTTCACCCGTCTCACGACCGGTCGGCAAGGGGCCACGACCGGTCGTGGATAGCCCTAAATCATCCAGCGATCTGGACTGGATTCCAGTTGAAATTGACCGGTCAGGTGACTGGTCCTTGAGCGTCCACGACCAATCGTCAGATCACATCTTTTTTTTCGTTTTCTTTTATTCTTCCTCCGGTCCATCTCCATCATGAATGTCATCGATCCTTGCCCTTGATCATGGGATTCACTCCCTATATCAGAAAATTCATATGTAAGGTACATGTATCGAACCTTTGCAACACAGCAGAATACAGTTCGAGCTCCTCCAATGTACCATATATGTCGTACATGTCATCCATAACTGATGTTAAGGCAATCAGTTTTTTCGGAAGCATTCTAGCTGGAGAATAATGTGGTTCAAAGTACGCTCCTAATATCCAAAAGTGGCACTCGACCACTCTATTCCTGATGAATGGAAGCTTTGCTGGAAAGTCCACTCCCTTCCACCACCTATAAAAGACAGATCAAGAATCCAATTCATGTTAAATGGGATTTTTTCTAACAATGCACGTGTTGGGCAATGGTTTGTAAGTTCGGGTATTTATGGGCCATGACTGAAAGAACTTTTCAACAGGACAACTCTTAACCTCCGGAATGTTGGAATGTAAAGAAATGGGTAAGAAGAAATAGAACAACAATCCACATTAAATGCAAGAAAAAGGCGTGTTCTGTGGAAGATGAGAGCAGTCAGATCGATGGCTTGAGTAACCTTATCATGGGCCCCGCTCAAACTAACCACTTGTGCAAATAGGAAAGTTCCCTATTAGTTACTGATGGAATCTCAAACATGTGTATGTCTAGGGTAATGTTAGTAATATCATTAAAGATTTTAATTTAGATGTTGGATGGGTAAATACCCACCCATCCGTCCTCATCATCAAGCCACTTGGCTCTAACCCCTCAGGTATATATATGTATGTATTTACATATATACTATGTCCTAGATTATATGTAGTTTAGTTGGTTAATGATGATTGACATTGATTTATATTTTGCAGAGACATTCAACGAATAAGGGGAAGACTACGTCGTGCGCTAGTGTCAGAGTAAATCCTGACACCATATGAATAGTTCTTTTATTATGTTTTGAGTTTATTGTGTTCTTTTATGATTAAATATAATACATTTTGTCAAATAGTGAATTTTATTTGTAGGATGTGACCGAGGTTCTTCTTACTAGTATCGTGAAACCTGGGGTTACTATCGCTAAAGGAGTTGTTTTGAACAAGGATCCGCTCACAAAAGTAGGGGGCCTCCAACTTGGAATTGGTTATTGGGAAGTATCTGTTCAAGTGGCAATGGTACGTCAAGAGGCTTTGATGAGACCACATGGACGATACAAAACAATTAGGGAAGCAGTTGGTGCGAGTATTGCCTGGCCAACGAGTTTATGTGTACAGTATGAATATTTTTTCATTTTTATTTTTGCATATGTAATAGAACTTCTTGTACAAGATTGTGAATATTAATTCATTTCTTTTTGTTATTTTGTTTTGTAGGTTGTAGGCAAATATGGATTGAGCTAATGGAGGGATCTCTCTTTTTGCTATTTCTAAAAAACTGCCTTCATTTTGAGAACATATATACAGTTTAGGTACAATTGGTAGATTTACTTGACTCACGGGTTTTTTTGTCTAGATAAATTGTTTCTGCTATCAGCGGGATGGTCTTTTCTTGTTTGACAGGAACTTTACTTCATCTCTCGTTTTGTTATTTCTGAAAACTTCTTTCATTTTGAGAACATGTATACGGTTTGGGTATAGTTGGTAGATTTACTTGACTCACAGTTTTTTTGCTAGATAAATTTTTTCTGTTTGTTTTATCTTGGGGCCAATGTTTATCTTGTTTAAAGTCCGATTTGTAATGTGGGGCTAGAATCTGGTGTGAGTTATCATTGCTTGCTACATAAACTTTTCTTCTTTAGGCTGTGGATTTAGGAGAAAGCAGGCCTATTCGATGCTCTCGATGCAAAGCATACATAAATTCTTTTGTGGTAAGTACTACTTATTTGTGATTTAGTTACCTCTTCTTTCATCTACTATGATGTGTTATGAGTTTTCTTCTGCTTATGCGTAAAATGTTCTGATTTGAATATTAAAAGAACTACGTAGTGGCTTGATCCCAAACCACCTTTTTGGGTACGTAGGCAGCCGTTCGAACTAGGCAAGCCATGTTGCCAAAATCATGCCAATTGAATGATCATGACACCATTAATGTGGGTCACTGTGTCACAGACATTATTATTATTATTATTTTTAATGGAAACCATGGATATGATGGTTAGCATCATCGAAACCCCACCGCGATCCTTTGGAATCATAAGCAATCCATGCTTTAGCCCATTATATTTGAAGATGATGACTGGACCTATTTAGTTTCTCTTCTCAATCCTGATTGTCCATTTAGCATGCTATTGTTGTGATGGATAAGATCATCCGGACTTGATGATTATTGCAAGATGGCTGGCCCATAGTGGCACAAATGAATGAACCATCTGGATGGATAGATGATTTCGAGAGAGAAAATTTACCATGAGATATCTCTTAGCTCCCTCTCGTGCAATGATTGTAATAAATTGAAATCTAACTTTGCAAAATCCAATAGCATATCAGTTCGGTCCTTGTCTTCCTCATAGATTGAGATGTAGTACCTTGATTGCAGCTTCTCTGCGTGTTTCCTAAGCAGTATATCTAAGGCAATCTCTCCTAGCTTTGCGAGGGGAGAGCTAAGTTGCGGCAATGCTAACTTGAGGTGCTTGGTGATGAAAGTAATGGCTTCATCCAGTATATCTTCCCCATGTGTGCCGAGGTATGCAGCTTCATAGAAACTTAACAAACCCGTATGTGGCTGCTTAAAATTTCTTTGAAGTTACCCTCATTGTCTTTAAACTTTCTAAACACATCTGTTTCACAATCCAAACATTTCAAGACGTCAATAGTCGATAGATGATTTTTTACTTTGAACATTGATACTAGAAAGATGCAGTTATTGTCGGCATGGATCGTATGTGCCTGCAAATGCATGCATGTGCTTTCCATGTGTATGTGTGTGCACGTGCATATGCGTGGACACATGGATGCTTATTACATATATGGGCAGAGTTGCATACAATATTTATTTTCAGAATTCTTACCAGATGACACATTGTGCCCCTGTTGCCTTAGTAGTCGAAATCAGAGTGTGACAGCATAGAGATTATCACCATGATCATTATCATTGATGTAGCCATCATACGTCCCATCTAATTCCTTTTTCTATGTCCTTTTCAAAGTGGTAGGTGACACGGAGGCACTGAATTACATCAATCAAATTCATTTTTTGTACTGAATTTTTTACCTCACAAAGCATTTTCTTCACTTCTCAGTTCTTCGGCACGTTGTTTAGTGCATAGATCAAGCTCCTATGTCAATGTTAGAAATAGTCAGACAATCATAGCAAGAAAATATCACAATCGTTATAAGAAAGTCATAGATTTCAGAGAAGGGATAAATCACGACATTTCTAAATTATTTATATAGAATTTTTAAAATACTATTCCTGAAAATTTCTATTTTTACAGATGTATGTATGTGCATTTATGTATAAACTGCAGCACTTACATATATGATACATGAGTGTATCTACCCATGTGATCAGCAGAGGCTCTGGTAGACTCGAGTTCTGAAGCCTTGCGCGCGCGCACACACACACACACACATATTTGCACACACCCACACACCACATGGGCACTCGGTCCCATGATCTCAGTGTATCTGTTTGGCATTGACTGATTTACTGAGTGAACACTTAGAGATCTCTCTCTCTCTCTCTCTCTCACCTTGTCATCTGGAGAAGCTACAATGAAGTGATCTCCCCATACACTAGGATGAAATTTTACACAAGCGCGACCAATTTCCTTTTTTCTATTTTCCCTTTGCGTGGTACGACCATCAGAGTGACCACCACCCAAAATAAGAGCCATATTTGAGTGAGAAGTAGAGAAGGTGGAAAGCTGTGTGTCTGAAGGGAAGTGGTGTCTTTGAAGGCTAACATGATAGGAATTTAAAGGCATGAGGGTAGACATTCATGCCTAAGGATTACCAAAGAAAGAGACTATCGACCCAACTCAACCCATGCAAATCACGCGTGATCTCATGTGATGCAGTACTACTTGCAATCATGTACCTACCTTTCTCACTAGGCAATCTGGCACACTTGTGATGGATCCCAGATTCTTTTTTGAATGACCACAACTCATCCACATTACGTTATGCGTGGTGTACATGCAACCTAGACCACCTAGTTAGGTGTGGTGTGCATGCAACCTAGACCACCTAGATCATGGGAACCTTTTCTTTTTTTTTTTCTTTTTCCTTTTTTTGAATTTTTTCATAATATCACTTGTAACTTTGTTAGTTTTAGAGAAGAAAAAAAACTATATACAATATTTGGATGGCCCACAAAATCTCTCACTTCACCTATCATATACTCTCCAACAGAATGACTAACTAAAAGCAAACATGTTCTGCCGTAGTATTTTGGCGACAGAGGTATGGAGCTTCTTTTCTAAGATTTTTGACATGCAATGGGCTCAGAGTCACTCCATCCTTCACAAATACAGATTATGGGTGAAGAGAGCGTCATACTCCTCGAAATTTCGAACTTTGAGAGGCCTAACACCTGCCTTCGTTCTTTGGGAAATCTGGCAAGGTCGGAATGCCAGCAGATTTGATGAAAGAAGCATTAAATCAGAAGCAGTGGTTTACAAGGTTAAAAATTGGCTATCGAAAATTGGGAATCTTATCTCAGATAGGGGTAGATTGTCCCTGTCAGAATCCCTAGCCCTCCAATCTCTCGGGGTCTCTTGCTCCTCTTCTACCCCAGATCACTCAATTCAGATCATCAAGTGGTCCAAACCGAGATCTAACTGGGTCAAGTTGAACACTGACGGCTCGTCCAGAGGCAACTCGGTGGAAGGCGGTGGAGGCGGAGTTTGCAGAAATCATCAAGGTAGAGTCCTCTTCGCCTTTCATAGATATTACAGTCACGTTTCTAACACAATAGCAGAAGCTCAGGCCCTTCTAGATGGTATGAAGATGTGCTTGGATCAAGGATACTCTAATATTATTGTAGAAATTGATTCCAAGATTGTTGCGGAGGCTGCTTCGGAGGTCGGTAGCGAGGGGCCATGGAATATCTGGTATAGGATGGGCAAATTCAAGCGAATAAGGCAGCAGGTGAACCTGAAAATTGTTCACATTTTGAGGGAAGGAAATGCGGTGGCAGACGCGCTCGCCAAATTGGGTAGTAGTTCAATTTGGGACTCAAGTTTCCACTCCAGAGCTGAGCTCCCAAAGCACATTAGGGGTCTCCTGACATTAGATAACATTGGGATTGGGGCAATCAGAAAAGGAAAGTAGAAGTCTTTGTACTCTTTAGCATTGGGTGCAGGACAATGCATACACCAGCAAGATGCCGGGTACCTTTTCTCTCATCAATAAAGCTACTGGTCTGGCCTTAAAAATAAATAAATAGATAAAAACTAAAAGCAAACAGGGGAAAGAAAAAGTACAGGATGGATGCTGTTGCGGAGGTATGTTTTAATTGCTGTTAGATTCTCTATAAGCACCCTGTGGGATCCAATGTAGTTTGAGGAGCAGTTTTTATTGGTTTTTTTCCTCCATTTCTCTACTTTGTGCTTTATATTTAGGAGCCATATGTTCATGGAGCCTTCAAAGTGTGCAGAAACAGGGTCTTACAACTGGTTAGCCAGACTAGCCGATTGGTCTAATTATGGACTGGAAAAGCACTGATGTCTTTGGATAGATTTGGTGTACAGAGGGCCAGTCGACTAGGGGTCAAGGAATGGTCGTCGGATGTGCCGCTACCGATTCAAGACCGGCTAGCCGTTGAGGCTAAATAGGTCGAATTTGGTTGAACTCACTGTACTCTTCCTAGCGACCTGCGACCGGTCGTTAGTGGGCTACAACCAGTCGTTAGCGGTGGTGATGTTCTGCATTGTTACACAAATCTACGTAATTTATTTCTATTTTCAATGGGAGATCTATTTATAGGCTCTCCTAACGTGTTTAGATGTATTCCAAGGTATCCTAATTCGTAATTAGGTTTGGGGGGAGAGTTTTTGTGAGGGAGAGAGCCTTGTTCTTTTGTTGGGGCTCTTTTGTGGATAGTTCATCTCTGTAATCTTCTGATTCATAGTGCTTGCTGTTCCTTTGTGCCGTGATTTTTTTTCGTAAGGATTTTATCATGTAAAAATAAGATTATTCTTTGTGTGGTGATTGAGTACATGTGTGTGGTGTTCGTTTGGTTCTACTTTTGGCTTCCTCGAGGTTTTCCCAACAAGTGGTATCAGAGATATCATTAGGAGTAGTAGATTCGAACTTGAAAGATAATCATATGCCATCGAGTATGAAGTTCGACATTGAGAAGTTCTCTAACAAAAATAACTTTGAATTATGAAAGTTGGAGATAGAAGCCATCCTAATTCAACAAGGGGTTGAGCACGCCCTTGGGAGGCCAGAATCTATGAAGGAGGATTAGTGGACCTAGATGAATAAGAAGGCCCGAACCTATATCCAATTATTCCTGACAGATGATGTTTTCTATCACGTCATGAAGGAGAAGATTGCAACAGATACATGGGTTAAGCTAGAGAACGTATATGCGAAGAAATCTCTAGAAAATAGAATGTATCTGATTATGCAACTCTTTACCTTGAAGATGGCAGAGGGGACTGGTGTTGATGACCACATTAACACATTAAATCGATTGATTGGCAAGTTGCTGGATATTAGAGAACAGATGAAGGATGAGTATCAAGCCTGCATCCTGCTGAACTCGCTTCTTAGTTCATATAAGTCGCTCATAGACTTGTTGGCAGGGAAATCATAAAAGCTATGAGACAGAAAAGCAGTGATGTTGGATCTTCCTCTGGGGCACTGGTTATAAGAGGAAAAAATTCATAACGGGGTGAAGGATCGTCGCATTCTATATCCAAATCCAAGGGTAAAGGCAAAGCTAAGTTGAAGTGTTGAGAATGTGGCTAGGCAGGGCATATGAAGAAGGATTGCAAGAGTCCTACAAGTAAGAAAGAAAAGACGAGATTCTTTCAGAGAAGCCAATACCGTAAAATCTTCAAAAGTTAGTAGTGATGTGTGAGATGTCTTGACGATGTCAGGGACGTGGTCTCCCAATGATGAGTGGCTCATGTACTCCGGAGCCTCGTATCACATGTACCCGGATTACAGCGTTGTTACTTCATATAGGGAGTATGAGGAAGGCTCTCGTTATTTCTAAGCGATGACTATACCTGTAAGGTTGTGGGCATTGGAACGGTGCACATCAAGATGTTCGGTGGGATCGAACGCACCTTGATAGAAGTGAGGCATGTTCCTACGTTGACGAAGAACCTGATTTCTCTTGGTGCATTCAAGACGATGGGGTGCAAGTTCCCCAAGTTTAACCAATTCTGCAAAGTTTCAAAGGGGGCCCTGGTAATTATAAAGGGACAAAGGCATGATAATATTTACAAGCTTATTAAGAGCACTTAAGTAGGTGGAGCTACACTGACTGTAAGGGATTCCACGTCTTAACATGTGTGGCATGCTCGATTGGGCCACATGAAAGAGCGAGGCATGAAGATACTCTCAAATCGTTCCTTGATTCCTGCTTTTAAATCTCTAGACTTTAGTATATGTGAGCATTATATGTATGATAAACAGTCTAAGTTGTCGTTTAAAGGGGGAAAACATGTATGTAAAAGAGTGCTGGAATATGTCCATTCTAATGTATGGGGGTCGTCGCCCATAGTTTCTATTGGGGGTCATCATGGTTCATGTAGTTCATTGATGATCTCAGTAGAAAGGTTTGGGTTTCTTTTCTAAAAAATAAATCCGATGTTTTTACCACTTTCAAGCACTAAAACGCCATGGTGGAAAATTAGTTAGTCATGGCAGAGAATGAAAGTCTTGAGAACCGACAATGGAGATGAGTTTACTTCCGGAGAATTTAATAAGTATTGTAAGGAATAAGAAATTGTGAGGCACAGCACAGTGTGCCACCCACTAGAGTAGAATGGTGTGACTAAGTGGATGAATCAGACTCTCTTGGAGAGAGTGCGATCCATGTTCAGTAATGTTAGGTTATGTAAAGAGCTTTAGATGAAGGCCGTGAATACGGCCTGATACATGATAAATTGGTCTCCTTCGATGGCAATTAAATGTAAAATTCCCAAAGAAGTGTGGAGTAGTCATAAGATTGACTACTCATGTCTATAAGTGTTTGGTTGTGGGTAAGTGTTTGGTTGTGAGGCTTACTCTCATGTAACGTCAGTTGAGAAAGATAAGCTTGACCATAAGACGAGAAAAATGAATCTTTGTGGCTATGGTGATGGTGTGAAGGGTTATCGGTCGTATGACCCTATCACAATGAAAATCACCTTAAGTCATGATGTCAGATTTGATGAAGGATCTTTGCTCCGAAAGAATGTGTCAAAGGAACTTGAAAAATCAGAAGTTGTTAACATCCAGTTAAATAAAGATGAGACACATGCAAAAACTAATATGCAGACAGAGATATAGGATAAGGTGGAGCAGCCATCTATGCGAAGAAATCCACCCAGAGATCGTAGGTTACCAGTAAGGCATAGGGATGATTCGAATATTGCATTCGCTCTTATAATGGATGAGGGCGGGGGATCCGTTTAACTTTGAAGAGGAACTACAGGATGTAGAAACTGAAGAGTGGAAGACAACAATGCAAGACTGTTGGGGTCTTAAAAGTCAGTATCCTCTAAAACAAATCAACTGGGCACGTGCTTCGAGAAAATCCCACAAAATACCATCCCACGCACCCGAATACTCAGATTTGCAAAAGATTCAGTACTTAGCCATTTTCACCGGTGGGCCCCACGAATCACCATGATCAAAACCCTTCAAAACCAAGCAGACACCTTCTCTATGAATTATGATAAGTAGTGTATGACGATTCACCAAGAAGCGGGCCTCGCAAGCCCTTCGTTTCGTAAAACCCAATTTTGCAAAACACGAGTACATCAAGTGGACCCATTTATTCAGCCCAACGCACCCTTAAATTCATGAAAATTCAAAAAGTATTTCCAGATGTATTTCAGCTCTGACGCACCCAAAAATAGCTTGACGCATTCGAAAAATACCTTCGACGCGTCCATAAATTTAGAAAATACGGAACTACAATTTCAGGGTGCATTGGACCTTGACGCATCCAAAAATCGTCCAGCGCGTCCATAAAATAGCTCGACGCACCCATCAAAACACCAAGAACCAGTATAGCACTTTTTGGATGCATTGGACACCAACGCACCGAAAAAATAGCTCGACGCACCCAGAGAATCAGCACATTTCCGAATATCATTTTGGGGTTCGTTGGAGCTCCCACGCGCCTATTTGAGGATGCGTCAAAGGCTTTCGGGGGTGCGTCATACGTGGCAGCCCCTCATTGGTCCCTGTCCGGTATTTTCGGGTATAAATACCCCTCTCACTGCTCATTTGTACAGATTAAGAGAGAGAGAGAGAGCCATTATCCCCTGAGTATTTGGGATTTATCGTCGGAAACCCTCGCCGGAATCCTTTTCCGACCGCCGGAAAACTTTCTCGGTCACCGGAATCCCATTCCGATCATTCGCCGGAAGATTACTTCGACCAATACCACCGCAGGTCCGGATTATAAAAATCATAAGTGTGGCCACGCACTTGAAAATAGCTCAACGCACCCAAAAATTCAACACAATTCGTACTTGTATTTTCAGGGTGCATTGGACTCCCACGCACCCGAAAATAGCTCGACGCACCCGAAAATTCAACACAATTCATACTTGTATTTTCAGGGTGCATTGGACTCCAACGCACCTGAAAATTGTCCCAAGCATCCATAAAATCAACAAAAATTGACCGTTTAATTTAAAGGTGCATTGGAGCCCACGCACCCATAAATTAAGTCCCACGCACCTGAAAAATCAGCCAATTGCAGAACATGTCCACAGCTATACCGGACTCAATTTTAAGTGTTTTCAAGTTCTGCTTGAGCCTATTTTGGGTATTTCGTGCGTTCCGAATGCGATGGAATGGCCAAATGGATGTTCCGGGATCTCTAAACGAGTAGAATTGCGCATCTTTGAGGTTCGACCCGATTCGACACGATGAACGAAATGACTTCTCCGAAAGACGCCGCCAGCATCTAGAACTATGCAAATATGTCATCATTTATACCTACTGTAAGGATGTGATCCGATTTGGGTCGAAAGCCAGACAAATGGGACTATGGTCATCATGATAAACCATGTCAAAGAGTTTCAATTCTCTACAAAGTAATTGTCATGAACTGCCACAACACAACATTCGATGCCCTACCCATTCAAACAGTATCCGTCGGTTGGGCTACACAGGTACACACAACTGTAGAGTGGACTTCCCGAGGTCACCTGTCCATACATTAACAGGTGCGGGCCCAGAGTCGTCCTTCTCAGTCATAAACCCTGATAGTCTCAGCCCGGATCTCTGGTCAAAACATGGGACATAGAAATCTGACTAATACATCTGGTTAGCTCTGAGTATAGAAACGCTCTAAGATCAATCATTCACAGATGCGAATGTATATGTAAGAGGTCTATCGTGAGGCATAATGTTTCGGAGCCCTCGGGCACCAAATTGGCGACTCTCAACGGGAACGTTCTTCCCTTCATCTTTAAGGCAATAGACGGTAAAGTAAAAGGTTTTCAAACCCACAAACTCCCACAACTACACGTATTTGTCTTCTTCTTGCCTATTTCTATCAGTTTATTCACTGCGATCGATGGGTTCACGCTCCCAGCCGCATTTATGAACTATTCTAATGATTTTCTGACACCGCAGAATTAGCAAGATAGTAACGCAGACAGAAGAAATGGCACACCCAATGACGAGTTCGTGCACCTTCCTTGCTGCCGGAGGTTTCAACTTTCCCTGTTTCACAGCAATCGCAAAACCAAACTCAGAGTGGCAGTTGGTTGAGACCCGAAGGCAGAAGAAGGAACAGAAGAAAGCTGCCATCGTAGCAGCATATAGGAAGGCGAACGTTGCAAGACCTCACCCCATGATCAGGAACCAGTGGCAGCCGAAGCAGGGGTAGAAGATCCCTATCGACGGCCAGGTCATAGCAGCCAAACCCACAGTACCTAAAATGACAGATGAGCAATTTTCGTCGTTGTCCATGGTCGCCCGCGCCTTTCGGAAACTTATTAGGCCCGCACATGTAAAGAAAGTCGAGCCTATGACAACCCTTGAACCGAAGCAGAGATCAGCTCAGAAAATCCCATTAGCACAAGTGGTGATGGTCCAGGTGGCCGAAGGAGAAGAAGAAGGACCATATGAGGTAGAAGAATTGCCTCCATTCCAAGATCAGATCGACAGATTGGTCGAGGCTAACCGCGAGACGAACGATCAGATGAGGGCCATTCAAGAAGCCTTGACCACCTTGATAGCGCAAAATGCCATTAGAAGTATCACGCCGCTCACCCGTCAGGCGGTAGAGGAATCCCAAGGGGCAGCGGAAGGTCTGGCTGAGCCCGAACCGCCCATCCAACTCAGGGTCACAGCAATAGAACGCGCACCACTTTCCACATCTCACGTATCATGAGAAGAGTTATCCCAGACAATAGCCCACATGATGCAGCAAGAAAAAGAGAAAGAGAAGAGGGGCAGCTATAAATATCGGGTCTCGTACCCGCCAGAGGTGGAAGAGGTGCCGTTCCCAGCCAATTTCAGATGCCCAGACTTCGAAAAGTTCGACGGCAGAGGATCGTCGGAAGAGCACATCACCCACTTCTTGACTACGTTAGGAAATTGGTCCGCGGTCCCGCAGTATTGCATGCGGCTATTCGGATCCACCCTGAAAGGAAGGCCTTTCAATGGTACATGTCGCTACCGGCCGGCTCTATAAGGACATGGGAGGAAATGCAAGACGCTTTCATCTCAAAATTCTTTGCGACCGAGAGAGAGATCTCGTTAACATACCTAGCATTGGTCAGACAGAGGAATGGTGAACCAGTCGAGAAGTTCATCGACCGATGGGGAACTACAGCGGCTCAATGTCGTGAATTACCTAGTGAAGGCTAGCAGATGAAGATGTGTCTAAGGGCTTTAGACCCTATGATCTCGCACGGACTGTCAGGTAACACCTTTAACTCCTTTCGCGAGCTAGCGACAAAAGCCCATCTGGTGGAAGAAGCAGCCTCTCGGGTAAACTTCTGACCCGAGAGATAGAAGAGAGAAAAAGGAAGAGTGGTAGAAACCCACCAGGTCGACAAGAGCAGGGAACAGAAAGACCGAAAACGTCCCGCTGCCAATCATAGGCCGGAGATGAAGACAACAGTCATACAAGACGAGGGTAAGAGACCCTATGTACCTAAACGCGTATCAATAGCCGAAAGAGAAAGGGCTAATGGCCCATATACATTCGATATGGCCGATCTAGTTCCGATCATGGAACAATTGATCGAGGAAGGCTTAATGCGTCTACCAGAGCCCGTCCGTTCCCATGAAGTTGGACGAGTAAATGATCCCAAATATTGCAAATATCATCAATGTGTCAGCCACAAGACAGAAGATTGCTTCTCCTTAAAAGGAAGAATACAAGGGTTGATCAATCAAGGGGTCATTAGCATGAAGGTACTCGAAACAGCAAGGGAGACAGCCGGGGCAATTTCAGCAATCCCAATAGAAGGTGGCACCCACCGAACAACTTCATTCCCTGAGCCGAAGGAATCTTGGACTCTAGTCAGTAGCAAGAAAAGACTTGAGAACAGATGGAGGCTCGTTAACCGAGGAAGGAACAGGGGGAGAGGAAGGAGAGAAATATTACAAAGATAACCCGCGATGAGCATGGCATATTGCGAAATGGTGTCGTTCATCGAACAAGCACCATCCGAAGCTACCCGACAAGCGGCTGAGGGAGAAGTTAACGCAGTCATCTTACGATCGGGAAAGCAAATGCCTGACCGTACCCCTCTAAGACCAGACAACCCAATGCAAGAAGACAATGTCCATGACAGGCCGCAAGAGAGACCTCGCATGCAAAAGTCGAAAGAGAAGGTTGGTGAAGCCACGACTAGTCAGCCAAGCCCGAGACCAGTAGCGTATGATGTTTGTCGCAGTTACGAAAGGTTCCCGCCCGTCTAAGTATATACAATGCTTTATGTCTCTCGAAAGTATACAGAGAAATGTTAATCAATGCCTTACTTGACAGTGAAGTCAAGGAGGTCATGATGATAGAGATAGAAGAAGAAATGAATAATACAGACAAATTTTGGTAGGGGTATATGCCAGTGTCACAAGTCATGCATGTCAACCATCCTTCAACAATCACTTTCTCAGAAGAAGACCGCACGATTGAATTAATAGACCACAATCTCTTGTTGATGGTCACAAGAACAATCAGGGACACCGAGGTTAAAAGGTGCATGTTAGATGATGGGTCTGCCGTGAATATTATGTCATTGAAGACATTACAAAAGCTAGGTTATAGGCAATCGGCACTACGCCAGAGTCTCATGATGATTCAAGGGTTCAATCAAGACAGTCAACGCACACTCGAATCAATCACGGTATGTTAGAGATCGAAGAACTGACGACGAAAATAACTTGTCAGGTGATCGACACGATGAGAACCTACAACCTCCTTTTAGGAAGGCCCTGGCTCCATCAGAATCGGATAATCCCTTCGACGTATCACCAATGTTTCAAATATAACAGAGATGGTGTGTAATACAGGATAGCAGCAGATTCGAAGCCATACACGATAGCTAAGTCATTTTTGGCCGATGCGAAATATTACAACCCGTCCGAAAACGATAAAACTAGCAAAAAGCCTAACGTAACGAAGAAAGGGGAAGGGGCAAAACCTTGAGTTGAGAAGTTCGTGCAGAAAAGTAAACCTTAACCCATCACTCAGGGAAGATCCCAATGTCAGCAGGAAAACCAACCTCAGCCGATCACGAAGAAATTCTATGTGGTACCACAACATCTGTGTCAGCCGGGGTAGTCTGTGTTGAGACTGATCTCAGATCAACACATGAGTGTACTCAAGTCTAGCTTCAATATGCTGATACCCAAGATAGGAAGAACCAAGCCATTTCCAAAAGCTCCAAGCCAATTCATCGTGCCGTCAAGAGATACCACCCAGAAAGATATCAAGTTCCACTTAGGGACAAGTCAGCCAGTACCATCAGAAGAGAGAGAAGAGGGAAGAGGATCTGCCCAACCCCAACCGATAGAAGAGAAGAGATATAACAGAGCCAGCCGGAAGATTATGAGGAATATGGGATTCTTCAGTCAAGGCTCAGACACAAAGAAGAGATTACTGGCTCCATTTGAAGAAATGCAGTTGTAAGATTCCATCGATGTTATCTAGCCAGGTGTCGCACCCGTGCAACTAGAAGACGGGGGACAAACGACGATTGATGAACTTGAAGAGCTAAATCTGGGCACCCTAAAAGAACCTAGGAACACATATTTGAGCAGAAATGTTTCAGAAGATGAAAGTGAGAGATACATACAGTTGTTGAAGGAGAATAAGGACATCTTCGCCTGGACGTATTCAGAAATGCTCGAGCTCAGTCCGACAATCGCCATGCACAAGCTAAGCATCATGAAGGAAAGGAAGCCAGTGAAGCAACCTCAACGACAATTCCATCTCGATATTATACCCAAGATCGAGGAAGAAATCAAGAAGCTGATCCAGGCTGGGTTTGTTCGAGAGGTAAAGTACCCCCGCTGGATTTCAAACATCGTGCGTGTCAAGAAGAAGAGTGGACAAATCCGAGTTTGCGTCGACTTTCAGAATCTTAAGGAAGCTTGCCCGAAGGACGATTTTCCTCTGTCGATTCCGGAATTATTGATTGACAGTACAACAGGATATGCAGTAATGTCCTTCATGGACGGGTATTCGGGATATAATCAAATCCGCATGGCCCTGGAGGATGAAGAAGTTACGGCCTTCCGTACAACTCTCGGCATCTACTGTTACCGCGTGATGCCCTTTGGGCTAAAGAATGCAAGGGCAACGTATCAGTGCGCAATGCACGTTATATTTCAAGATATGATGCACAAGCATGTTGAGTGCTATGTAGATGATTTGGTCGTAAGGTCAACCGATCACGAACAGCACAGAGAACACTTAAGGCAAGTGTTCCAATGGTTGCGCAAGAAGAGTCTCCGTATGAACCCACTGAAATGCGCGTTCGGAGTTGCGTCTGGCAAATTTTTAGGCTTCGTTGTCAGACATAGGGGCATAGAAATCGATCCCGTGAAGATCAAAGCCATCATAGAAATGCTGCCTCCGAAGAACCTGAAGCAGTTGAAGAGTTTTCAAGGCCGCGTAGCATATCTGAGGAGATTCATCTCGAACCTGGCTGGTCGTTGTCAACCGTTTTCCTGCCTAAACAAGAAAGATGTTAAGTTTGGATGGGATGAAGCTTGTCAAAAAGCTTTCGATTCTCTAAAAGAGATGCTCGGGAATTCGCCAGTCCTTGCCGCCCCAATCAAGGGAAAGCCACTGATTCTATACATCGCAATAGGTGATAACTCACTGGGGGCACTCCTGGCACAGAGGAACGAAGAAGAGAAGGAGAATGCACTATATTACTTAAGCCGCACGCTGGTGGGGGCCGAATTCAACTATTCAGCAATTGAGAAGATATTTCTCGCTCTCATTTTCGCTGTAAAGAAACTTAGGCATTATTGCCTCTCGCACCAAATAACGTTGATATCCAAGGTGAACCCGATCAAGTTCCTTATGAATCGGCCTATGTTATCCGGACGTTTAGCAAAATGGGCCCTTCTCCTCTCTGAATTCGACATTATATACGTCCCGGCCCGAGCTATTAAAGGACAGGCAATCGCAGATTTTCTCGCTGCGCATCCGGTCCCGAGTAGTAAAGAAATGGAATGTGATCTCCTGGATGATCAGGTTATGATGGTCGGAGAACCACGACTCTGGTAGATGTACTTTGACGGAGCCTCCAGGTCAACAGGGGCAGGAGCGGGGGTTATATTTATCAGCCCACAGGGAGATTTGCTGCCCTACTCATTTACAATCGTGCCGGCTTGCACCAACAATGAAGCAGAATATCAAGCCCTTATCATTGGGCTACAGCTCGCATTAGAGATGCGAATCAAGGCGATACAGATCTATGGTGACTTCAGGCTAGTCATCGGATAGTTGACGACAGAATATGAGGTCCGCAAACCTAAGTTGTCACATTTCTACCACCTGGCGCAGTCACTGTTCAACCAATTTGGTAACAGCAACATTTCACATATACCAAGGCAGGAGAACGTACAAGCCGACGCATTAGCCAGCCTGGCCGCTGCATTGGCTAACCCTAGAGGCAGCCCACTTCAAGTAACAATCGAAGAAAGAAGGATCCTACCCACAACCGTTCTGTGTGATAGTGAAGCAAGCGTAAAACCTGTCTGTTGCTTCAAAATCACAGAAGATAATGACTGGAAAAGGCCGTTCATCGACTACTTGAAATACGGGTTTTTACCAGAAGAACCCAAGACACGCACGCAGGTGAGGAGGCGCCCCGGGTCATTTATACTACAGAATGACGTCCTTTACAAGCGTTCGTATGAAGGAGTATTGCAACGCTGCTTGGACTAGGATGAAGTGTATGATACGCTGAAGGAAGCCCACGGAGGAGAATGCGGTGCCCATCAAGGTGTCAAGAATCTACATCACGGCGTCCGACACATGGGATATTATTGGCCCACGATAACAAAAGATGCAATAGAGTTTGTTAAGAAATGTCATCAGTGCCAGATCCATGCAGATATCATACACTCGCCACCTGAAGAGTTGCATCAATCAGTGATGTCCCGGCCTTTTGCAGCCTGGGGCATGGACGTGATTGGACCAATCAGCCCGCCCTCTTCCCAGGGGCACCAATACATCTTGGCTGCGACGGATTACTTTTCCAAGTGGGCCGAGGCAGTGACGCTTAGGAGCGTGAAGGCTAAACATGTCGAAAATTTCATCCGCCACACCATACTATACCGACATGGTATTCCCGAGAAAATCACCACCGACAACGGAACACCCTTCAACAACGCTACCATTGACAAGTTGTGCACAAAGTTCAAGATCAAGCACTGCTATCCAACTCCTTATTATCCTCCTGCAAATGGACTGGCTGAAGCTTTTAACAAGACTATTGTGAAGATTTTAAAGAAGACAGTAGCGGAGAGTAAGAAAGATTGGGACAAGCGTCTGCCCTAAGCATTATGGGCATATCGAACCACACACCGCACAGCCACGCGAGCTACACCCTACTCGTTGGTGTACGGCATGGAGGTGGTGGTCCCCGATGGAGATACAGGTTGAGTCATTACGGGTCGCATTTCGACACTCCCTGACAACCGAGCGCAACGCCGAGATCAAAATGGCAGAGCTTGATGACCTAGACGAAAAGAGACTGGTTGCTCAACAAAGGCTCGAAATGTATCAGAAATATATCTCAGCCTCATACGATAAACGAGGTCGCGGTAGGTCATTCAAAAGAGGTGACCTGGTGATAATGATGAAACGCCCGGTGCTAGCTCAAGGCCCGAAAAGTAAATTCGACCCGAAGTGGGATCCAGTGTGCATCGTCGATGAAATATATTTCAATGGAGCTTATCGAGTGATCGATTGCAAGGGGCAAGGCATCAGCTCGTCGGTGAATGGCCGTTTTTTGAAAAAATATTATACTTAACATAGAATACCACTGTGATTTGTAAACACCTTGCTAGAGGGAAAGTGTAATAAACAAACATCAAAAGGAATGATACCATGCGATAATCAATGCTTACAATTACAGATACTAATCATTTATTTCATGTGTTTACACAGGCATCAGGAAAGACATTGAAACCCGAGATGTACCAGGCGTCGCCACCCCGCTCGATCCGGGGTTATCAAGAATCGGAATGAAAAGATAAACCTAAAGATCAATGCTCGGGCACACCCATTCCGCATAAATATAGGTTTGAGTCCTGACAGGGGGACGTTCCTCCCAAAATAATCTACGTTGTATTAGAATCCAAACTCAAACGAAAGAAATATCAAGTAGATCAAACGCGTAGCACGATCACATGAATAGTATACATATCATTACAACATTACCGTCACAACATATCTCCACAAATTACAGAATGAAACAATTACAAAGCTTAACTGTTCAAATTTCTTAAACATTGTTCTAGCAAATGAATTGTAGACTCCTGAGTTGCCCTTTGTGTTGCCTCCGCCGCGACTAAGACCTGTGCAGGATCGGGAACGCTTTGAAGGAACTCTCTCAATTCCGCGACCTGATTTCCTATAGTATTACGTTCGGCCTCGCGCTTTTCGACAAATAATTGCAGACGAGCCTTCTGATTGCCAAATTTTGAGAGATTGAGGTGAACAACGGAGTGCTCAGCTTGCAGCCGTGCTATCTCATTGTCTATCTCTGCCAGCCGATCCGTGGCTCCTTGATGTCCTACAGTGGCCGCTTGCCAGTCCCGCCTCATCATGGCTATGTCTGCCTCGCACAACTCAAGCTTCGGCAGGAGGGACTGCAAATGACCGCGCCTCTCCTCAACAGAAGGATCGACTCTGAAGTGTCTCGCCTCGCTAAGTTGTGCCATGCCTTCCCTAAACAAGACTACATGGTTGATCATCAAGGAGACGTTAATCCCGAGCCAGGCAGCATTGCATTCAAGCGCGCTTGTAGCCCTTCATTCAAAATAGACCATTCGTCCATATTCCTCAGAGAGGCGGCGATGTTTGTTAGAAGACTCTTCAAAAGGTCCGCCTTCACCCTTGACAGTCCTCGGAGAGAAGAAATGAATGCCTTGGGCAAGGCAATAAGGGCTGAAGCATGAACAGGAACGCTTGCTGATAGAAGAAATGGTAAAGTCAGTATAAAGAGGCCTTAGTAAGGAAAAAGATAGTCGAAATAATGAAGACAAGTAATATACCGGTGGCTTTAGGAATGTCAACAGTAGGCGCGTTAGCCGAGACAGTAGGCATAGGCAATACTAGGGCAGGTTTAGCAATCCCCTCGGTCGACGGCTCATGTAGTTCTGGAGAAGATGGCACTATGACCTCAGGAATGTTAGTGTCAGATGTTGGCATGGTAACAGGAAGGGGTTCCGCAACGGGTTCAACTGACGACGGTGCAACAGTCAGAGGAGTTTTCATGGCACGTTCCGATGCACTTGTTCCTATACCAGAAACTTCAACCCCATGTGAAGCCCCCCCATAGGTTTAGCTAATGACGGTCCAACAATGGGAATAACTTCCACAATAGGCTCAGCTGATGGAGGTTGGACAGTTGGAGATGCTTCTAAGGTAAGTTCAGGTACACTCGATTTAGCGACAGAAACCGGAGCGCCCCGAGAAGCTAAATCAACTTCCCCGACCCCAATATCTCCAGCACGGGAAAGGGTCGGGGAAGGCACAACCTCCATCGCGGTAGTGGTCGTCATTTCATGAACAGGACCCTGGTCATCTGCAGCTTCAGCCATGGGGATATCGGAGATAGGAACAGTATCAGTGGGCACCTCGTCATCTAAGTCCATGAAAATCGCTCTAACATCCGCCTCAGGGACAAGCTTGTCATATATCGGTTCATCATCATTGCCTTCCCCAGTATGACGATCCCCGCTTAAATTCACCTGAAGGCTCAGCTCACCCTCTTCCCTGACTACACCTGCGTCACCGATCAGAGTGCCACCAACGGCCTCAGAAAGTCGTTTCTGTAATCTCTCTTCATCATACCTCTTACGCATCTCAGCAATGTTCTTCCCTCCATCAACTACCGAAGTATGATGAGCAGTCTTCACCCGAGGACCAGTCCGCTCAAGTGGCGTCTCATCATCACCACCATCATCACCACCATCATCGCCGTCATCTCCACCACCAGCACCACCACCATCACCACCCTCATTGCCATTGTTATCATCACCATCCCCATCATTTTGATCGTGGTTACCCCTGGAGCATCACCACCCTGATGCGCCTCATTAGTAGGCCCAAGAGATGGGAACTCTGGCCCCTCCTTCACAATACTCCTTTCCCCGTAAGCAACCCAACCTTCCAGGGTATGCTCGGGCTTCTCGTGATCAATTATCATATTCATCGAAGTCATTAGCCTCTGAGTACCCGGTACAGTAGTCTGATGAAGATGCTTCGCCACGTACCCTAGTCCATCGGCAGGAGCTGGGCTAACAATCAGAGGCGTAACAAAGACGGGATCAGTAACATGATGACCATTCCGGATCAACGTATACTAATGAGCCCACCATCTCATCCACCTGAAAGAGGCACCAGTGACACTCTTCGTACCAGGGATGGCAAAAGAGCAACCGGTCCCAGTTAGCAGAAGCTGCCACCACATCCATTTCCAATGGATAGGCCTGATACCATATGCTCGCTGCTCACGAGTCACCGGCTCCAATGTGGCAGGTACTCCTTGATCATATCCAAATTGACGAACGAAACGGTTGGGGTAGTACGACTCTCTCCAGAACTCCAACCCCTCACGTAAAGGAAGTGAGGATGGGCGGATGGCTATCAGGAACGAGCGTTCATCGTGATCTATGCTGTTATCGTCTGTGCATAATATAGAATCTTTGCTCCGGGTGCCCGAAAAGTGGAAAAAGTGGACATCGTCGTATCTAGCAATTCTCTCCTTGATGGTGTTCAAGTTTTGCCCTACCATCTTACGCTTTTGAAAAAAGTATAACGGGACCACCCCTCACTGAATATAATCCGTGGATTCAATACCATATACCCAGGGGAAATACAATCCGAGATATCCGGACAGGAAATGCCATCCGCAGTAGGCCGAATTCATATCGAAGGCAGCACGGTCCTTATTGCTGATAACGTAACCAAAAGCCCGATAAAGAGAACACAATACAGCAGGAGCTATTGCATAACGGTGGCCATTAGCCAAGGCCCCTGCGATAGCAAAACAAGATACCCTCACACTGTCGGCTGTTTTGAGCTCGGCAAGACCACGCAACTCAACCAATACGCCAAGAAGCCGGCCAACTCATAGGTCAGGGATAACTTGTTGGGACGAGGGAAGTTTTCCTTCATTCGATTCTATAAAAAGGCCATATCCCCGCGGTCTTCGTCATAAGCCGCATAGTTCAGACTGAAATAAAGAAAACAAAGCATTAATGGAAGAGAGAAAGACGGAACAAAATAATGACGTACAACTCGCAGTTAAGTGCTTACTCTAAGCCATGGCTGAAATAAACCAACCAGTCTTCAAAATGAAGTTTATCCTTGAAAGCCCGGAATTGCGAAAGCCCCACAAATAGCTCATAACAAGCCGGGGAAAAGAAGCTCTCATTCACTCATTTCTTCTTCCAAGACAGTTCCTCGTCGCTCGGAACCCATTCGTCATATATTCTCTCGCGAATCGGGAGACTGGCAATGCGATTCAAGTCCCATAGTAAGATGCTCATCTCTCCATAGGGCAAATGAAAGTTATTGGTGATAGAACACCAGTAGTTCAGAAACCCCTTGTAGACCCACGGTTCACGACAAAAGTAACTCGAGGTCACCGCAATGGCCTTAAAGAGGCCTACCGCTTTCAAGGCCTCCCTATGATGTTCCAGAATCCGGTTCGCCCACGTTTCATATCCGGGATGAGCGATCAGATGACCTCAAGTCCGGAATGCACCCGATAGCCAGATTTCAGTGTCTCTCAAGTGATGAAACCTTTGCCGAAGGGTCTCGAAGTAGTGCATAGGGAAGGGCCGATGGGGGTCCTGGTTCGGCTCTAAAAATATCATAATCTTCGGGTCCAAAACGGTTTGACGACTGCCATTTTCAGACAGGGAACAATTGAGGAAAGGCCCAGGAGTAGATGTCCATGTTTCCATGCTAAAAAAGGAATTTGCGCGGCACACGTCTGAAGGCTCAATGCTGGGAAGAGAGCAGTGCCGTTGGAAACTTCTGGTGGACCTGATGTACCCTCGCGTATAAGGGTTCCAAATGGCGAGAGGAGAGGTGATTAGTTTCACAGTCGACCAAACAATCCTCATTTTATCAGACTTGGACCTGGTCTACTTCTCCAGGTATACCTGCTTCGCGCCCTTGCTTGCTCTCCTTGGGCGACCACGCCTGGCAGATTGGGCACCCGTTGTCCCGTCGCTTCGGAAACCGTTGTCCCGTCGCTTCGGAAACCCCACAAAGGAGTAAACCAGGTGTCCCATTGTTCTTGTATACCTCTGTCTGGAGGGGGTGGCACAACCATATCGCAGAGAATCTTCTTTTGCATGTCCTTGGACAGCGTCAGTATGCGTTCATAGAAGTTGAAAGTTTTCGGAGGCAGGAACCACTGGGGGTTCTGATTAGACGGGCGAATAACGTTCTTCGAAGCCTCCCGTTTGCGCTTTGATGGAGTCGGTGGAGGACCTGAAGGACCAGCCTCAGAAGGGTCGCTGGCCATCACGATCTACGACGGCACACGAAAAGCTTAGATATAGCTCAAAGCAAGAGAAAATGCACACAAAAGAAATCGACATTCTCAAAGTTCAAGAGGATGCAAAGCAGCAGGCAAGGGAGGCACAAGCACTAATAAACGAATCAAGGTCACAGTAAAATACGTCCGAACTAGCAAAGAAGGTAATAACACGACAGCATTCACAACCACGACATCATCATCACGTATAAACAAGAACGGATAGAAGAAAGAGAAAAATGATATAATCATCATTCATTAACTAAGACAGGCCCAAAATGTTCGGACTGTCATATCAATTGTTTAAATGTCGAAATTAAAGTTTGTCACAAGATGACACAAAATTGCGGGGGTTCCTCCCCCATGGCCAGAGCAACATTTCAATTCTGCAGCAGTGGAAGAATTCGAGCCTTCGATTCATCCACTTTCGTCTGGACCTGGGCTTCCCTAGAGATCAGGTCCATTAAGTAGGAGATGCATTGCTGCACGAAATCGAAGTTCAGATATTCGGAGTTGGCCCAGTTCCTCACGATAGAGATGTCGATCGCGAGTCTATCATGTTCCCTCCAGGCCTCTCTGATCATTCTCCAGATTCTGACGTGACGATCTGGAAACTCGGCCTCCACCAGCGGGACCGCCTAAACAAGGAATCGACTATTCTTCCTCTTCTCCTTCTTTAAGGAGTGAAGTCGGCTCAGCAAAGCCAAGAAAGAATCAGCCAAGGGAGGCTCCACCGCCTCAAGGAGCGCTAGCTCTTCTGGGAAGGAGGAGTCGTCAATGAAATCAAGAATGGCTTTCTCTGTGCTCACCAAAAATGGAGGCCATAAGTTAAACATTCCGGATAGCCTGTAGTATGGGACGAGAATCTGCGCCAAGTCTGGATAAAGCCTTGAACACCTCATCATACTAAACATGGAGGGATGACCAAGCTTCCAAACGATTGAGGGAGTCAAAGAGCCGTTGTAAGCAGTCATGAGCCGCGCGTAAGGAGGCACGGGTTACAACCATTCTCTGCTGGAAAAACAAGACTAACAACCCGATTTGAGAACTACGGCAATTCGATAAAAAGGAGTAAAGAAAGGAAGCATATGAAGACTATTTACATCAGATCCAAAGTCAACGGAGGCATGCGCAAGGTACGTCTAAACTCTATCTAAATTAATCATTATAATTCTCAGAAAATGCCATTTTTGGCCAGGCATAGCCCATAATTTAAAGTATATGAGACCCAACACAGCTTCCGGATAACAATGAATGCAAATGAGAATTTAAGATGGAAGTGTGGGACCCCATATCCTTTAAAGTAACGATCCCTGTCACCACGGGAATAGCTTTGCCCACCCAAAATGTGGATATGATGGGCAGTGTTGGGCCAAATTTACACATGAAAGAGACCCAGAAACAAGAAAAGTCCAAGTCCTGGAAATTGGGTGCGTCGGACCCAACGCACCCCCAAAATAATCCAAAATTTCGCAAAAAGATACAAAGTTGAATATCTGGGTGCGTCAGGCCCAATGCACCTCAAAATACCAAAAATGTTATGACTGAATATCTGGGTGCGTCGGACCCAACGCACCCTAAAACATTAATATCGGTCTAAGTCCAATACATAGGTGCGTTACGCCCGACGCACCCGAAATTCGACCATTTTCCCCAAGTACAATATTTGGGTGTGTCAAGCATGGCGCACCCTTAAAATCTAAGGGTTTCCTCCAACTTACGACGAAGGATGCGTTACGCCCAACGCACCCTTAAAATTCCAAAATTCAACTAAGTTCGAATACTTGGGTGCGTTGAGCTCAACACACCCTTAAAATCGAGAATTCCACTAAGTCATTATTTGGGTGCGTCACGATTGACGCACCCCAAAAATCCAAATATATGAAATAAAAGGGTGCGCTCAACCTTTTTTGGGTGCGTTGGCGACAATAAAAGGGTGCGTTGATGAATATTTGGGTGCGTCAGAGGCAGAGCGAATGCACAGTAAAAACAAGGAATAAAAGAAAATCAGGCTATCTCATCTATTTATAGTGTGGATCCGGAAATTCGATGCGTTGCGTTGAACAGTCGTAGGTCCATCGCAACGCACCGGAGGGGCATCTGTTGGGGTCCTAAAAGTTAGTACCCTCTAAAACAAATCAACTGGGCACGTGCTTCGAGGAAATCTCACAAAATACCATCTCACGCACCTAAATACCCAGATTTGCAAAAGATCCAGTACTTAGCCATTTTCACCGATGGGCCCCACGAATCACCGTGATAAAAACCCTCCAAAACCAAGCAGACACCTTCTTTATGAATTATGATAAGCAGTGCATGATGATTCACCAAGAAGCGGACCCCGTAAGCCCTTAGTTTCGCAAAACCCAATTTTGCAAAACACGAGTACGTCAAGCGCACCCATTTATTCGGCCCAATGCACCCTTAAATTCATGAAAATTCAAAAAGTATTTCCGAATATATTTCAGCTCTGACGCACCCAAAAATAGCTTGACGCATCCGAAAAATACCTTTGACGCGTCCAGAAATTCAGAAAATACGGAACTACAATTTTAGGGTGCATTGGACCTTGACACATCCAAAAATCGTCCAGCGCGTCCATAAATAGCTCGACGCACCCATCAAAACACTAAGAACCAACATAGCACTTTTTGGATGCATTGGACACCAACACACCAAAAAAATAACTCGACGCACCCAGAAAATCAATACATTTCAGAATATCATTTTGGGGTGCGTCGGAGCTCCCACGTGCCTATTTGAGGATGCGTCGAAGGCTTTCGGGGGTGCATCATACATGGTAGCCCCTCATTGGTGCCTGTCCGGTATTTTTGGGTATAAATACCCCTCCCACTATTCATTTGTATAGATTAAGAGAGAGAGAGAGAGAGAGAGAGCCATTATCCCCTGAGTATTTGGGATTTATCATCGAAAACCCTCGCCGGAATTCTTTTCCGACCGTCGAAAAACTTTCTCGGTCACCGGAATCTCTTTCCGATCATTCACCGGAAGATTACTTCGACCAATACCACCGCAGGTCCGGATTATAAAAATCATAAGTGTGGCCACGCACCTGAAAATAGCTCGACGCACCCGAAAATTCAACACAATTCGTATTTGTATTTTCAAGGTGCATTAGACTCCAACACACCCGAAAATTGTCCCACGCATCCGTAAAATCAACAAAAATCGACCGTTTAATTTAAAGGTGTGTTGGAGCCCACACACTCATAAATTAAGTCCCACGCACACGAAAAATGAACCAATTACAAAACATGTCCACGGCTATACTGGACTCAATTTTAAGTGTTTTCAAGTTCCGCTTGAGCCTATTTTGGGCATTTCGAGCGTTCCAAACGCGATGGAACGGCCAAATGGATATTCCGGGATCTCTAAACGAGCAGAATTGTGCATCTTCGAGGTTCGACCTGATTCGACACGATGAACGAAATGACTTCGGAAAGGCGCCGCCAGCATCTAGAACTATGCAAATATGTCATCATTTATACCACTGTAAGGATGTGATCCGATTTGGGTCGAAAGCCAGACAAACGAGACTTTGGTCATCATGATAAACCATGTCAAAGAGTTTCAATTCTCTGTAAAGTAATTATCATGAACTGCCACAACACAACAGTCGATGCCCTACCCATTCTAAACGGTATCCATCGGTTGGGCTACGCAGGTACACACAACTGTAGAGTGGACTCCCCGAAGTCACCTGTCCATACATTGCCAGGCGTGGGCCCAGAGTCGTCCTTCTCAGTTATAAACCCTGATAGTCTCAGCCCGGATCCCCGGTCAAAACATGGGACATAGACATCTGACTAATACAAAGATGGTTCAGTCCATAACAAAATAAATACAGGTCTCTACGACCACAAATTCTAAGACCATAGTCCCCGCTGACTAGTCTTTTGCCTTTTAATCAAGGGTTATCGATCACTCGATGTAATTAATGGCTCGTGCCAGATCACAGCCTGGAATGTACAAGATCTCAGGATCTCTGGAATAAAATTCCCCTTGCGATATCTTTTCTTGTGTACCTTTTGTGAATGGTTGTGATTATCTATGAATGTTTTTATTACTTAGAACCCCAGAACAACAATACATACAGAAAACTGCGTCTGTGATTTTTCTAATTCTAACAAACACAAGATTGACTCTCTGTATAAGAATGAGACATAGGAGTTAGTGGAACTTCCAGTGAGCCAAAAAGCGATCGAGTCTAAATAGTTTTTTCGGAAGAAACATGATAGATACAAGGTTAGATTGGTCGTGAAGGGATATGCTCAGTGTGAAGGTGTGGACTTCAGTGAAATATTCGTGCTGGTTATAAAGCAAGTATCTATCAGGTTTGTGTTGGCACTGGTTACCCAATACGACATCGAGCTGGGATAGATGGATATAAAGACTGCTTTCTCGCATGGGGAATTGGAAGAGTAGATTCACATGACATGGCCAGAAGGTTATACAGTACAAGGGGTAGATAACAAGGTTTGCAAGTTAAGGAGATTGTTATACGGTCTGAAACAGCCACCTAAGCAGTAGTACAAGAAATTTGATTCCTTCATGATAAGTCGGTGCTTTTCCAAGAGTGAGTATGGTCACTGTGTCTATTTCAAGACACTAAGTGATAAAAAGGTTTGCACACTGGTGTTATACATTGATGACATGCTTATTGCCAGTCATACCATGTCTAACATCGATATGTTGAAGACTCAGCTTTTAGGGACATTCAATGTGAAGGATCTGCGAGTTGCGGCATTGATATACATATATACAAGAAGAAGAGCAGACTTTGTTTATCTAAGGCAAAATACCAAAGGAAGGTTTTAGTGAAGTTTGAGATGGATATGGCGAAGCCGGTCAACGTTCCATATGCGGCTCACTTCAAGCTTTCTTTATAGTAGGGTCCCAAGGCAGATGAAGAAAAGCATGTTATGTCTCGTGTGCCTTATTCAAGCACATTAGGCAGCTTAATGTATGTTATGGTCTGTACAAGATCTGATATTTCACAAGCTATGGGTGTTGTTAGCAGATTTATATCTAACCCCAGCAAGCAATATTGAGAAGTTATGAAATGACTGCTTTGATATATTCGGGGTATGCAGGACTACGTCTTGACGTTTGAAAAGTCTAAGAATAAGTTGGTTGGGTACATCAATTCTGATTACGCAGGCATTGTAGATTGTAGGAGATTGACTTACAGGTATTTATTTGTGCTAGCAGGTAGAGCGATTAGTTGGATGTCTAAGCTTTAATATGTGGTATCTCTTTCCACTACTGAAGCTAAGTATATGGCAGTGAAAGAAGCATTCAAAGAGACAGTTTGCCTAAGGGGCATAATAAATCAGTTGGGGCTTCAGCAGGAGCTCGTGCCGGTTAATTTTGATATCTCTAGTGCTATAAATATGGCTAAGAATTTTGTTTATCACTCTTATACTAAACACATTGATGTGCATCACCATTTTATCAAACAGGTGCTTGAGGAATGAGATGTGACTCTAGAGAAGATTTACACTAGCATGAATCCGACAGATATGTTAACCAATGTGGTCCCAACATAGAAGTTCAAATTTTTGTAACTTCTCTAGGATTGGTAAAGACTGAATGAAGACGCAGGGAGCACGAGAAGCGATAACACTAAGTTGAAGATGAGATGAAGTAAGGAGTGAGGAAGGATGTTTATTCGATGTTTGAAGCCTCAGTGGAGATTGTTAATGGAGCCTTCAACCGGTTAGCCAGACTAGCTGACCGGTTTAATTATGGAATGGGAAGGCACTGAAATCTCTAGATAGATTTTGTGTATAAAGGACCGGTCAACCAGGGGTCGAGAACCGGTTGTCGGATGTGCCACGACCGATCCAATATCGGTCGGCCTGTTGAGGTTGAATGGGTTGAATTTTGGCTGAACTCACTACACTCTTCCTAGCCACCTGTGACTGGTCATGAGTGGGCTATGACTGGTCATCGGTGGTGGAGGTGTTCTTCATGGTTAACCATATCTGCGTATTTTTTTTTATTTTCGGTGGGAGGTCTATTTAAAGGCTCTCATAACATGTTTAGATGTATTCCAAGGTATCTTAATTCGTAATTAGGATTTGGGGAGAGAGTTTTATGAGGGAGAGCTTTGTTCTTCTCTTAGGGCTCTTTTATTAGTAGTTCATCTCTATAATCTTCTAATTCATAGTGCTTGATGTCGCTTAGTGCCATGGTTTTCACTTGCAAGGGTTTTTCCACGTAAAAATCGGATTATTCTCGATGTGGTGATTGCGTGTGTGTGTGTGGTGTTCGTTTAGTTCTACTATTTGCTTCCGTGAGGTTTTCCTAACATTATACTCTAAGTGAGGTCCGACTTTGCATGGTGCCCACCTGAATCTTGTACATCTAATTTATCATATTAATAGAGTTGCAGGTGGTGCGCTCCCACCTTAAAAATATAAATAAATAAAAGTACATGACGGGCACGCCCTAAAATCTGAATAAAAGTACATGACGGACTAAGAACACCCAATAAGGGTTGGGTCACCCTTTCCATCAGGCACACCCTAAAATATGAGAAACCAAACTGATAGAAAATCATGTGTATCTCTGCTATAAATAGCTGCAACCACCACAGGCAACAAGCTGCCACACTACCTTACCAGTTTAGCCCCAACTACTTTCTAGACCAGTGCAAGCACCTCCAAAGCCCCTGGCATCCCACACCATCCCTTCCAAGAAAGATGAACATCAAACAGAGCCCTCTCATCAAACCAATCAGCTACTCGACAGATTCTACTTTTTGAAATAGGGCTCCATTTCCAACGAAATCATGCATCTCCAAGATACATTAAAACATGAATACAAACCCTACTATCATCAACTGAAAAGGGACCAATGGACTAGGGTCAGGCCACCCAACGAAGGATGGCTGCAAACAAAACCAACGAACTTGTATCCATCTATAAAAAGAACCCCCATACTTGAGCAACCTTGCCTGAAAACAAGGCCCATGGGGCCAGATTGGCTAAAGAAAAAATAATAACTAGAGTATTATTAATGTTATGAAAAAATCCATGGAAGCGAGAATCAACCGAGGCGATTACAATGGAAAGCAAGTAAGAAAATTCACCACACCCGAGAAGACAATCCTAATTTTACATGGAAAAACCCTGTACAGGAAAAAGCCTAGACACAAAGGGAATCTACTATGAATAAGATATTACAAGATATGAAGAATAACTTACCCAGATCTAAGCCCCACAAGAGAAACCCAAGCTAACCCAAGCTTTTTCTCTCTCCTTAGAACTCTTTCAACCCGTGAACAGGTCTAGGACTCCACATGTTGCCCTAAGCCCACATTACACCCCTTTAAATAGCATAAAAATGGAATTAAAAACAAATCCGCGCAAACTTGCGCAAACCGACCTAATAGCGTGCCGGTCGTCAGTCACTCGCCCCTACCGTTCGAGCGACTGAACTCGGCCAAATTTGTCCAGAGAGTAACTAATCTCATCTGATGAGTTTCAAGTGATCGATATAAACCCTTCGATCAACTGACAATTCTCGATCTTCAGATCTACTAGTGTTTAGAGATTAACTGCCTCTTATGAATAGTTTTGGGCGACCAATTCATATCCCGTTTGGTTAATCTAAACCTCTTGGTGTTAAGATTGAAGACATCTTCAACAATCTCCATCGTGGTTTCAATATTAAAGCTCCATTGCTACAAAGCTCCATCTTTCATCTCTACTTTGTCTCCATCATTAATTCATTGCTTCTCATGCCCCCACCAACTTTACTCCAACCTTCACATCCTTCTCGCTCATGAAGCATATGCGCGCATGCCACAAACGACAAACGTCAATTCCGCTATAGACCCTACAACTCTTGCAGCTCCACCTGATGAAGTGCTCCTAATCCACTTGTAAAGATGGCCATACCTTCGTGCTTTTATCACCACAAGTTCTCCCTTTGTCACTTTTCAAAACAGATTAAATTCAATGAACTTGCACCCCATTGTCTCGAGTGCACCAAGAGAGATCAAATTATTTTTCAACATTGGGACATGCGTTATATCTGTCAGGACTTGTTTGATCCCATCGAGCATCCTAATGTGCATCGAACACTGATCCACCATCATCCTCACTATATGTCATGAGTAAATTCTAATTAGGACACATGTGATACGATACACATAAATCCAAAGTGTCACTCATCACAAAAAATTCATGATCTATATATAGTCAATACATCGTGATCATCACTCATGTCTTCTATAGATTTACGGTATTAGACTCCCTAGAGCAATCTTCAGACTTCTCATGCTTCGATTTGGGATTTAGACAATTCATCTTTATGTGCCCTGTTTCTCAATAATTCCAGCACTTCAACTTGCCCTTAGATTTATATCTTGATCGCGAACATCCCTCATTTCACTTATAATTTATTCCCCTCATAATCAGTGCTTCCAGTAAAGGAACTTACGACACCACTTTTCTTTCTCATCGCCTTTGACTAGGGGCTGAGATAATGGTCTCAGCACTAATGGTTTCCCCACTATGCACAAAGAGTTTTTAAATGACTTATATGAATCTGGAATAGAATTCAACAGAATGCATGCTTGATATTCATCCTTCATCTGTTCATCTACATCTAACAATTTGCAAACAAGCCTATTGAAGTCAACGATGTATCTTTCAACATCGGTCCCCTCCCCCATCTTTAGGTTGAACAACTGAAGCATAAGATACAGGCTGTTTTCTAAAGAATTCTTCTCATAGATGTTCTCAAACTTCACCCATGTATCAACCGCAGTCTTCTCCCTCATAACATTATAGAGAACATCATCCATTAGGCATAACTGAATTAAGATATTGGCTTTCTAATCAAATTTGCTCCACTATTCTTTTTTTATAATCTCTGGTCGCTTACCAATGAGTGCGTCTTTCAATCCTTGCTGAATTAGGAGGCCCTTTATCTTGACCTTTCATAGTTTAAAGTTATTTTTTTTTAAAATACTTCTCTATGTCGAATCTCATGCCAGACACCATTGATACCTCGTCTCATATTTTGTTTGTCTCCCAACATTAGCTCTGATACCGCTTGTTAGTAGAAAACCTATGGAAGCGAGAATCAAACGAGGTGATCACAATGGCAAGCAAGCAAGAAAATTCAATACACCTAAGAAGACGATATGAATTTAATGTGGAAAAACCCTCACTAGAAAAAATCATAGCACAAAGTGAATCCACTATGAATCAGAAGTTACAATAGATGAATGACAACTTATCCAGATCTAAGCCCCACAAGATAAGCACAAGCTAACCCAAGTTTTTTTTTTTTTTTTTTTTTTTTTTCTTCTCTCTCTCAGTGAAACCCAAGCAAACCGATCTAACAGTGCGCCGATTGTCGGGTGTGTTGAAACAACTGTTCTGGCAACTAAACTCAATTAAATCTGTCTAGAGAGTAACTAGTCTTATCCTGAGAGTTTCGGGTGATTGATCCAGACCCATCGGTTGATCGATAATCCCCGATCATCAAATCCAACAGTGTCTAGAGATTAACCACCTATACTAGGTAGTTTTGGGCGACCGATCCATGTCCTGTCGGTCAATTGAAACCCCCTGATGTTAAGATTGAAGACATCGTAACAATCAACCCAAATTTGGGATCGACATGTGGGATGAAGGATCCGCGGTGCTTATTCCAAGTCTTTCACAATCATTCATAGAACATTCACCAACATAAAGGAGGTACTAGGCTAAGAAAACCAAGGGCTATTTTATTTTGCTGACTAGTATACATGACGAGTGTGGTGCAACACATCTTTAATTACATTATGGTGTAATAAACCTTGATTCTAACGTAAAGCTCGGTGACCTATCATGAGATGCATGATGCCATGCTCTTTGCTGTGTCACGGTGGCTTTGGCTATCAAAAGGATCACTTTAGCATTCTTGGGCTTTGGATCCCCGCGTCAAAGAGCCTCAATGTGCCCTCTTAATATAGTTGATGGCAACGATCAGAGACTTGAAAGATGACTGATCAATTGGTGGGTGATACGCTTAGCCTGGATAAACTCATTAGAATCAGCTTATGTCTCAAGTATGGCTTGAGTGATGTTGGCCTCACCGGCTCATTACGTGATAACATAGAGGGTGACTATGTCAAGACGGTTGGAAGGGAGCTTCCTTGCTTTACCAAACCGGCCAGACTCATGGCAATGCGTTGAAAAGATAACACGAAGCTCTATCAAAGTATCCAAAAATAAAGACCATTGGCCCCTAAGGGCCCGTTTGGATTGTAAGTAACTTAAGATAAGCTACTTATCAGATAAGTCACTTGGTTTCTACTTACTAAGCAGATAAGTATGTTTGGTTAACAGCATACTTATCAGCCAATAAGTAGATAAGTATGTTTGGTTTCCAACATCATAGGTATATGCTTGGTCCCCTTTACATCCTCTCTCCATCATTCAAGTATGCTTGGTCCCCTTACATCCACTCTCCATCATGTGGGGCCAACCTTTGATGTGAACCATCCAGCAGCGGGACCCACCTGATTTATTTGTCTCATCACTACCGTTCTCCATTTTACCAAATCATTTCAGGGCTTGGGCCCTAAGGCATGGCATACCCAAGGCTGAAAGTGGGCCACACCACTGAAGAGCGCGGTCATTGAGCACCTGCCCTTGAAACCTTCCTTGGGCCCATTATGGCACGTGCGTTGGAAACGCACGGTCCATCCAACTTTCTAGACCACTTCAGGCCCGGGCCCAGATATGAGGCAGATCCAAAGTTCAAGTGGACAGTAGCGCGGAAGTATGATCCCCATCCTTAGATTTTCTATGGGGCCCACCATGCTTTTTCTTTGACACCCAACCTGTGGGTATGGTCACATGGGGTCTAGGTACAGCCAAAACATAAATATCAGCTTGTTGGAAAGCTTAAGTGGGCCCATCTCATGTATCAATGTTGGATGAATTTCCACCATTGAAACACTCCCTGGGGCCCACTGTGATGTTTTTTTGCTAACACTCTTAATGTTGAAATCTTCATGGGTCCACTTTCTTTCACACTGGGAGGCCCACCTTGATGCATGATTTTTACACACACCATCCAACCATTTGTACCAGCTCACTTCAAGGTACGGGCTTAAAATCAAGACTTTCACATTTCAGGTGGGCCATACCATAGAAAACGGTGCTGGGTTTTCCACCATTGAAACTTTTTTGTGGGGCCCATTGTGATGTCTGTCCGTCATGGAACCTGTCCATACGGTCACCTGGACCTGGATGTGGTGGCAGGGCCCACAGATGGGGCAGATCCAAAGCTTGATAGACCGCAGCACAGAAGTTGCGGTGGTTTTCTGTCCACCGTTGAAACCCTTATGTAGGACCCACCATGCAGTTTTTTTTTTTTCACTCAAGACCTTTTGGAAGGGAAGACATAAATATCAGCTTGATCTAAAGCTTAAATGGACCCCACTATAGGCAATTACGGTGATTGACTCCCACAGTTGAATCTCCTTATGGGCCAACAGCGATGGTGATTTGCCCTCTCACCTGTTGTTATGGTCACACAAACCTGGGAGAAGGGACAACACAACCATCAGCTTGATCCAAAACCGCTGTGGGCCCACCCAAGAAACAGTGTTGATGAAACATCCACCACAAGAAATAGTGTAGATGGATCACCCACCGTTAAATCTTCCTTTGGGGCCCACCATGATGTTTATTTGCCACCTAATTGACCGTAAGGTCACTCAAGCCTTGTTGTGGCCTAGCCACATAAAGGAAGCAGATTCAAAGTTCAAGTAGGTCCCACCCCCATGAAACAGTGTTGAATGAATTTCTACCGTTGAAACCTTCTTGGCCCCACCCTACCGTTTATTTTCCATCTAACCAGTTGATCGGGTCACACAAACCTTGATGAAGGGAAAATACAAGTATCAACTTTGTCCTCAAGCTCCAGTGGACCCCATTGCAGGGAGCAGTGGTGATTAAAGACTCACCTAGTGAAACTGTGACAGGTTTGCAGTTGAAGAGTCACCACCATGTTGAACTATCACCACGTGCAGTAGATAATCCCAGGCCTTTCTACTGTTGATGATGGCTTTCCACATTTTAGCAAGTGGAAAAAAGTCAAAAAGCAAAAACAAAAAAATCACTGAAATACTTAACCAAGTTTTAGCAAATAAGTAGCTGATGATTAAGTATTAACCAAACTTACTTTTCTTAAATAAGTAACTTAACTCCTAACATCAGCAGGAAAAGTTACTTATCTAGTTGCATCTAAACAGGCCCTAAGTGTTAACCAAACCTACTTTTCTTAAATAAGTAACTTTAACTCCTAACATCAGCAGAAAAAGTTACTTATCTAGTTGCATCCAAACGGGCCCTAAATGGTCCACTGAAAATGTCTACGAAGTAATCACATGGTGTGAATCCTTTTGTCTCTTCAACTGAGTTCACAAGCTCATGAAGAGGAAACTATAACTTCTTCGCTGTGTCTCAGATTGAGCTGATCTTAAGCTTTTTGGAACGGTCTTTCAATGACCTTCGACCTAAAAAAATATCCCAAGTCTCGTACTTGTATCTTAGAGTCGGGGCTCGTTTCTGCCTAAGTTGGAGACAACACAAAGTCGACATAAAGGACCATCATTTGATTTAGAGCCCGATAGGCCCAGCTGTCCTTTCATGATAGGCCCTCATTCAAGAGTCTCAATTTGGATTGTAGCCCACAGGCTTCATTCTTGAAACTCATTACTGAGTATAAAGGTATGTTTTGCGAAACTATGTATCAAAGAAGATACCAAATTTGTGTTGGGTTTGTCCCACATCGGCTAGAGGCTGGGGAGATTGCTGGGCTATATATTGGGAAGAGGCCCCTCAATAATGACTAGTCATTTTGAGGTGGAACCGGCCCAACAAGTGGTATCCGAGCTAGATAGGCCAAGCCTGTATGTGGTGTCGCCCATGCCCAAGCCCGTGAGTGAGGGGGATAGTACCCGAGAGCCAGGGAGGGCAGTGCTCGAGAGCTCCTATCGACCCACACCCTAGAGCCCACGAGCGAGGGGGTAGTGCTTGAGAGCCCAACGCCTGACATCCCCGGGAGGGCAGTGCTCGGGAGCCCCTATCCGCTGTGGAGGGGGGGATTGTTGGGCCCCTCAATAATGACTAGCCATTTTGAGGTGTAACCGGCCCAAAAATTTGAAGTTGGTTCTCCTCTCAGGATTTCAGGTGTCCCAGAATGCGCCAACTAGCTCTGTAACTTTCGATCTATTGCTAAGGACAATCCAGTTATGACTCCTAAATTTGTTGGGTCATTATACAAAAGGGTGATGCAGCAATGTGTGGGTTTTATCCTAGGCGTCCATCCATTTTTTTCGGATCATGTTAGGATAAGAAACCAACACGGTGGCCCCTATGAAGGTTTCAATGGTGAGTTTCATTATCGCCGCTGCTTCCTGCAGTTTGATGTGGCCCCTACGAAGGTTTCAATGCTGAGTTTCATTATCGTCTCTGCTTCCTGCAGTTCGATGTGGTCCACTCAAGTTTTGGAGCTGCCTAATTTTTTAGACTCGCACCTTAAAATGATTGAAAAAACAAGATGAGCGGGCCGACAGCCCCAGCCTGGATGCATTAAGCATGTAGTACTTCCTGGAGGTGGCAAGACGCAATCCGATTACAACTGAATTGCCGTCGCATTACTCCACTCAAACACGACCTTTCATGTATTATTTGCAATTACGCCAACGCCATATATGTTTTAATTTATGAATGCGTATCCCCTTTTATTTCAGTTGGGCAAGGCCCATTTTGGGCAAGAAATGTGGAAAGAGACTATTATATTGATTTCTTTATTCACACTAGAATAACAGTTGCCACTCTAGGTATATTTGGAATGCTGGATTAAATGGTATTGAGCTGTATTTGGCTGGTGGAACTAACATTATTATTTAGAAACGATTGTATGTTTAGTTGGTGGAACAAACATTATTATGAAATGATTGCATGTTTGAAAATATTATGGTACTTTTATCATCTACTCCTATGTTGGGGTCAAATTCTATTTTTGATAAAGATATTGTATTAGTTGAAACCTTCATTTGGTGGACCATAGAATTGTAATTAATGAACTATATTTAACAATTGATGTCAATCACTTACATGCATATGTAACTTGATTGTCATGTGGAAAAGATGCATGTGGTGAAAATCCACACTGCTGACAGCACCAGTGGGTGCATTGAATGAGTGGGTGTGTTGTGCGATTGACTGGGTGGTTGGGTTGCAAGACTGACCCAAAAAAAAAAAGGATGCATGTGGATGAACGGTGTGGATAAAACACATGCATGAATGTGGGGCCCACAGGCATATGGGGATTTTGTAATCCACCAACAATCCTATCATACCTCTTGTCAGAACTAGATGATACGAAACCTGAGTTAACCTAAATCTGCCCATCATTTCCAACTGCCGGATGAAATTTACATTGCACCAAATGTAATCCATACCACTTAAATCCCACCTAATTTCATATTCCGAACAAACAAGGGGCAGTTAAAATCAAACATACATTCCAAACTAAGCAAATAAAGTATTCACAAATCAATGGTCCAGGTTTTTTGCAATCGAACCACTCTATAGTGGCTCTCAGAATGGGTGATTTAAAATTGAACGAATGTAGGCAACAATTGACATTTGTAACTGCCACCAATTATCACATTTCTAACACCCTGTAGTGGACGAGGATTGGCTGGTGACCCAGCTTCCACTAGTCAATGGCCCACGGTCGGCCTCAGTAAAAGCCACAATTACTGATAAAATTTGTATTTCATCAGTAATTATCACTTTCACCGGTAAAAGTTTTCCTTGGCAATAGTGAATTTTTGCTTTATTTCATTAGTAATTGTGGCTTTTACCAAGGTAATATTTCCTCAATAAAAGTAAGCTAAAAACCAATTTTGTTAAGGAATATTTTCCTTGGTAAAGGTGGAGTAGTAAAGTGTGTTATTATCCAAGAAATTGATTTGGTCAATAATTAGTATATTTCTTGTAATATTTTACCGTGGAATTGCATTCCTCAATAAAAGCTACAATTGAAGTTTGTCGGAGATTGTTCCTTCTACTGGGGAATTTTTCCTTGGCAAAAGTGACTTTTATCGAGGAAAACTTTCCTTGATACAAGTTATAATCACCGACAACATTAAAATGTTGTTGGTAATTGTGGATTTTATGAAGGAAAAGTTTTCTCGATAAAAGTAAGTTTAAAACTTTAAAATATTTACATTTTTAGCCACGAAATAGCTTTGTCTGTATTGCGTCTTTCATTTTTACCAAGGAAAATTGGTGTAGTATTTACCTAGGAAAAGTGTGTTATTATCTAGGAAATTGATTTCGTCACTAAATATTACATTTCTTATAATGTTTTACTGATGAATTTTTTCCTTAACAAAAATCCACAATTACTAGCAAAATTATTATACCTTTTACCATGAATTTTTTCCTTTGCAAAAGTGACCTTTAAAGAAGGAAAACTTTAGCCACGAATAACCCCTTCCTTGCCTACGAAATTTGAATTTCATAAGCGTTTTTCAAGCAAAACAGTATTCCCCAAAAGTGTGTTATTACCTAGGAAATTCTTTTACTCAGTAAATAATATATTTCTTGTAGTGATAGTATAGGAAATAAGATGATTGACCGTTAAAAACTTCTTGTGGGACAAAAAAGCTTTGGATCAAGATGATATTTGTGTGGTCTCTTCATCTAGGTGTCTATGACTTTATCAATAATTTGGATGGCAAATAAATATTCCGTTGGAATCCATGAAGTTTTTATTGGTGGGTATTCAATAACAATTGTTTCTTGTGGTGTGGTCCACCTAAGATTTGAGTTAGCTTCATTTTTTAGATCATGCCTTAAAATGAGCTTTTAAAGTGGTTAGAAGATGTGGATTTAAGGAACATATATCACTGTGAGCCCAACATTCAAGGGTGCCACCCATCTTAATACATTTAGGGTCTCACCTAATCCGCCCCTGATCCTAAGCCCTTTGTAGTTAGAGCTATACACAAGTCAAGTAAGCTCAAAATACTTACTCAACTTGGCTCGAAAATGCTCAACTCGACTTGGATCGAAAGTGAGTTTGAGTCGAGTCAAGTTAAATTTTGTGTTCATGAATAAATTTGAGTTGAGCACCGAGTAGGGCCACACTCGATTTGGCATGACTCGTGGAGTGCCTCAAAACTAGATCGACTCAGAGTATAAATACCCCCCAAAAACCCTACTCTTTTCATTTAAAATAAAATGCTCGACTGCCCCAATGCCCTAACCTTAAACACCCCCCCCCCCCAAAAAAAAAAATAATAATAAAAATAATAAAAATAAATAAAATAAAATAATAAAATAAATAAAAAATTAAAATAAAAACCTAATCTGTCACTCGGCCGGACCGAACCACCCCCACGGCTCCCTCCCTCCCTCCCTCCCTCAAGAGTTAAGTCTCAGCTCGATGTCGGCCACCACCTAAGTTACCTTGCGGCCTTCTTGTCTGCTCGATGCCAACCACCCCAAGAGTTGTCTGCTTGACGTCAGCCACCCCCTGAGCTGCCTAGCTTGCCTGTCCACTCGATGCCGGTAATCCCCTTCTCCCCTCCATTTTTTTACATTAATTTTCTGGCAAAAACTGAAACTCGGTTCGAAAGTCTCGAACTCGGTCAATTTGTTAATCGAGCAGGTCCAAATGAGTCGAGTCGAGTCGAGTACCGAGCAGGGGCTGGGTGGTTCGAGCTAAGCAACTAGCAGGGCAAAGTTTGATTCGTGTACAACCCTATTTGTACTTGAAGCATCTGGCACAGACCTGAATTTCCCAAGAAAGGCTTTCACAGGAAGTCGTGCTGGGGACCTAGGTGGGATGTGACAATTCCACCCCCATCTATTCATTTTTTTGTGCACATTTTCAGACATGAGACAAAAAATGAGCCGGATCCAAGACTCGAGTGGGCCGAAAACATGAGGATTGAATGTCCACAGTTGAAATATTTGTGGCACTACAACAGTTTTGAATTAGGATAATATTTGTGTTTTCAATTCACCCCGGTAGGAATGACGTTATGAACAGTATGGATGGCATATAAATATCTCTGTGGACCAGGGAGGTTTGAACGGTAGGAATTACCTTACCCACCTATTCCGTTAGTGCAGCCCACTTGAGTCTTGGATCCGGCTCATTTACAGTCGCATGACCTAATGTAAGCTCAAAAAACAGATGGACAGGGTAGATTTCTCACAAACATCATGGTGGTCCCACCTAGGTTCCAAGTGCTGGGACTTCCTGCAAAATGCTTTCGCACCAAATCCGCATCCACTTGGGCATTGTTTTTACCTCCGCATACATTGTTCATTCCATCTCTTAACCCTTTGATGTCTAATTGTTACATACTTTTTTAATCTTGTATTCTTGTTCCGTACTATGGACAGGTACCGTCGTGGACGTTGAGTTCTTCATAAGCCATTAATGGTTTTAAGAAAAGAACCCAAAAGGGTGATCCAGTAATGTGTGGGTTTTATCTAAGGCGTCCATCCATTTTTCCAAATCATGTTAGGATATGAACTCAAAAATGAAATGGATCCAAGAATTAGGTGGACCACATAGTGGGAATTGAACTCCCGCCATTACAAATTAAAAAAAAAAAAAAAAAAAAAAAAAAAAAAAAAAAAAAAAACTCCCGCCATTAAAATCTTCTTATGAGCGGCAGACGTTTTGGATCTATATAATATGTGTTTTCCCTTCATTCAGGTCTATATGACCATATGAACATGTTGGATGGCCAATAAACAACACAGTGGCCCCTAGGAAGGTTTCAACGGTGAGCGCTGCTGCGGTGCGGTCCACTTGAGCATTAGAGCTGGCTAATTTTTTGACTCACACCCTAAAATGAATGAAAAAACTGGATGGACGGCGTGAATAAAATCATACATCAGGGTTGGCCCCACAGAGCCCCAGCCTGGACACATTAAGCATGTAATAATTTCGGGAGGTAGAAAGACCCAATCTGATTCCAACTGAATTGTCGTCGCATTACTACTTCACTCAAAAACGACCTTCCGTGTGGTATTTGCAATTATGCCAATTACGCCAACTCTGTTCGTGTTTTAATTTATGAATGCGTGTCACCTTTATGTCACTTGGGAAAGGCCTATTTTGGGCAAGAAATGTGGAAAGAGATTATTTTATTGATTTCTTTATTAACATAGAACAGCAGTTGACCACTTGGATCCGTCAGGAATGCCGGATTAAATGGTATTAAGGTATGTATAGTTGGTGTAACTAACATTATTATTACTATACGATTGCAGATCTGAAATACCATGGTATTTTGATCGTCCAATCATATGTTGGGGGTTAAATTCTTCTTTTGATAAATGTATTGTATTAATTAAAACCTGCATTTGATGAACATAGAATTGTAATTAACGGACCATATTTCACAATTGATGTCGATCACTTGCATGCATATCTAACTTGATTGTCATGTGGAAGGGATGCATGTGGATGGACGGTGTGGATAAAACACATGAATTAATGTGGGGCACTTAGATGTATGGGGATTTTGTAATCCACCAACAATCCTGCGCACATCTTTTCCAAATGCCGGATGGAATTTACATGATACCAAATGCAATTCATACCTTTCAGTCCCACCTAATTCCATATTCCAAACCAGCAAGGGGCACTTGAAATTAAACATACAATCAAAACTAAGCAAATAAAGTATTCACAAATCAATGGTTGGGGATCTTTTGCAATCGGACCACTCTATAGTGGCTCTCAAAATGGACTGTTTAAAATTGAATGAATGTGGGGGAACAATTGACATTTCTAATTTCCATCAATCATGACATTCTGCATGGAACATGTGGGCCCATCCTTTCATCTTTGCCTGTTTCACTCCCTATAGTGGACGAGGATTGGCCGGTGACCCTGCCACTAGCCAATGGCCACCTGTTGGTGCTCTGTTGGCCCTATCATGATATATTTGTTTCATCCATGCCGTCTATCCACTTCTGCAGACTATTTTATGATATGATCCCATAAATGAGGTAGATCCAAAGCTCAAGTGGACCACATCATAGGAAACAGTGTTGATTGAATGCCTTAAAAGTTCTTGGGGCAACATATGTTTTGGATGAAGCTGTGTTTGTTTTTCCCTTCATCAAGATCTATATGAGCTAATCAGCAGTTTGGATGTCAAATAAACATTTCAGTGGGCCCTAGGAGGTTTTTAATGGTAGACATTCAATCACTACAGTTTTCCTGTGGTATGGTCAACCTGAGATTTATAACTGCCTCAGTTTTGGGATCAAGCCTTAAAATGATCTAGAAAAAAAAATGGATGGACAGAGTAGATAAAACACATACATCATGGTGGGCCACACAGAGCACCAACCACTAGCCAGCTGGCTAGCGTCAACGTAACTGCCCAAACCGGGTGCCCCTATAGTTGATTTCAAAAGTATGACCCTCTCTCTCTCTCTCTCTCTCTCTCTCTCCCCCCCCAAAGGTGCGAGGACGCAAAGGTATAAGGACGACACATACACGTGAAAATGCAACACATGTGTACCAAATCCTAATTAAGTTGCTCTTGAACAAAACCCAGCAAAATGACTTCCAGAGAATCATCAAATGCATTTGAGTGAATGCAAGTACCCAACATGGGCAAGTTCTGTGAGACTTGATGTGATGTGTCTACGCCATCTAACTGCTTCACAAGATGTGCTGAAAAAGTTAGGCCCAGAACCCAAAACTCACCCTAATTCAAAACTCAGGTGTGCCACACCTTTGGAAACAATACCTTGGGGGGCATCCACCGGTGGAACTACCATAATTTATGTGGGTTTCACCTGTTAATCTATCACATCCAACTAGATAAAGTGACTCCCCAAAACAGGGAATGCCTTTCCCTCCTATGTCTCGCCTTGGGCCCAAAGATCAGGTCACATGAGTAGGAACAATTGGGAGGGGTCACCCACATTGAGGCCTGCTGGAGTGTTTAAATGGCTTGCTGGTTGTAAGACCCCTACATCTAGGGTAGATGTTCAGGTGAATGGGTTGAACAGCATATACACAACGAGGTGCATCCTTCATGAAATCAAAGGCAGGCATTCCAGCTCAACCATTTCCCTGTCTCGTCCCCACCTGAGACACATATCGGTGTGATTTTTGGGCTCATGCCTAAATGAGGAGTGATTCATCTAATGATATGAGTGGATGTCATCAACTCATCATGGTAGGGCTCATAAATGATTTATTGAAAACATTTTTGAGAATTTTACAAAATATTACCTTACTAATATGATATGTACATCTTGTGCCCTTTTAAATTAAGTTTTCATTAAGCTACCTTATTAATCAAGTTACTCTCAAAATAAGTGCCTTCCATTAGTTTTCTCTAATTTCTGTAAGTTCTGTCATAATTTTTCAGAAAATGAAGAAATTTCCCACTCAAAAGTCTATGGACGCTGTTTGCTAGTAGTAGGGACATGGATGCTGATCAGTTCCCCAACTAGACCCACAATGAAGTATGTGTTTTGTCCAAGCATTCATCTATTTTTCCAAATAATTTTAGGGCATGTACCCAAAAATGAGGCAAATCTAAATCTTAGGTGGACTAGGCCATAGGAAACAGTGGTAATTGAACACCGACCAATAAAAGTTGTTGGGACCAGTGGAAGCAACACAAAGAAGAATCAAACAAAGCACTCCAATCACACAAGAAAATTCAAACAGAGAACACACCGAACTTACATGGAAAAACCCTTGCTAGAAAAAATATTGATCTCTGAATTGTGCATATTTGAACCCCAATATATCTGAACTTAAAACTACCAACTTACACATGTTTCTATAATTGTAGGTAATGGAGAGAAACCATATGATTTTAAAGCTAAATAGGATGATTAGAAGTGCTTAAAAGACAAACCTCTGATGAACCAAAGATGAGAAGAAACAAGTTGTAGAAGAAGAATATAAAAGATCAAGAAACTAAAAGAAACTGCAATTAATTGTGAGTGGTTTGCAATGACTTGAGATCGGTTGCAAATTGTAGTTTTGCAGACCGGTCGCCGATACCAAGTGACTGATCCAAGAAGTGTGCGATTGACCATTTTTTTCTGAAAACACCTATTTTGGATGAAACCTTGCTAGACTCAAAAGGGTTACTTACGATTGATGGATGACCACTTGTGACCAGTCACCCAATACAAACAGATTTTGAATTTCAATTTTGTTTGTTGAGCAGAGGAGCTTCAATAGATCGCCACCCACTTACAATCGGTCGCCAACCAACGCAAGTGCGAAAATCATACGCTAGATGGAGAGGCAGGTTCGTAATTTTTTTTTATAAATAGAGGACTCTCTTGTCTTCCTAATCAGTCTTAGAAGAGTCACAGGTGTGGTGAAAGTGGAGAGATTCGAAGTAGAGCTTATTCTTCTTCAACTTCTGGGTTTTTCTAGTTTTAGTTTTTATTTTCTTAGTTTTTCTTTTGAGATCTAGTTCAATCATGTTTTTGATTGGCTAGACCTCTTAGTTAAGGCTAAGAGGTGAAACTTGTAGTTGTTCTTGCTGCTTTAATTCATTTCATCAAGTAGTTTGAGCTTTAATGTTGGATTTTTCATTTTATTAGTTCAAATAAAGTTGATAGTTTTAGAGAATTCTAAAGATCTCGTGTGCCTTGTACATGGGATGCTTATAATTTTTAAGATTGATCATAATGATTTTATGAGAATTAGATGATAGAAACCCTAGATCTATCATGATTTTCAGATACGATTGATGCTTCGAAGTTCCATTAGTTCAACTTCTCCATACTTGAAGTAGAACTAGTTTCTGAACTTCCGAAATTCGTTTTGTGTATAAATGTGCTTTAACTAAATCTATCTTCCAATTGGATAGAGACATGACTTCGATTCCAATTGTGTTACATACTTAGTGAATGAATTAACATTAAGGATTAATTATAAGTGGATCCTCGGCGCTTTAGTTTCTTTTAATTCTGAAATCTTCTCTCAAAATTGTTTATGCTTTCAAAATAAATTAGTTACTTTAATCTAGTCTAGTTAGTTCTTTTAGAATTAATTACCTTTGTTAATTCCTAAGGATGATCTTGGTCTCACAACCAAATTATTACTATAGTGTAGCTCTGCACTTGGAGTTGCCCGAACAAAAAACCACGGCACAAAGCGATAATCCACTATGAAAATGAAGTTACAAGAGATGAAACCTTACTCGATCAAAACTCGAGAGAAAACCCTAGCTTTTCCTCTCTCCAAAATCCCCTCGACCCTTTAGAACGTCTTATATTAACCCTAATCCCGATTACATGCACTTATATAGCATACAACTGAAATTAAAAAAAAATATGCAAAATCGAGCAAAACAGCGTGAACCGTCGGTCGATCAGTCAGTCGATCAAGTGACATGGATTGATTGGTTGGTCGCTTGACCAGATAAGTTCGATCGACTGAACTCGCCAAAAACAGTGTAGAGAGTTAGTGAGAAACTCCAACGAGTTTCTATCGACTAAGCCCCAGGAGTCGATCAACCGAACTCCTCCAAAAGTGTCCAAATACCAATTGTATCATCCAAGGTATTTTCTATCAACTGACCACATCGGTCGGTTGAGCAATGACCCACAAACTAAAGATTTAAGGCTCCTTTCAAAAATCTCCATCGAGCCTTCAATCCTTCATCCATCCTTCATCATTAATTCATCCCCATCATAGCTCCACCATTATCATTTTTCGTACACACTTCCTCTTCACTCCATCTTTGTCAGACCTAGAAAAGTTACACAGAACATAAACTTCTCTACAGGGATCATCTTTGTAGGCATATCCACCGGATTCACTCTTGTATCGATCTTCTCAAGAGTGACACTGCCGTCCTCAAGCACTTGTCGGATAAAATTAATGGTGACAAATATCAATATGTTTAGTTCTAGAATGGTAAACTGGGTTGTTTGTCAAATTGATAACGCTTTCACTGTCACAATTAACCTGCACGACCTCATGTTTAAGCCCCAACTAATTTATCATTCCCCTCAACCAAACTACTTCCTTAAATGCTTCTGTCACTACCATATACTCAACTTCGGTTGTGGAAAGAGCTACCATAGACCAAAGCTTCGACATGTTGATCACTCCACTTACTAATACAAAAAAGTAATTGGAAGTCGACCTTCTACTGTCCACAATACCTATATAATCAGAATCCACATATCCTACCAACTTGTCCCCAGATTTCTCAAATGTGAAGACGTAGTCCTGCGTACCTCGAATATATCGAAGTAGTCATTTTGCCAGAGAGAAGGGTAGAGTTAAATAGATGGTTATACTAGGGGGAATTGAAAGCTATGGTTTCCTACTCTAAATGGAAGCTCCAGGTGGCTCTTTGAGGTTCCCTGCCCCTCAGATCTCAGCTGAAGAATGACAACCAGTTAGTAGTGCAAGCAATGAATCGTAGAAGGTGTCGAGGCAAAAAAAAAAAAAAAAACCCAGGGGCGATTTTAGCCTCTCATTGGCAATCTGCCGTTCGACTGCTCAGTTGAAGAAATAATGAAGATCTTTGGAGTACACGGGAAGGTAACAGATGTATTCGTTCCTATACACACAGCTTCAACAAAACCTAGGCGTTTCGTTTTCATGAGGTTCCTGTATGAAGCAGATGTTAGAGCAGCGCATGGTGTTCTTAACGGGAAACGGATTGGGGGAAGATTAGTTGTAGTGAAATAGGCTAGGCCCAGAATATTCATTGATCAAGCAGTCCCCAAATCGGGTTCTTCAACCCAACCTACACATAGTGCTCATCCAGTTGAGGGTCTTGCCCCCTCCGTGCTAGCCAGGCAAATCCGTCCTCCAGTTGTAGGCAGGGTCCCCTCAGTAAACCAAGCCCTCGCTGCCCCACTTTCCTTCTTGCAAGCGGCGAAGGTGAGTGACAACAGGGCCCCTCCAGAGCGCCAGTGTCTGGGTCTAGACAAGGTGATTGGGCTATGGAGGATGGCATTACAATTAGAGCCGATGAAGCTGCAGTACTCAAGAAGAGAAACGAGTTAGAGATGGGGATTGTGGCCACTGCTGCAGATCGTTTGCTCCCGATCCTACATTTAATACGCTCCATCCGCCAATCTAGGTTTGCCTCTTCAGCCATCAATGTTACCAAAATCGCCCCAGATCATTTTCTATTGGTTTTCAAAACTCGAGTGGAGCTAATTGATTTTGTGTCGGACCATTCTCTCCATGGAAAGTTAGGTCTCTATGATCTTGCACCTTGGAAGCTAAATCAGGTATTGGGGCGCCAGGGTATTTGGATGAGATTATTTGGGATTCCTACCCATACATGGATGGAATTGGTTATTGTGGACCTAGGGAGTTACTTTGGTTCAGTGGTGGAGATAAATACAGCAGCTAGGTATGTCATGATCCAAGTTTTTGCTAGGGTTAAAGTGAAGCTCAAGCCGAGGGTGAACTTACATAAGGTTCTGAGGCTCCAAGCTAGAAACGAATTATTTGTGATTCATGCTGAGATTGAGCAGGTCTCGATAGAGTTATCCCCTTTCGACGGTAGTAAAATCCAGCAGCTGCATCAATAGGAATTAGGGACTTCGACTAAGGCATGGGTGGAACAAAACTTCATCAATTCGGAGGTGGGGGAACTCTCAAGCGCCTAAGGTGTTTGTAGGAAGGCCGCTAAGGATATCAACTAGGAGGAGTCAGAGCCATGCCTTAAAGGGCCAGGGGAGCATGGCCCTGGTCACATGACAAATGTTTGTTATAATGCGAAACTTAGGGCCCCGACAGTGCAGGCTCCGCTCCAAATACATTCAAGGGTCCAAGTGGAAGTTGTTCGCTCGCCTCAAGTGTAAGGCTGCGATGTAGTAATAAATCTCGGTAAGACCGAGGTCGATCCACAGGGAAAGAAGTAAACAATTTCAACTACTCCAATAACTAGAATCTAAGAAGTTTAAGAAAGTAGTTTTTCACATGAAATAGGAAAATCTGAAATTAAGAAGAACTAGAGCATCAAGGATCCACTTGTAGTAGTCCAATGCCAATCCATTCATCCAAGTACAACACAATTAGAATCAAAGTCCTATCTCTCATCTAATTGGAAGATATAACATTCAAGCATAACAATCCCACTTAAATCTGGAAATCAGATTTCTAGTTCTAATGAAGCACATAGAACTTGAACTTGTAGCCTTCGGAGTAACAGCCATGCCTATGGACTATGGCATGCTCAAGGGTTACTACAATTCAAATTCAAATAACCCAATCATGGTAATTTCAGAGAATTGCAAGGAACTCATGTCCGGAGCACACAAACTCTCATAATTCATCTAAAAATCCAAACTTTATTCAAACTAGAACTTCAAAATCCAAAATTAAGAAAAGGGTACTTGAAATAAAAGAATTAAAGCATTGGAACCAACTACAAATTTCACCTCTAGCTCTAGCTAAGAGGTTAGCTAAGGAAAAGCATATTAAAACTAGAACTAGAACTAAGAAAAGGAAGAAAAACTAGCTGTAGGAGGCTAGGTAGCCTCCTGGGACTTGAACTCCTTGCTTCCCACGTCCTTGGTTGATTTGGAATAGAAGAGAGCACCTCCTTTTATAGTGCAGCAATAGTACAGCAACATAGCAGAATTTGTTTCGCTTGGTACGGCTTAACCAATGGTCGGATTGCCCTAAAATTTGATTTGCAGCTTCCTTGTAATGTGATCTTCCTCATAGATGATTTAGATTTCCAAGATTATCCTCTGAATGGGCCCACCAATCACATCACCGACCGCCTCTCAAAATCGCGCACTTTGGGTACCTTCAGAACCAGTCATCTTGCTTTCAACGCCCCGGAGTGTACAGAGGTCGGATTGATCTCAAATTTTGAACATTGGTAGAAAACTTCCTCCTATACATGATGGATGGATTAGATTGTCCAAAACAATCCCAGAATATAGTCTGAAAATTAGAACACTCAGCCCTTTTATAAACTCTGCGCAGTTGGATCTTTCTGGATGGTCCATCTTTCTTCAACCGGTACGATCAAACCACACATCCTTTTGATCTGAAACTTTTGTGATTATTCATATATGGATGTGTTATAAAAGATGGTCAAAGTAGATTCTTCATATCATCAATGATGAGTCCTCTGGACCGGCCTAGAGTTGAACAGCGAAATCTGGAACTTTCTGGACAGTTCGTATTGTTTTGGCCACCACGGTCAATCCGTAGCTCCGATCGACACAAAACCACTTGGGTTAGTTCGGCGTCGAGCTCCTCTTCGACATGAATGTGTTGGATTTCCAAATATCATCAAGATGGCTTCAGAAAACTGGTCCGAAAAACCAGGTGCGGGAATACATTGCTGTTTTAGAATCTGGAATCTGAAACTTGCATGGCCGACCGGTCACGACCGGTCGGACAGGGCTGGCCGACCGGTCACGACCGGTCAGGCCCTCTTTGGCATTACTCCAGCAAGCATGGCCGACCGGTCAAGACCGGTCGGGCTTCCTTGGCCGACCGGTCAAGACCGGTCGGTCTCTTTTTCTTCTTGTTTTCTTCCTTTCTTTCTTCTATTTTCTTCTTTCTTTGCTTCCTTCTTTCTTTGGTCCACCTTGGGCCTTCATCAAAGGCTCCAAATGGCCCCTTTTTGGTCTCTAATTGAGTGAAGTCCGCTCTCATTCCTATAATCACAAAACATGTGTTAGATGGGCCTTTAAATCATGAAAATCATGCAAACCATGTCATGTAATGGGCAATGCAATGTATAAATTGGAGGTTCAACACACCCCCCAACCAGCTTTTTGCTAGTCCCGAGCAAAACATGCGTGAAACAATTTCAAACCTCCAAACCCACTCTCCCTCAGAACCCATGATTCTATCCATTCCAAGGTGTATAAGTATAAAATTTGGAAAAATTAGGTGATAGAAGCTGAAATCTTGGACTCTCAAAACATAATAAGTGTCTACATGAAATTCCCACTGATTGATTGATAAATAGAAGAACTCGAACAAATTCAACCTAGTGTGCATAGTGAAAGTTCATCTCATGAGTTTCTGGGATCATCTTCTTCATAGATTAAGTAAACCAAGGATTTTAAGGTGCACAGAGCAACAACAAGCCTATGACAGGAATTTGCCTTACCGTCCTTCCGACGGCTTTCACACTACGTCCTATTTCCGGCTTTGGTTACGGTTCGACCATCCCCCGGTTGGTAATAGGTAGCCCTTTTCGAAATTTTCCACCATTTTTCCTTCATTCCCGATTTCATCCTTTCTTTCCTTTTTCTTTTAAAATTAGATAGGATTTTTAAAAATCCATATCTTTCATTATTTTCCCATGGACAAGGATGGACAAAATACCCCGGCTTGGTTTCTCAACACCTTTATATCAAAGTCTAGCTAATCCACAAATCACATAAACCTTTCAACTCATGAAAATCGTGTAATGTGAACTTGGTGTGAAGGTGTTCAAATTTTCTATCAATCACAACAATAGGGGAACTAACATATAAAACCATTATGTTGGGAGAATTCAAGACTTACAACATCACACACTTCATATCTCCTCTTCTTATACTCATATCATCTCGAATGCATGGAAATACGGTTTTCTAAAAGAATTTTGAAATTTTAGAAAATTCGAAAAAATTTGCGCATGTGAGGCTCGAAATGTTGCAACATGCTAGGTGAGGAATCTCATCTCACCCCCCAACCAAATCTTGCATTGTCCTCAATGTAAAAAGATATGCAATTAGCATGAACATGAGAGCAATGGTAAAATATGAGTGAGAACAATAGTACCTGAGATAGCAAGTTGATCAATTCTAGCATCTTCCATTGTCTCGATGAGACTTATTCAATCCTAATTGCAGAAAAATAAATTCTAACCTACCTACCTACCTTTGATTAGTCCGATCAACTACATGATCAAAGTTGAGCAGGATCTTCATGAATTTCAATAAATTTCTCATGAGGACCATCCAAAGTCCTGCTCGACAGTAAACATGTGTGCTTCTTATCATTGAAGTCCAATCGTATTGTGCACCACATGCATAAAAGGAGGAGACAAGAGCAGCAAAAAGATATCTCCTCAAATTCTGATTTGGGTTATGATTGATTAAAAATGGGTCCTCCCAATCAGAATTTTCAATGGGCTGAAGGACCCATGATGGTGGAGAGACACTCATCAAGTTTTCATTGGTTAAAGTTGTCTCCTCCACAATATCAGAATTGTACGGTGCTTCCACAAACAATGGTAAAGAGTGCAAATCAATGGAAATGTGTTCTTCAGGCACCGGCACCGTGTCTAACAAAATGTCCAACTCCTTAATCATCTCATCATCAAGATCATAAGATTGGGCCAAGCATTCCTCTAGGAAATCGAGATAGTCGGATGAAGGATCATGATCTTGCTTGAGTGAGTGCAAAAATTCAGTTTCGATGGTGAGGGACTCTCCCTCCATGGAGTGGAATTCTCCCAAACTAGGTTCTCCATAACTAGTATGAGGCACCGAGTCGGAAGTATGCAAGGCTTTAACAATCTCTTGAATAATGGGGTCGTTTGAATTTTCAAAGTGAGCCAAACATTCGTCCAAAGAATCTGAATTTTCACTCATGAGAGTCTAATTCTCCACATTAAAATTAAACATGGCAAGTTGGTGGAGTGACTCAAAAATATCAACTTCGGCCGTCTCTCTAGCATGCATATCCTCTAGAGACTCATAATCATTATGCCCTTGGGAAAAAGAAACCATAGGTTCATAACCATTCACCAAACCCTCATTGTAGGCAACCCCACTACCACTTTCAAATTTTATGGATTCCTCGGGTTCGTCAACCGTCATTGAAATCTCTTCATCATTAAGTTCAAAGCATCCAAAAGAGATAGTGGACTCACCATAATTGATGATGACATTGGGATCATCGAAATCAATCTCCTTTAAAAGTCTATCCATTAAATCCGAAGAAGGTGGGACTTGGATAGCCTCATCCTCCTCATTGTTGGGGATTGATTCGGTGTTCCCAATGTTGGGTTTAATATTTTGAGATGGCGAGAGGTTTTGTATGTATTGCTCAGTTGTTTTCATAAACTCTCGCAGCACATCCTCAAGAGTTTGTGTCGGTTGCGGCTCATGAGAAAGAAACTCTTGAGGATAGTTGTTGGCATCCATGGTTGGCTCATCTTCCAAGTTGAAATTTTGATGCTCCCACCAATTTGGATTATGCATGTCATATGTTGGGCTTTTAGATGGTTGTTGACATGTGTAGCCATACAAGTGATCATACATTGTCCTAACCGGTGGAACATTATTCATCTCTTTCCGATACTCTCCCATTATCTTACGTTGTGCCTCAATATGTGTATTGTTTTCATTAATGTAATCACGCATCGTCTTACGTGGGGAGGTAGTGGAGGTTGATTGAATCTCAGAAAAATACTTATGCTTATAATGGTTCCAATCATAATGATTTTGGGTCTCAAAATCCGACGTCTCATCCTCTAAAAGGTACTTGTACGCACCATTCGTCCAATCATACATGATGAAATTTTAAAGAATTTGGAACTACCCTAATCTAGAAAAAAGAACAAAAAGAAGGGATATGGGGAGATGTTACCCAATAGAGTGAGATCTATGTCAGCAACAATGTCCTACAAAATCAAAAAAGAATTTGTTAGTAATCTAAAAAAAAATCAGAAAATCTACTTCTATAAAAACTGAAAATCCTACCTAACTAAGATTACTCTATAGCTACTAGAACAATTAAAACCGTTTAACTTTTTCCCCGGCAACGGCGCCAAAAAACTTGTTCGCTCGCCTCAAGTGTAAGGCTGCGATGTAGTAATAAATCTCGGTAAGACCGAGGTCGATCCACAGGGAAAGAAGTAAACAATTTCAACTACTCCAATAACTAGAATCTAAGAAGTTTAAGAAAGTAGTTTTTCACATGAAATAGGAAAATCTGAAATTAAGAAGAACTAGAGCATCAAGGATCCACTTGTAGTAGTCCAATGCCAATCCATTCATCCAAGTACAACACAATTAGAATCAAAGTCCTATCTCTCATCTAATTGGAAGATATAACATTCAAGCATAACAATCCCACTTAAATCTGGAAATCAGATTTCTAGTTCTAATGAAGCACATAGAACTTGAACTTGTAGCCTTCGGAGTAACAGCCATGCCTATGGACTATGGCATGCTCAAGGGTTACTACAATTCAAATTCAAATAACCCAATCATGGTAATTTCAGAGAATTGCAAGGAACTCATGTCCGGAGCACACAAACTCTCATAATTCATCTAAAAATCCAAACTTTATTCAAACTAGAACTTCAAAATCCAAAATTAAGAAAAGGGTACTTGAAATAAAAGAATTAAAGCATTGGAACCAACTACAAATTTCACCTCTAGCTCTAGCTAAGAGGTTAGCTAAGGAAAAGCATATTAAAACTAGAACTAGAACTAAGAAAAGGAAGAAAAACTAGCTGTAGGAGGCTAGGTAGCCTCCTGGGACTTGAACTCCTTGCTTCCCACGTCCTTGGTTGATTTGGAATAGAAGAGAGCACCTCCTTTTATAGTGCAGCAATAGTACAGCAACATAGCAGAATTTGTTTCGCTTGGTACGGCTTAACCAATGGTCGGATTGCCCTAAAATTTGATTTGCAGCTTCCTTGTAATGTGATCTTCCTCATAGATGATTTAGATTTCCAAGATTATCCTCTGAATGGGCCCACCAATCACATCACCGACCGCCTCTCAAAATCGTGCACTTTGGGTACCTTCAGAACCAGTCATCTTGCTTTCAACGCCCCGGAGTGTACAGAGGTCGGATTGATCTCAAATTTTGAACATTGGTAGAAAACTTCCTCCTCTACATGATGGATGGATTAGATTGTCCAAAACAATCCCAGAATATAGTCTGAAAATTAGAACACTCAGCCCTTTTATAAACTCTGCGCAGTTGGATCTTTCTGGATGGTCCATCTTTCTTCAACCGGTACGATCAAACCACACATCCTTTTGATCTGAAACTTTTGTGATTATTCATATATGGATGTGTTATAAAAGATGGTCAAAGTAGATTCTTCATATCATCAATGATGAGTCCTCTGGACCGGCCTAGAGTTGAACAGCGAAATCTGGAACTTTCTGGACAGTTCGTATTGTTTTGGCCACCACGGTCAATCCGTAGCTCCGATCGACACGAAACCACTTGGGTTAGTTCGGCGTCGAGCTCCTCTTCGACATGAATGTGTTGGATTTCCAAATATCATCAAGATGGCTTCATAAAACTGGTCCGAAAAACCAGGTGCAGGAATACATTGCTGTTTTAGAATCTGGAATCTGAAACTTGCATGGCCGACCGGTCACGACCGGTCGGACAGGGCTGGCCGACCGGTCACGACCGGTCAGGCCCTCTTTGGCATTACTCCAGCAAGCATGGCCGACCGGTCAAGACCGGTCGGTCTCTTTTTCTTCTTGTTTTCTTCCTTTCTTTCTTCTATTTTCTTCTTTCTTTGCTTCCTTCTTTCTTTGGTCCACCTTGGGCCTTCATCAAAGGCTCCAAATGGCCCCTTTTTGGTCTCTAATTGAGTGAAGTCCGCTCTCATTCCTATAATCACAAAACATGTGTTAGATGGGCCTTTAAATCATGAAAATCATGCAAACCATGTCATGTAATGGGCAATGCAATGTATAAATTGGAGGTTCAACAGAAGTCCAGCTCCATATGATATAGCCAGCTCACCACGCTCTCATAGAAGACATATGGGGTGCCCCTGCTTCCCAAGGAGTTTATTCTCATAGCTCCCACCCCCCAAGATATGTTGGATAAGGTCATCCCTAAAAGAGGAGAGGTGATTGTCATAGAAGACATAAGGGAGAACGTGATAGAAATGGGGACAACAGCATTAGAGGCTCCCACTCTCGTGGTGGCAGGGCCTACGAAGGGCAGACTGGAAGTCCTGCTGGGATCCTTTCAGCCAAGAGAAATGTAACTTGAATTAGAAGTGACTCAGGTGCTAAATTCCCCGATAGCTCAGCACCCGCCTTTGAGAAGGATGGTTAGGAACATGGCCCCATCCAGAGGTGACTGGATGAGAGTTAGATCCTTATCTGTAGATTGCCACCTCAGGAAACAATGGCTAATTGCGGCGAACATAGAAGATTCAGGGGATGGATGCGAATGGCCCTCCCAGATACAATGCTCATTGAGAAGTCTAGATCACATGATGCAAGGGAATCTGATTGTCCTGGATCCTAGGGGAATCCAAATAGCCGTTGATTTATCCCCTTTCCTACTTAGTCAGCAGGTTCTGTAGAGGAAGGAAAGCTTCGAGCTTAATAGGGTCCCCCTGGAAGAAGATCACAAGAGTGAATCAAGGACATTCAACGATCAGCACTCTGATCAGGCTTTGCTAGCAACTAGAATGAAGACAAGCCAAGAAGCGGAAGAAGAATCTCAAGAGCTGGATGGTAAGGAATAAGAGATGGAAAGCCAAGGTCAGTCAGGCTAGAATCATGAAGGGGTTGAACAAGATAAAGACCCTACAGTTAGAAGGAAATTTAAAGCTAAGAAGGCTCAGACGCATCCGGACTCCGCTGAATGGTCTGGAAGACTTAGAGACACTAACAGGAGGGGTGTAAACTTAGGATGTGTGACAGATAGATAACATGATTATTTGGAATGCTCAGGGAGTTGGGAACATGGGGACGATAACATCAGCCAAGTGTTATGTCCGCTCCTTCAAACCAGGCTTAGTTGCAATCCTGGAGCCGATGTTAGGGGACGAGAAGGGTTATCAAATTTGGATTGAAGTTGGGATTTCACTCCTCCTTTTCAAATGCAAGGGAGGGAGGGAAGATTTGGATCTTCACAAAAGGAACCATTCAAGCAACCCTTCACTCTACCTCCAACCAAATGTTAACGTTGGAGGTTACTTCGCAAGGGGGGGCTGATAAATTTCTCATCTCTACTATTTATGCAAAATGATGTCCTTCACAAAGAAGATTGTTGTGGGTGACTTGACGCTCCTCGCTTCGTCTTTCCCGGGAGCTTGGGTCGTGTGCAGAGATTTCAATGAGGTCATGTCTCCTCAAGAGAGAAGAGGTGGCTGTGGCAGAGTTAACTCTTCTTACCAAGAGTTCGTTGATGCAGTGAATCAGGTTGCCCTCCTCGATGCCAGATTCAGGGGTAATGCCTTTACTTGGTGTAATAATCAGTCAGGTCTATCGAGGGTGTTGGCAAGACTAGATAGAATCCTTTGCAACAGCGATTCCTTCGGGGTTACGCAGCTGCCAGGGGTTGACTCGAACGAGGCCCCTCTCCTTCTTTCCTTCCCGGATCCCATTTTATCCGGTTCGAAGCCGTTTCGTTTTCAAAGAATATGGCTTAAGCACGACGACTTCCTCCCGATAGTGAAGCAAGTCTGGGCTGCGGAAGAGGATCCTCCAACTTCTAACCTGATGCACACTTTGCTTGGGAAACTAAAACGAGTGAAAAGAGTTATTCAAGTCTGGAACAAAGAATTTTTCGAGGACATTTTCCAGAAGATCAACCAGGCCGAGAAGGAGGTTAACAGTTTGGAGTTAGACATGCAGAATGACCCAAATTCTACTAGTCTTAACCATCTTCCTGAGGTTAAAAGTAGGCCGGCAAATTTGAAACTCCTGGAGGAGATTTTCTGGAAGCAAAAATCCAGAAATTCATGGCTAATAGAAGGTGACAGAAACACAACTTTTTTCTTCAACTCAGTCAAGGACAGGGCTAGGAGAGCGGCGATACGAGAAATTCAGTTGGGCAATGGTACGAACATAGGTAACCCTGATCAAATCAAGGCCGAGGCAGTGCATTTCTTTGCATGGTTGTTTCAGGCAGAAGCTTTTGCTCATGTTGGAAATTTTCTGGATCTGATTCCTCAGAAGGTGGACGATATTGACAATGCTGCCTTGTAAATTCAGCCATCGCTAGAAGAGGTTCTCGCTACTGTAGGCTAGAAGAGGTTCTCGCTACTGTAGAGGCGCTCCCTCTCAATGGTATGCCAAGGCCGGACTGGTTCTCAGGCGCATTCTTTAAAGCCTCCTGGAACTTCATTGGAATGGACATTCTCAATGCATCTCGCTTCTTCTTCAAAGGGGGAAAGATCCCGAGAGCTTTCACAGCAACTCTAATATGTCTTATTCCGAAGATCCCAGCCCCAGTTAAGTTCTCGGACTTCTGCCCCATTAGTTTGTGTAATTATATTTACAAAATTCTCTCCAATGTGGTTGCGAATAGGCTCTCCAATCTTCTTCCAAAGCTGATTTCTGAGGAGCAAGGTGCTTTTATTCCTGGGCGGTTTATGGCGAAAAATATTGCTCTAGCTCATGAGGTATTCAAAGATATTGGTGGGAAAATCAGAGGTAACAATGTAGTGCTCAAACTGGACTTGGAGAAAGCATACAATAGAGTTGATTGGTGCTTCCTAAAAGCTGTCCTTGGGAAATTTAGTTTCTCCTCCGACTGGATTAATGTGGTTCAGCAATGCTGGGATTAATGTGCTAGTGAATGGGGAGGCCTGTGGTTTTTTCAAGTCCTCTAGGGGTTTACATCAAGGAGACCTAATATCCCCGTTCCTGTTTGTCTTAGTCACAGAAGCCTTCAGTAGAGGATTTAAAAATCTGTTTAATGGCGGCTTTTGTCAACCTTTCAAAGCCCAGTCATATCCCATTTGCTATACGCAGACGATACTCTGTTATTCTTCAATGGCAGCAACAAAAATCTGGGGCACATCAACGTCTTCTTAGCTTCTTTTCAGGAAGTTTTCGAGCAGAAGATTAACAAGGACAAGAGTAGCCTGCATTTGTCTTCTAAGGTGGCGTCGGTCAAAGCCAAGTCAATAGAGAGAAAGCTGGGAATTGCAAAAGTGGGATCCCCATTCACCTATTTAAGAGTGCCTATCTTCCAAGGGAGAGCTAAAAAGATTTTTTTTTCCAGCCGCTGCAAGACTATATCAGAAAGAGGATTGTCAGTTGGCAAGCCAGATGCCTCTCGCAGGCTGGGAGGGTTCTGCTCATCAACCAGGTCCTATGCAACGTGCCGGTCCATCAACTGGCAGCAACAGACGTTCCATCTTGTCCTTGATCAGCTGGAGAAGGATTTTTTGGATTACTTCTAGGGTTGGTTTGATGGTCGCAAGAAAACCCATTGGGTGAGCTGAAAGAGATTATCCTTGCCCAAAGATGAAGGTGGGCTTGCTATTAGAAGGTTGAAAGAAGTTAGAATAAGTTTTAAACTGAAGCTTGGCTGGGTAGCAAAATTTAAGCAAAATAGTAGTCCCTGGGCAAAGTATGTGAAGAAGAAATATCCCTCAGATTGTGAAGAGGGATCTTTTATTTAGCCTAATCCTTGGAGGTCACCATTCTGGAATGGTATTTGCAAGACATTTTCCTCTTCTCCTCTCTAATATTAGAATGATTATCGGTAAAGGGGATAGCAGCCTCTGGAACTCAGTGTGATCAGTAGTGGGTAAGCTAAAGGACTGTTGTGCCCGTCCCATTCCTGCTTCTTTAAGCAATCTTAAGGACAATGATCTTCTAAGGCCCAACTAGAATTATTCCAAATTCTTTGATCCTCCAACTTCTCCCCCAGCCCGTGGTGGACCGCATTAATCAAGAAGGTTACTTCGCGAATTCACTTCCCTGGAAGATGATAGGTGCATCTTGGTTAGCACCCCATCAGGGGAATTCTCAGTCAAATCAGCGTGGGAGGCGTGCAGATTTTCGGCCATTAGAAGAGGCTAGTTGAAGTGGGTGTGGCATGGGAAAATGCCGCCAAAGATAGCTGTGCTTGGTTGGAGATTCCTTCAGAAAGCTATCCTAGTGGATGTCAAAGTGCAAGGCAAAGGGATCTCTTTGGGATCCAGATGCAGTTGCTCTTTCTCGTCCTAGCACCGAAGCATGGAGTCCTAAGATCATTTATTCTCTTCAGGGGAGTTGGCCATGAGGACCTGGAGCTATTTCAGTGCTTTTTTCGACATCGCTTCAATTGCAGGTCAATCAGCCAAGGGCTGAGTCAAGCAGTGGTGGAATCAAGCATAAAATTCGAACGACTTCTCAATGCTAAAGGGCCTCCTCCCTTGTTTGATTATGTGGGAGTTATGAAGGGTCAGAAATGAAATCAGATTTGAGAATGCCCAGGGTAACGCGTCAATGGTAATTTCGCGAATCAAGAGATGGGCAAGCATGATTTTTTTTATCTCCCCTTGCCTGCAGATTCTAATCTAGCCACGTCCATGGCCTGTTAGGAAATGGGCATCATTTTTAAGCCAAACAGGATACGATCGGTGAGGGTCCTTAAGTGGTCTTGACCAGAATCGGATTGGTTGAAAGTTAATGTTGATGGTTCGTCTAGGGGCAATCCAGGCATGGCTGGAGGAGGAGGAATTGCCAGAGGATTGAGGGGAGAAATGGCGTTTTCTTTCTCATCAGATTATGGTCTTGCCTCGAATATTTTTACAGAAGCTCGTGCGATGTGGGAGGGCCTTTCGATGGTAGTGGATCGAGGTTTCTCCAATATTGTAGTTGAGAGTGACTCTAAGGTCTTGATTGACCTCCTCTTAGAGGTCAAGCTAGCCCCGTGGGGGATCTGGTATTAATGGAACAAAATTTTGGTGATGAGGAGAGGAAGGAGAGTTGATTTATATTCGTGCAAAGGGAAGCAAACGGGGTGGCAGGCGATTTTGCAAGGAAAGGAAGTGCAGCCCAATCATCCTCAGTCTATTATAGGGTTGCCGAGCTTCCAGAGCTGGTCCGAGGGGAGGTGTTTTTAGATCGAGTGGGATTAGGCCAGATGGGGAACAAATAGTGTGGGCTGATCTCCGTCGAAGTAGCTTTGTTTTTTCTATGATAGATGGCCTGAGCAAATTTTGTCGCTGGGCTGTCCGAATGGGGTGACGCCCCCATGTAAAGAGTTCCCTGTTTGTTGTGAATAATATTGTCCTTTATTAAAAAAAAAAAAAAAAAGCAGTCATTTCATTGCCTCCCAATGTTGCTTCTCGGGGTTTGACATGTATCTACCCACAACACCAACTACATGTGCAATATCCGGTCTCATACAGACCATGACATACATCAAACTACTAACCGCGCTCAAATAAGGCACATGTGACATAAATTTCTTTCTTCATTTATAATGGGACATTGCTCTGAAGAAAGTCGAAAGTGAGCCAAGTGGAGTACGCTAACCTATTTAGCATTTTCCATTCTAAACTTCACTAACACCTTCTCAAGGTATTTTACATGAGATAACCATTGTCTGCTCCTCTCTCAATCTTTGTGTATATCAATGTCGAGAACCCTCTTTACAGCCTTTAGATCTTTCATCTCAAATGTTACTGATAACTGAGTCTTCAATATGTCGATCTCAAACATGTTATGACTAGTGATAAGCATGTCATCAATATATAATACTCTTATAATAAACATCTCATCACTCAGTGTCTTGAAATAGATGCAGTGATCCTAATCACTTTTGGTAAACTGCCAACTCACGATGAAAGAATCAAATTTCTTGTACCACTACTTAGGAGATTGTTTCAGGACGTACAACAATCACCTCAACCTACAAACCTTGTTCTTTGCCCTTTGTATTCAAACCCTTCTAATTTCTTCATGTAAATTTGCTCTTTCAATTTCCCATGTAGGAAAACAATCTTTACATCCATTTATTCCAACTCGAGATTATATTGGCCAGCGCCAACATAAATCTAATAGATACTTGCTTCACCATAGTCGTGAAGATCTACTAAAGTCGACACCTTTTATCTGAGCATATCTATTCGCTACCAACCTCGCCTTATATCTATCATATTTCTTCTTGAAGATCCACTTACACCTGATCACCTTACACCCCATGGAAAAGTCCACCATCTCCCACATATCATTTTTGTACAAAGAGTCCATCTCATCCTTCATCGGCATCTTCCACTTCTCTGCATCTATATCATCAAGTGCCTCTTAAAAAGTAGATGGGTCTCCCTCATCTGTAATGAGGGAAAATGCAACATTTGAGTTATCCTTGTATCTAGTCGGTAACCTGTGATCCCTCAGTGGATTTCTTCTCACAAGTGCCTACTACACCAGCTCATGTACCTCTTATTGTGTTTCAGTTTAGCCCGTGTTTCATCTCTATCTATCTCAACATCTACTACCAACTTTTCTGCTTGTGCTCATCCTTACAAAACAAGAATCCCTCGTCGCATTTAAGTCATGACTAAAGATGATTTTTCATGTGACTTAGTCATACAACCTGTACCCTTTCACACTATTATCATAGCTGACAAATATACACTTCTTTACCCTTTGGTCCAGCTTATCCCTCTCAGCCAACGGTACATAAAAGTAAGTGTCACAACCAAATACGCTCAGCCACAAGTATTCTACCTGTTGACTACTCCACACTTCCTCTCGAATTTTACAATCATTCACTAAAGATGGCAACTGATTCACCAAGTAACTAGCCGTGTTAACGGCCTCAGTCCATAGTTCCTTGCTTAACCCAACATTACTCAACATGCTTCGAGCTCTCTCTAAGAGAGTTCGATTCATCTATTTTTCATAGCACCATTACTGGTGTTGATATCAACATGAACACATATCTTAAGACAGTGAAGTTAACCTTGAAGGGAAAAATCCTATGACCCTCGATCACCTGAGCTTGAGGGGCAACAACATCCGATACTATATCCTCCCCGATAGCTTGAACCTTGAGACTTTACTGGTTGAGGAGATGCCTAGGGCAAGGCCTAAGAATCCAACTGTAGGGAGACCTTTGGGACATGGTCAAGGCTGTGGGTATGAGTGTGGCCATGGTCGAGGGTGCTAGATCCGTTGCTTTCCTTCCCTTTTCTAATTTTTTTTAGCATATGTTTGTGTAGAAATATCCTGCATCCTTGGAGACATTTTAGTGGGGGATGCCTGTTTTGAGGTTAGAAATAGCGGGACTGATGTTTGTCTTAATATAACCTGAAAGATTTATGAATATGGCTTAACTTTGTTGCTTTTTAGGCCTTACATGAAGAAGTAGTGCTTGCTTAATTAAAAAAAAATTGAGCTCTTAATTTTATGCTTAAATGGACTTTAACAAAAAAAGACAAAGGGTTTCTTAACCTTAATACGTAAATGAAAGAGAAGGTATGCACGCCTCTTCCTTTCTCTTCTCCATTGGTTTTTCATCCTGAGTCTCTAAGAGAAGATTTCGACAACGGCACTTTTTATGTATTTAAAGGAAGATGGCTTATGGAATCAACTATTAGTACGGACGATCTCAGTAGAAGAGGTTGATTGTTACCCATTTCTGATCAAATAAAAAACAATTGGGGACTTTTATTTTTTATTGAAGATTTTGATAGGGCTTCAAATTGATTGTGAATGGAGACGATTTTTTTTTTTTTTATCAATATGAAAATTAAATTGGAAAGTGAGGGCTTTGTCTCTGATTTTGATTGATTCATGATTCGATTTTAGAAGCTATATATCCAATAGATATGATTAAATTGTCCGTCTTTTTATAGAATCTGGGATTTTTCAATCGAACCAGGTATTTTGTTGGTTTTTTCTTTAATGATTCTAATCAAATCAGAATTTCCATTTCTTCATTTCTTAAGTTCGATCAAATCAAATTTAATTTGGGTTTCAAGTTTAGAAATTTTGTTTCATTTTGTAAAATAGGGCTTCTGATTTTCTAGTTCTTATCAAATTAGAGATTCCTCCTTCTTTGTAAGAAAAAAGAAAAGAAAAGGACAACACTGAGTTGAGATAGGACGTCAATTCAAGTGAATATAGTGACTTGAATCAATTGCTCATATTTGTTTGAATCCGTGAATTGACTCGTCGCATGTTTATGAACCCCGACTGAGTTGTTTGATGACTCAGTGAATGGACTCAACTGGTAATGAGTCAAGTGAGTCGAAATATTTTTTATTTATTCTTTACTACAACTAGCCTATATGCATGAAAAAAAGCCTTCAATATTAGATCGATTAAAAAGATAAATACTGACCCATTTTAAGAATAAATTTTTTTATATAGATCGCCTACAGCTCTGATACCATATTGAATGGTGGAGACAGACGATTGAAGATAGGATGTGTGAAGATCAATGGTTGAAAGAGGGTTTATTGTGACGTTGGTCTCTGGATCGCCTTGGCATATTGGTTTTACCCTTATGCCAGATTTCTAAATACTTTCTTTTGTTGTTGATAATCTTATATTACGCTATTATGGTATTTACATCCAAATTGGGTACTTTACCATTGAGGTTTAATGTCCGTTGTCATGGAAAAATCGGTCTCATTCCATTTGCTCTTCTGCATGACCACCTATGCAGGAGACACGCGTGCCAACAAACTCAACATGTGAGTTGAAATAGGGCAAACTAAGTTAGAAAACTTTAGCCAAAGTCTTTCAGAGCCATATGTTGATTTTGTTAACTATAGCCCACATGACCAGTGTACTCTTAGTCCATATCGATGTACCCTTCTAATGGCTAGATTGGATCTTAGACCTATGGTTTCATGTGGCCGCACATGGCATGTGTACATCATAAGCTTTATTGCATGCATATGTGATAGTTCGGTCGAATTTCAGGAAAATTTCGAAAATATAGTTCGGTCGGCCGAGGGTCCTGTTCGACCGGCCGAAACAGTTCAAACACCTGTTGATTTTGGCTGAAATTCAGTTTAGAATTTCTAGACATTTTTTCTCCATTTTCGGCCAGCCAAATTTCCCTGGTTGACCGGCCGATCGGACCTAAAATTAAACAGAGATTGGTTGAACTCTCTGGAATGTTTTGGCACATTTCGACCTACCGATTGATTTGATCGGCCGACCGACTTCCAACTTCGATTGGCTGATGGATCGGGTCGACCGGCCTAAATCTATTCCACAGATTTTGCGCAAAAAATTAAGTTTCTTTCTATTTTTATTAGGACTAGTCTTTTCCTTACATAATTAGGGTTTTCTTATGACTATTTAATGATGTTAAGACGTTTTTTTAGAGAACTTTTGATTAATTAAAACCTTTCGACGTTCATCGTTCTTCATCTCGTGGATTTGAGATCCTTTCCTCGTGGATTCAAGGAAGTTTCGTTGAGAATTCTGGAGAGCTATGTGGATTCAGAGTAGTTATCCCCAGAGGAAGACAGTGATCAACCTCATCATGTCACTCTCTGCATCACGTCAAGTGGCATCAGAGCGAGGACTCTCCTCGGACTGATGTCATCTAACAAAGGTATATATGGACAATAATCATGTGGACGATTTTCCAGGGATCAATTATCTTGTGGAGAGGATGGAAGCTCTCCATCAAGAGAGTCAATTAGCCATACAAGGGTTACAAATAACCCATGACCGACTAGCGGATGCGCTAATTCTGCCCCGAGCCAAGGCAATGTCCAATCTCCCGTAATCATTGTGCAACGCAACCCAGTTGTTCGCAAAGCATTTCCGGTGGCAAATCACAGGGCTACACTAGACTATTTAGGTTTTAGCGATGAGGAAGTCGGTGACATTGTTGTCCAAGGACCTGCACATGGAGACGATCATGTGGATCAAGCAAAATAAGACTACAGAGGCAAAGCCAATATTCCAAGCTTTAATGCTCTACTGCGTACAAAAGAAATCCTCGACTGGTTGGCAGAATTCGAGCATTATTTCAATTACATGGACATGTCGAAAGAGAAGAAGGTGAAGTTGGACATGCCGAATCGCGTTCAAATGCAGCCAGCTTAGATAATGGATGAGGTCGTCTAGTTCACTAGTAGGGCAGAGACAAAATTATCGAGGACCACTACACGGGCCTACCCCACAACTCGAACCCTTACGACGGGCCCCACTCAAGATACAATGTTAGCCAAGGGCAAGGAACTGGTAGGAGGACGTCCTTAGCCTCATAAGATTGCAAATCGTGAGACAGGGAGCGGCCCATTAACACCTCAACGTACAACACCAACAGCAGTAGGTCCGAGCAAGATTCCAAATTCTTACGGTCGGCCGAAATTGGACCATTGTTTCCATTGTGGCTAGCCTGGCAATCTATCTAATACATATCCTCAACACCCCACAACCCACTTAGTCATCAATGAAGGGGGCGCTGAAGATGATACAGGGGAAGGAGGCCCAGGATTTGATGAGGATGAACAAGCCACTAACGAAAAAGTTAGGGATGACAGTTAGATAGCTCATGAGAATCGCGTCGAGTCTCTAGTCGTGGGGCGACTCCTTTACACCCTAAGGAAGAAAGTGTACCCACAACAGCACAATATTTCATGTACGCGGTGCACCATGAACAACAAGGTCTGCGATGTCATCATAAATAGTGGTAGCAGCGAGAACATTGTCTCGAAGACGATGGTGGACAAGTTGCGTCTACCTATGAGGAAGCATCTTACCCCTTACTCAATCAGTTGAATCAAGAATGTGAATGAGACTAAGGTAATAAAGTAATGCACTATCTCATTTTTAATTGCTATGAATTATAAAGACTAAGTACTTTGTGATGTGGTTAATATGGAGGCCTGCCATTTGTTACTTGGGTGGCCATGGCAATCAGACAGTGACATGACCCGTCGAGGATGAGACAATGTCTACCTTTTCGTCAAGGATGGTCGCAAGACGATCCTTGCCCCTATAGCACCAAAGAACCACCCTAAAACTTCTAAGTATAGGGGAGCTCTCTCCTTTCCATTCGGGAATTTGTTGAGAAGTCGAAAGAAATAAGCGAGGTATGCATCGTGGTAGTAAAGGGCGAAGAGTCGAAGACCTTAAACATTCCCCCGAGTCTTAAACCTTTATTAAGTGAGCTTAAAGATGTATGGCTTAAAGAATTACTAGATGGATTGCCTCCTATGAGAGACATCCAACACCACATCAACCTTGTCCTAAGGGTTAGTTTTCCCAACCGACCACATTATCGAATGAGTTTGAAGGAGTGTGAGATACTTCAAGGGCAAGTGAAGGAACTGATTCGTAAGGTTCTTTTGAGAGGGAGCATGGGCCCATGGGTCGTGCCAACTTTGTTAACTCCGAAGAAAGATGGGAGTTGGCGCATGTGTGTCGACAGTTAATCAATTAACATGATTACCATTAAATATTGGTTCTCGATACCGTGGTTGGACGACATGCTTGATATGATAGAGGGTATTAAGGTGTTCTCCAAACTAAATTTAAGGTGCGGGTACCATCAGATTTGTGTATGGCCTAGTGATGAGTGGAAAATGATATTCAACACCAAGGAAGGGTTGTATGAGTGGCTGGTTATGCCATTCAGTCTATCAAACTCACCAAGCACTTTTATGCGTACAATGAATCAAGTGCTTCAGCCGTTTATTGGACTATTTGTGGTGGTATATTTTTATGACATCTTGATATATAGCCAGAGTGAGACGGAGCTCATGGATCATCTTAGGAAGGTGCTACAAGCATTGGCTGATAACAAGCTGTTTTTTAACATGAAGAAGTGTAGCTTCTTAACTGAGTGCCTATTATTTTTTTGGATTCATTGTGACATCCACGGGGATTCGGGTGGACGAGGAAAAGGTTTGGGCAATTCGAGATTGGCCGACCCCGACGAATATCCATGAAGTAAAGAGTTTTCACGGGCTGGCAACATTTTACTATTGATTTGTCCAAAACTTTAGCACCATTGTCAGGAAAATTACAGATTGGATAAAGAAAAGATCGTTTCAGTGAGTCGATGAGGTTGACAAGAGCTTTGCTAAGATCAAGCATCGGTTGTCCATAACACTGGTCTTGGTTCTTCCTAGTTTTGACAAGCTGTTTAAGGTGGAGTGCGACGCCTCATATGTTAGGATTAGTGGTGTCCTCTCTCAGGAAGCCAGGTCGGTAACCTTCTACAGTGAGAAGCTCACCGATGCATAAAAGAAGTGGTCGACTTATGAGCTAGAGTTGTATGAAGTGGTACAGGTGTTGCGGCATTGGTGTCACTACCTTATTCAGCGAGAATTTGTATTGTATACCAATCATCAAGTGTTAAAGTTTACTAACAGTCAAGCTAATATGAATTGTGTGTATGCTAGGTGGATTTCATTTTTGTAAGAATTTACATTCACCCTGAAGCACAAAGGTGGCTGACGCTTTAAGCCGCCGAGCATAATTGTTCACTACGTTAAGCAATGAAGTTGTCGGTTTTGATTGCTTCAATGAACTATATAGAGAAGACAAGGACTTCAAAGAAGCATGGGTGAGGTGCTAAGAGGGTCACGCTAGTGACATACATATGCATGACGGTTTTCTCTTCAAGGAAAATCGGTTATGCATTTCCCAAATTTCTCAACGGGGGCACAAATTTAAGAGTTGTATGGAGGCAGCCTTGGTGGACACCTAGGATGGGACAAGACTAGAGCATTAGTGGAGGAGCAGTATTATTGGCTACAATTGATTTTTAATGTGGGGAAGGCAGTGTCATGTTTGCGAAACCTCCAAGGGACAATCTCAGAATACGGGTCTCTACACTCCATTGCCTATACCTGATGCCCCTTGGGAGGATTTATTTATGGACTTTGTGTTGGGTCTCCCATGAACACAACGTGGTATGGATTCAATGTTCGTGGTGGTAGACCGATTCTCCAAAATGACGCACTTCATCCCCTGAAAGAAAACCCTTGATGCAACTCATATTGCAAACCGATTTTTCAGAAAGATCATGCGGTTACATGGGGTTCCCAAGACCATCACTTTGGATCGAGACACAAAGTTCATCAACCACTTCCGGAGGACTTTGTGGAATCCGTTTGGGATGCAACTTCAGTTCAATAGCACGTATCACCCGTAAATGGAGGTTGTGAATCACACATTGGGAAACCTCATTCATTGTAGCTCAGGTGACAAGCCCAAGTGGTAGGATTTGACCTTGTCACAAGCAAAATTCACCTTCAACAACATGGTGAACTGATCGACGGAGAAATCACCATTCAAATCATTTATGGTCGAGTGCCCCGCCACATGCATGATTTGGTCCCTTTGCCCAAGCTCCCTGGCATGAGCATTGTAGTAGAGCATATGGTGGACCAGATCATGGGCATTCACAAAGGATGTTCAAAACAAGCTGAAGGCCTGGTCTAACAACTACAATGAAGAGCCTGATAAGCATTGGCGTGCTAAGGTGTTAGAGGTGGGTGACGAAGTTACGCAAGGAGCGATTTCCTACCGGAACCTACAACAAATTGAAGAATAAAAAGATTGGACAATTGCCAATCATCCAAAAGATCAATGACAATGCTTACATTGTTGATCTTCCGAATGACATAGAGATCTCGCATACTTTCAACGTTGCAGACCTGTACAAGTATCATGATCCGAAGACGGATAAGAACTTAAGGTTGAGTACTTTTGAAGTGGAGGGAACTGATGTAGAGCGGGTTGCAGATGCATTTATGGACCAAAGGAAGGAGCCGAAGCTCAGGAAAAATCAACAGCCGACAGCATAGTTTTGGCGGCTGAGGGCCTTAGTTGACTGAGCAAACCAAGATCAAACACCTGCCAATTTTGGCTGAAATTCAGTCCAGACTCTCTAGACAGATTTTTCCATTTTCGACAAGCCGAATTTCCTTGGTCAACTGGCCGAACGAATCCAAAATTAAATAGAGAGTGGCTGAATTCTCTGGACTGTTTTGGCCCATTTCGATCAGCCAATTGATATAATCAGCCGGCTGACTTCCAACTTCAACCGACCGATGGATCAGGTCAACCAGCTAATTTGTTCCGCAGATTCTGCACGAAAATTTTTATTTCTTTCTCTTTTTTATTAACACTATTTTCCTTACATAATTAGGAATTTCTTATGATTATTTAATGATGTTAAGATGTTGTTTAGAGTACCTTTTGATTAATTAAAACCTCTCAACGTTCGTTGTTCTTCATCTCATGGATTCGAGATCCTTCCCAGCTCATAAATTCGAGGAAGCTTCGTTGAGGATTCCGGAGAGCTCTTTGGATTCAGAGTAGTTATCCCCTAAGGAAGATCGTGATCAACCTCATCATGTCCCTCCCTGCATCTGTATGAGCCTTACGGGTCCTCATGCGAGTTGGGTTGGGTTGAGGGTCATCCTTAGCCAGACCTGACCTCAAGAGAACCTAACCCACAATTCTATGTCACATGAATTTCAACTAGAGGACTCAACCTAACCTAAGTTTCAGCCCGAGGTGTCGAACCCAAACCCAACAAAAACTCCTCTATGCTTGACCAAACCCAACTTAAACGGATTCAATCCAACCCAATGTATGTGATTATTCCCAACCCGACCTAACCTGACACGAACTTGCTCAACTAAAAGCCAACCCAATTTCAAACAGGGTTGACACTTTCCAACCTGAACCCAACCGATGGACATTGACAACCCGATTTGAACTCAGGTTTGGGTGACCAGAACCCAAGTTGCAGCCACAGTAGGCCTAGCAAAGATCGGTATAAGACATAAAACTAGAGTCTAGCCATGGCTTTGCAACCCAACCCAACCAGACTAACCTAGCTCTCCCTGAGAAGGGTAGGGTTGAGGGTGGGTTAGATCGGATTAGGCTCTAGATGAGTCGGATCATAGGTTTACCCAGCTTGACGTCAGGTTGGGCTTTACTTGACCGACCCAGTTTGCCTGAGGCTGCCCGTACCCACCTATTGGTGCTTTGTAGTCCCCACCATGATCTAAGTATTTTATCCATGCCTTCCATTTTTCCCGGTCATTTTAGGGCTTGATGCAAGAAATGTAGCATATTTAAATCTCAGATGGACCACACCACAGGAAAACGGTAGTGATTGAATGTCCTGTTGAAAAAAAAGGTTGTTTTTAAAACATTTTTAAAAGAAAAAAAGGTGTTTAGTTTTTTGTCCCATATCGAATAGGAGAAAAGTTTTTTACCTCTTTATAAGTAAGGTATTGTGCACCTTACTTATTTATGGTGGAAGAGAGGGAGAATGGTGGCTTGTGTGTTCCAGTGTGAAGCACTGGAACACCGCGCACGCGCACGCGCACAAGCACAGGCTGGGTCTCGGGCACGGGCACGGGCACGGGCTCGGGCTCGGGCTAGGTGCTAGGGCGTGGGCACGTGAGGCAGTGTGGCTGTAGAGGCGCTAGTGGCGCACTTGGCACTTCATACGTGCGCATCGTGTCGCAGATGGGTCGCGACCTCGCGGACCGGAGCGAGACTGGTGCGAGTCGCGGTGCGACAGAGGCTAGGTAGTAGGTCAGGTGGCTGGGTTCGGAACAGAGGAGGTGCTATGGGTGGGAGGTCTGACAGAGAGACTTCTCTGTTTTTTATAGAGAGCTGCAGGGCCAATTAGAGGGACCTGTGTAACTGCTCATGCAGTAATGGTCCAGACCATGCAGTAACAGCTGCATGTGACTAGCCCAACAGTCAGAAACGGTTAGCCATTGAGTCTAAACAGTCAGCATGCAGGTGCATAACTCCCACATGCACAACAGTCAGAAACTGCCATAAACGGCTAGTTTCTCACAACAGCCAGAAAACGACTAGTGCCATTATGGCTCTGGACCAAAACTGCCAGCCACCCTTGCCTATATAAACCAGACAGGTCCGGTTCATTCTAACACAACAACAACAGCAATCATAACCTCGAACACTGAACCAGCACCCATCTTAGTCTCTTAGCCTCTCGGTTTGGTTGAAATAAACCAAGCCACTTAGACCAGTGTAGTGGTCTGTTGTTGCCAGAAGAAGACTGCCATTCTTTTCTCTATTTCTTTTTCTTTATCTGCCAGAGTGTGTTACTGCGTTCCTTAGTGGTTCCTTCGTTTTTTGCTGAACGCAGAACCACATAAGGCTCGTCGTATCCTGGAAGCAATCCGCCTGCAACCTATCAGCAGACTCAAAATAATTTGAGTAAGGGCGAATTATGCTTTAAGGACAGCGTGTTTTTCACGTGCTTCAGCCTGTCCTTATTTCTCAGTTTTTCCAATTAATTTATTTTCTAAGATCAGAAATTTCTCAACAATCTTAAAGCGTAATTTATCTGATATGGAAACCGAAGGGGTATCATCAATCAAACTGATGAACCAGGATCTGATTCGTCTGGACCGGTTCGATGGAACCAATTTCACCAGATGGTAGGATAAGATAAAGTTCCTGCTTACAGCGTTGAAGATATTCTATATCTTAGACCCGAACTTAAAGCTGCTTCCTCCAGCTACTGATACAGACACGACTGAGCAGATCAACGCATGCATCAAGAGAAAAGAAGATAATCTTCTGTGTCGGGGACACATTCTGAACACGCTATCTGATCGTCTGTATGATCAATACACCAGAACTGAATCTGCCAAAGAAATTTGGACCGCTCTTGAGTTCAAATTCAAGACCGAAGAAGAAGGTACGAATAATAGCTAGCTATTTCGACTACACCATGGTAGATAACAAATCGCTATTAGCCCAAATCGAAGAACTACAGCTAATTGTTGGCAAAATTAGTGCCCTAAAAATTGATATCCCTGAAGCTTTCCAAGTGGGGGCTATTATCGGAAAATTGCCCCCGAGTTGGACAGAATACAGGAAGAAACTGCTATGTAAAACCGAAGATTATTCACTGGAACAAATCCAGAAACATATCCGAATAGAGGAAGAATCCCGAAACCGTGAAAAGAAAAATAGAAATGGGAATTCCTCATCCAAGGTGCAAGCAGTAGAAAGTACCCAAAACAAGAATCCCGAGAAGAACGGTTCCCTGAAACCCAATAAAGGAAAATTCAAGAAATCACAAAAGAAGAACAGAAATTTCAAAGGCCCTTATCATGTCTGTGGAAAAACCGGGCATTACGCTCGAGTATGCCGTCTTCGAAAATCAAAGAATGAGGCAAGTGCAGTTGAAGAAGACATAGTTGCCATGATCACTGAGGTAAACATGATCCAAGGTAAAGTACCCGGTTGGTGGTATGATACAGCTGCCACAGTCCATGTAAGCTATGACAGATCAGCCTTTAAAACTTATGACGACGTGACCGATGGTCAAGAGATCCAAATGGGTAATGAAGTCCGATCGAAGGTCATAGGTAAAGGAACCGTGGAATTAGTCTTTACCTCTGGAAAGAAAGTGATCCTAACTAATGTACTGTATGTCCCTGACATGAGACGAAACTTAGTTTCTGGGGATCTTCTGGGAAAACATGGAATACGGGTAGTATTTGAGTCAGGAAAACTGATTCTATCTAAGAACGAAAATTTCTTTAGTAATGGATATGCTTGTAATGGGATGATAAAGTTTTCCTTGAATGAAAGTAACTCTTCTGCGTATATGATTGAATCTGTAGCATTGTGGCATGGTAGACACTACAACAAATATGACTTATACCAAGGAAATTTTTCCTGGGTAAATGTTGTAATTTCCTGGGTAAAAAGTATTCCAACGAAAATGTTTGTCACAATTTTCGTCGAAATATCACCCTCGGGAAAAGTCATTACCAATGAAATTTATTTTTTTGTTGGTAAATAGGCCACCTTTCCCAACAAAAAAATTCGTTGGGAAAAGTCAACACTTTCGTAGCTATTGTTTAATTCGTCGGTAATTCTGTGACTATTACCCAGGAAAACTTTCCTTGGAAAAAAGCTATGACCAAGGAAATATTTCCTTAGAAAAGGTAGTGGTTGCCATCGAAATATTTCTTTGGAACATTCAATATCCCTACCACCTGAAAGCATTCAATATTCAATGTCCTAATCACCCGATAAAACATTCAATCTTATACCAATCAAAAAGACCATTCAACTATAATAATGTTTTGAATAAAATTGAAATGTCAATCCCACCAGTACATACGACCAATACAAAAAAAAAAAAAAAATCAATTAGCACAAATAACCCCGCTACACAAACAAACAATCCGTAAAATAAAACAAAATACAATATTAGTAATGAATAACTTATAAACAAAATATGCATTTGAAAAGAGATGAAAAGAAATTTCTAAGCAATATAAGATCCGTTTTATATGATAAACAATCTGTAACCACCATTATTTTGCCCTTGATAACAATTAAGAAAGATTAATTTACATCCTACTTGTGACCACCACCATAAAAAATACAAAAACAGTTCACAGTCAAAATCAGAAATAGTTCTGCAGTAACTAAGGCAGTCATGTTTCTGTAGTTATCTGCAGTCATATGTAAATCCTAACTACTCTTAAACACGTGCCATATTTGCAAGTGCAATGGCATGTCCACAAGCACAGTTGTAAACACAAGCAAGTGCAATGGCATTACAATCACTTTTGGAACATAAACATTAACTGAAAATATAAATAAAAAAGGGTAACCTCGAGCTATTATACCATCAAGAGACTTCTAGGCAGAAGAAGATGGTTGTAAACTAGAGATGGTGTTATCCAATGCGTCAAACAAGAGCGGGCCATATCTTCTTTTGCACCCTATCAAAGTGCAAAAATATTAAGCCTTCGAAGACACAAAAAGAGAATAAATTCCTTGGTGTTATTTATTTGCGTTTTTGCAATTGCAACAGCAGAGGTTTCTTTTTCCTCGAAATTTGCAAAATTTTAAATTATGGCCTGTCACTCTTACCAGGTGTCAATTGCACAGCCTTCTGAGCCTCTTTTTGAGTATATTGACGTTCCAACTCCTGTTTAAAGATAGGAAGACTTAGTTTTAACACTCAGAAGACTTAAGACCTCAAGTAAAGCTTGATTTGGGCAAAAAAGCCTTTTAACTTTTGATTTGGCAATCAAATGAAATAACAGCAATTACAACAAGTTGATTACAATCAATGAATTATGTCTTCTACACAGGTTTGGTTTCACAATTTAACTGGATGGCACATACTGAAATGTGTCTTACCTGACCTCTCAATCTCTAGTTCACAGTTGTGAACTGCATGCTCACTATCACAGACATCTGCCTTTGGGCACTATTAAACTCTGTTCACAAGGAGTGGCACCATAATCTGACAGAGAATGATAGATCATGGACATGCATGCATCCATTACACAAGCTGGTACGTATTTATGTCTATCTGAACTGTCCAAATCCTAGCTCCAATCCATGGGCTAACATGCAATTGACGAGGACAATCCAATCCATCCTTGATTTGGCTTTATTTCTAAGGCCATTCATTATTTAGCCATGGAGGCTCTTCTTACCTGCATAATAGACAAACGATTCAATTGTTGCATTTCTTGTACCATATGAGAGAAGTGCCCAACATAGTTTTAAAGCAAATCTGGTTGTCCCAAAATGAATAGATTTGGGGCAGATTTCTGGATTGTCCAGAGGTCTAAGATTAACCAGATTTTGTGGCATCTAAAAATCTAGACTTGGGACAGATCTTGAGACAACCATCAGTCCAGTTTTGGACATTTTAAGGGCCATCTGCTGGTCCAAATATGGACAGATTACATGGTTAAATTTAAGCTATTTTACACCAAAATCAAAGGCCCCAATGGTTGCCGCGAGTACAAAAATGGTTCAAGTCTCAAGTTATAAGAAAAAATTAGAAGAAAATAGCTACGAGGTGATCCAAAAAGTGAATTGTCCTGATCAATGGAAATGCACACCGATTGGATATTATAAATGTTTTATGCACCCAGAATCCCGGGAAGAGATGACAAATCTCCAAATGGCTTAAGCAAAGAGCTGATTGAATATTTCAAAAGATAAAACATTCACTTTTGACATAAAACACAACGAGGTTGGTTCAAATAAAACCAACTCTTGAAAATCCATCCTAGTGTGAGAGGTCTCTTACACATAATTCATTTGCTGAATGATGTAGAATATAAAATATAGTTTCAAAATCCTTACCTCATCAAAGCTCTTTCTTAATTTGAATATGGACCATCGTGTTCTAAGGCAGCTCCAAGGTAGAGAACCTTAGATCCAGGAGTCTTTGATGTTGAAATCCTTCATATAACCATTCCCTGCAGGAAGTCAAAAGTACACATTCAGAAAGTTGAATCAAATTAGGAAGACAATCAATGTGCATCCAGTCAAATGCGGACCACTTCACATGTCCCCTAACAAAATAAGTAAAAACAGTTCAGTAGTCCATAAAGGGCAGGTGCATCATGAAATTTTCTTCGAACAATTTACTGAAACTATAGAGTTCACTAAGCTCACATGCACCTCTACATGTGGCTGGCACCTTCCACATGTATGAGACATCCAAACTGTGAAAGAAATGACTCTGCCATCTAAAAGCTGGAAATTTTACAAAGGCGGCTCAACAGGAAAGGTCCAAGTTTGAAGATTGGATAAAATCAAACTTATGGTTGACCAAAATCCAACAAATTTTCATGAATATTCCAAACAAATCACCTTTGCTGAACAAAGTTGCTTGCAGTAAAAATTTGTATAAAGCCATACAAAATCAGCACATGTTACGCCTGACCACATGTGCAGTAAAATCATACCATTGTGTAGAAGGATGGAAAAAAAAAAAACACTCAGACGTGATTGGACCATTCCATCAATGGCCTGCAATAGATGGTTAAAACAGAGTTTAGGAAAAATGAGCAAAGGATCATTTAAGATATAGAAGCCATAGCCATTGGACAGTAAAGGTTGTCTAATCACTGAGACTTCAGCCCATCCACATGGTGGCCCACCACCAGGTCACTTTTCCTAATCCCCATGCATGCTTGATATGTGTATGGTGGGGACCTCACTCTATAGTGACTGCATGAAGCACAACTCAATAGTACAAAAAAAAAAAAAGCTAATTGAGGCAAAGCACATGTAATGAGTGCAAAAAGGCAACAAACACAAATTCATAAATTTACCTGGATCTTAAATCTGACAAAATCACAAACACCTAGTCTACAAACAAACACCTATCATCAAAATAACCAGCTCAATCGAAACTTCCTTTAAATTAAAATCATTTGATCAAATCCACGGAAATTAAAACCCAAGAATCCACCGATTCCGCGAATTTTACAAGATTTACACACAAGCAAGCTTTCCATTACAACAAAATAAGAAAAAAAAAAGTTCTATTTGGAAAGAAAATTCAAGAAAAAGCGAGAAACCGTCAAGTCATACCGAAGAAAAGGAAATTCACCGCTTACAATTGCAGAGATCGGAAGGAATGTCGAAAGATCTGAGCTAGATTAGTTGATTTTATGAGGGGAAGGAGAAAGGGAGAGAAATGGAAGAAAACCATAGCAGAGGTTTCAGCTCTCTGATAAAGAAAGGGGAAACTATCTCCAGAAGATGAGAGAGGAAGGTTTTGGAGAGAGAGAGAGAGAGAGAGAGAGAGAGAGAGGCAACGTATGTAAGAGATATTCTCCTTCCGCTGGACATGTGCGCACGTGTTGGGCCTGGTTCTCTGAATGGAGAGTGTATTCTCCTTCACGTGCGCACGCGCCAGAAGTGGGCCTTGTAGAGTCCCTGGTTGGTTTGCGTACTGCTCAGCTCCCGAGGGACATGCGCATGAGCTGAACGGTGTGATCTCAGCAGTGGAATTTTAACATATTTTGATACGCAAAGGTGTGATTTTTTTTTCCATCGTAAATACTTAAGAAATAAGTCATTATTACCCATTTACAAAATAAAATTATTGATTTTTTTTTAAAATTCTCTCTTCTTTTTTTTTTTTTTTTTTCGTATGATGTGCTCCACCTAAAGGGAGCAATTAGGTAACAGCTTAGTGGTTGTTACTCCTACTGTGGGGCCTACCTTGATTACTTGTTGGTAAATAGGAAATTTCTTATAATATTTTACTTTAGGGAACAATTCTGATGTAAAAGCCTACAAATATATAGGTAGTATTTTCGTTGCTAATTATCACTTTTACCGAGGAATGTTTTCCTTGGCAAAAGGGACCTTGTTCATCGGTAAAAGTGCAAATTACCTAGAAATGCTAATTTCCTAGGTAATTGTGAGCTTTTACCTAGGAAAAACTTCCTTGGTAAAATTATGCAAAATTTTAAAAACCTTTGTATTTTTAGCCACGAAATAATCCTCTATTTACCCACAAAATTTTAATTTTGTTGATATTTGTCACTTTTACCAAGGAAAATTTCCCTTGGTAAAAAGTGGAGCAATTTTTACTAAGAAATTTTACTTTCGCCGGTAAAAGTGTATTATTACCTAGGAAATTCATTTCCTTGGTAAATATTTCCTGGGTAAAGGTCATTTTTCTTGTAATGAGATTAGCACACATTAGTTATAGTACCTTAAAATTCACGTCTAAGAATGGCTTAATCTCATACACAGATAATCAAAATGACAAATGTGGAGTGTGCATAAGGTCCAAATTTACAAAGAAACATTTTCCTAGTGTTGAGAGATCATCTCAAATATTGGACCTAATACACACTGATATCTGTGAGTTAAATGGCGTTTTTACACGTGGAGGAAGAAGATACTTTATAACTTTCATCAATGATTGCTCCAGATATGTACATGTATATCTTCTAAAGAACAAGGATGAAGCACTTAGCATGTTCAAGATATATAAAGTAAAAGTAGAAAATCAACTAAACAAGAAAATAAAAGTTCTTCGTAGCGATAGAGGAGGAGAGTATTTTTCAAATGAATTCTCTAACTTTTATGAAGAACATGGCATAATACACAAATGCACTGCGCCGTACATACCACAATAGAATGGTATAGCTGAACGAAAAAATAGATACTTAGTAGAAATGGTCAACTCAATGCTAATACAAGCAAAGTTGCCACTAGGACTTTGGGGAGAAGCACTTCTCGCAGCATGCCACATCCTAAATAGGGTTCCTTCTAAGAAGTTTAACACTTCACCATATGAGATATGGAAAGGTAGAAAACCTAAGCTAGGATATCTTAAAGTGTGGGGGTGCCTCGCATATTGTAGAATGCCTGATCCCAAAAGAATTAAATTAGGATCCAGAGCTATTAAGTGTGCCTTTGTAGGATATGTACAAAATAGCAAAGCATATAGACTCCTAGACTTAGAGTCTAATACAATCATAGAGTCTAGAGACGTTGAGTTTTTTTGAAAATTCACTATCCTTAGAGTCAAAGGATAATGAAATCCAAACTCCAATAGAGAAACCTATGGTAGAAGCTCAATATGAAGTTGAAGCTCCAATAGAACCACGTACGAGTCAAAGGATAAGAGCAGAAAAGAGTCTTGATCCTGAACAGATAGACTCTCAACATATCTCTTTTCATCTCGTAGAAGGAGATAGAGAGAATGTCATTAGAAAGATACCTATAGTTATGACTATAGAAGATGATCCAACAACCTATAGAGAAGCTATAACTTCTAGAGATTCAGCTTTTTGGAAAGAAGCTATCAATGATGAAATGGACTCGATTATGTCAAACCAAACCTGAGAACTGGTGGATCTACCTCCAGCTTCTAAACCCATAGGGTGTAAGTGGGTATTTAGAAAGAAATATCACACTGATGGAACTATTCAAACCTTTAAAGCTAGATTAGTAGCTAAAGGATTCAGACAAAATGAAGGAATAGATTATTTTGACACATACTCACATGTGGCAAGAATAACATCTATTAGAATTATGTTTGCTTTAGCATCCATACATCAGCTGTATATACATCAGATGGATGTAAAAACTGTTTTCCTAAATGGAGACCTCGACGAGGAGGTATACATGGAACAACCTGAAGGGTTCGTTCTACCAGGAAATGAGAAGAAAGTCTGTAAACTAATTAAAACATTATATGGATTAAAACAAGCACTTAAATAGTGGCATGAGAAGTTTGATTCTAAAATACTTTCTCATGGTTTCATGCATAATGTAGCAGACAAATGCATATATTCCAAAACAAGTACTCCTGGAAGATGTGGTGCTGGTGGGCTAGGATTAAAAACTTGAGCAAAGACAAGATCATCAGGTTCACTTTCACTCCAAGGGAGGCGAATGGAGTTGCCGATAAGCTGGCTAGGGAGGGCAGCGGCTCTCAGCTTAGGAGGATTTTCATCGAAGCCTCTCTTCTCCCGGCCTCAGTTCGAGGGGAGCTGTTTATGGACCGGGTGGGGTTGGGGAATATAAGGGCAGGTTTCCTTTAAAAAGTCAGGGCCGGAGTCGGGAATGTGAGGCAGCGGCAGCGTTTCCAGTCTCGAGCTGAGTTTCTTTTGTCGTCGGGCCGTTTGATGTTTAGTTGAGTTTTTTTCTTTTGTTTGAGCGTGGGCTGTTTGTCTGTTTGTACAGTCATACGATAGGTAGGGCCTTGTTTTTTGGTGAGGCCTTACCTGAATGGTTGTATCTGTTTCCAGGCCCTTTGGGCCTGGCATGTAATGAAAATGATTTTCTTCAAAAAAAAAAAAAAAAGTAGTAACTATATAATTGTTATTTGTTTATACGTTGATGACCTGTTAATAATAAGTAACAAGATGGAAGGTGCAACTGAAACAAAGAAGTTTCTGTCTTCCGTATTTAAAATGAAGGATCTTGGACAAGTTGATACCATTCTAGGTATTAAAGTTAAAACCCATAGTGGGGGTTATGCGCTATGCCAATCTTATTATATTGAGAAAATAATAAACAAGTTTAAACATCTGAATATTAAAGAAGTGAAAACCCCATTCGATCCAAGAATTAAGTTAAATGAAAATACTGGAAGAACAGTTGCACAATTAAAGTATGCGAGTGTTATAGGAAGTCTAATGTATGTAATGCAATGCACTAGACCAGACATCGCATATGCTATAAGTAAAGTAAGTAGGTTTACTAGTAATCCAAGTGTAGAACACTGGAAGGCAATAGGAAGAGTACTTGGTTATTTAAAAGCAACCAAAGACTTAGGGTTATTTTACTCAGAATTTCCAGTTGTAGTGGAAGGATATACCGAAGCAAGTTGGATATCGAGTGCAGGTGACAACAAATCCACTATTGGATGGGTTTTCACCTTAGGAGGTGCAGCTATATCTTGGGGATCTAAGAAACAAACCTGCAGAACTCACTCAACTATGGAGTCTGAGTTCATAACCCTTGCTGTAACAGGTAAAGAGGCTGAGTGGCTTAGGGATCTTCTTTTAGAAATTTCATTCTATGCAAAGCCGATACCGGTTGTTTCGCTACATTACGATAGTGAAGCCACATTAGCTAGAGCCTACAGCGGCACATATAATGGGAAATCCAGACATATAAGTCTGAGACATGACTATGTAAGACAACTGATTCAAGATGGAATCATTGCAATTTCTTATGTAAAGTCAAGTAATAACTTAGCTGATTATTCGCTCGCTTCAAGTGTAAGGCTGCGATGCAGTAATAAAACTCGGTAAGACCGAGGTCGATACATAGGGAATTAGAAACAATTTCCAAATTATTCCAGCAACTCAATTTTGCAAGAAAATAAGATTCAATTTGGTAATTAAACTAAAACAGTAACTTAATGGAAAATCAGGAATTTAAAGTACTAAGGCATTCAAGGATCCACTTGTAGCAATCCCTTGTCAATCCAACCAATCCAAGTAGAGAACACAACTAGATTTGAAGTCCTATCTCTCATCTAGTTGGAAAATAAAGCATTCAAACACATTCAATTCCATTCAAGCTGAACTTCCAAGTTCTAGTCCCATTCAACACATGTAGGATTCGAAATCATAGCCTTCGGAGTAACAACCATGCCTATGGACTATGGCTTGCTCAAGGGTTACCATAATTCGAACCTAAACAAACACAATATGATAATCTCAGAGAATTGCAAGGAATCCATGTCCGGAGCACATGAACTCTCATAAAACATCTCAAACTATCAACTTAAGAACTAGAATATCAAAAATCCAAACTTGAATTAAAAAGTACTTGAATTAACTTGGATCAAACATGAAATTAGCTACAAGCTTCACCTCTCAGCCTTAGCTGAGAGATTCTAGCCGAGCATTGTCATACTACAACTAGAACTCATAATAGAAAGCATAAAAACTAGAAAAATCGAAAATTGGAGAGTTGCAGACGCTCCACGACAGCTTCCTCTCTCTAGAACCACGTCCCTTAGCTTCTATGATGCCCTAGGAAGAGCCCCTAGGTGTCCTTTTATAGTAGGAAAGCTCCCTTGCGTCGGAAACATCCAGAATCCGCATAAGGTTACGCAGTGCGCAGCGAATTTCGGAACCAGAAATAGAAGTTCCTGATTTTTCTGCGTGGCCGACCGGTTGGACGACCGGTCGGACTGGCCTGGCCGACGGGTCACGACCGGTCGGTCTAATCTGTTTTTAGTCCAAAGAGTTTTCCCATCAGCCACGACCTGTTGGCCGACCGATCGGACCAAGCTGATCGTGTGTCCAGCGAGCTCCGCAGCAGCACCGACCGGTTGGCCGACCGGTCACGACCGGTCGGACCAACTGGTCCTTCTTCCCGTAGTTTCCAGAAGTGTGGCCGACCGGTCGGATGATCGGTCGGACTTGCTTTTCTACATCTATTTCTTCGTTTCTTCATTCTCTTTTCTCCCTCTTTCTTCTTCCTTCTTTGGTCCATCTTGGACCTTCCTTCAAAGGTTCTGAATGGCCCCTTTTTGGTCTCCAATTGAGTGAAGTCCGCTCTCATCCCTACAATCACAAAACATGCATTATATGGACCTTTTAATCATGAAAACCATGCATACAATGTCATGTAGTGGGCAATGCAATGTATAAATTGGAGGTTCAACACACCCCCCAACCAGCTTTTTGCTAGTCCCGAGCAAAACATGCGTGAAACAATTTCAAACCTCCAAACCAACTCTCTTCCAGAAACCATGTTTCTATCCATTCCAAGACATATGTATAAAATTTGGAGAAACTAGGTGATAGAAATTGCAAACTTAAACTCTCAAAGCATAAGAAGTGTCTACATGAAATTTTCGCTGATTGATTGATAAATAGAGGAACTCGAACAATCTCAACCCAGTGTGCATAGTGAAAGTTCATCTCATGAGTCTCTGGGATTACCTTCTTCATAGAGTAAGTAAACCAAGGATTTTAAGGTGCACAGAGCAACAACAAGCCTATGACAGGAATTTGCCTTACCGTCCTTCCGACGGCTTTCACACTACGTCCCATTTCCGGCTTTGGTTACGGTTCGACCATCCCCGGTTGGTAATAGGTAGCCCTTTTCGAAATTTTCCATCATTTTTCCTTCATTCCCGATTTCATCCTTTCTTTTCCTTTTCCTTTTGATTTAGATAGGATTTTTAAAAATCCATATCTTCCGTTATTTTCCCATGGACAAGGATAGACACAATACCCCGGCTTGGTTTCTCAACACCTTTAAATCAAAGTCTAGCTAATCCACAAATCACATAAACCGTTCAACTCATGAAAATCGTGTAATGTGAACTAGGTGTAAAAAGTATTCAAATTTTTTATCAATCACAACAATAGGGGAACTAATATATAAAACCATTATGTTGGGAGAAATTCAAGACTTACAACGTCGCACACTTCGTATCTCCTCTTCTTATACTCATATCATCTCGAATGCATGGAAATAAAGTTTTCTAAAAGAGTTTTGAAATTTTTGAAAATTCAAAAAAAATTGCGCATAGGAAGCTTGAAATGTTGCAAACTGCTAGATGAGGAATCTCATCTCACCCCCCAACCAATTCTTGCATTGTCCTCAATGTAAAAAGATATGCAATGAGCATGAACATGAGAGCAAAGGTAGAATATGAGAGAGTGAGAGCAATAGTACCTGAGAGAGCGATTATGGAAGTCTACAACCCAACAACTAAAACCTACTAAAACAGTAAAACTAATGAAAACTAAACCTACCTATGCTATACCTCCATCAGACTAGGAGATCAATCATACTGATACACAGGATCATTCAGAATGATGGACATGTCCTCTGAATCAAATTTCTCAACAAATGGTTTAAGGCGTTGTCCATTAACTTTAAAACAATTACCATTCGCTGCATTCTCAATCTCAAAAGCCCCATGAGGAAAAACTTCTTTGACAATATATGGGCCGGTCCATCGAGATCGTAATTTTTTCAGAAAAAGATGAAGTCGAAAATTATACAAGAGTACTTTCTGTCCTTCATGGAAAGATTTCCTGAAGATGTGCTTGTCATGGAAGGCCTTCATCTTACTCTTGTAGATTCTCGAGTTCTCATATGCATCGTTCCGAATTTCATCAAGCTCATTTAATTGAAGTTTGCGAAGCGAGCTAGCCTTATCAATGTCAAAATTTAAAGCCCGAATTGCCCAATAGGCTTTGTGTTCTATTTCCACGGGCAAGTGGCAAGCTTTCCCATAAACAAGTCTATAAGGGGACATTCCAATGGGTGTCTTGTAGATGGTACGGTGGGCCCAAAGTGCATCATCTAATCTTAGGGACCAATCCTTGCGATCCGGTCTCACCGTATTTTCAAAATCTGCTTGATTTCCCTATTGGAGATTTCAGCTTGCCCACTTGTTTGTGGGTGGTATGGGGTACTCACTTTATGCCTAATACCATATTTCTTTGTTAAAGCTTCAAAAGGTCTATTGCAAAAGTGAGAACCACCATCACTAATGATGTCTCGAGGCGTCCCAAATCTAGAAAGTATGTTTTCTTTGAGGAACTTGAGAACCGTACGATGATCGTTAGTTCTACATGGGATAGCCTCTATCCATTTAGACACATAGTCTACGGCAAGCAAAATATAGACATGTCCAAAAGATGAGGGGAATGGTCCCATGAAATCGATGCCCCAATAGTCAAAGACTTCAAGATGTTGAATTGGGGTGAGAGGCATCATATTTCGACGGGATAATCCTCCTAACTTTTGGCAGTGCTCGCATGCTTTGCAAAACTCGTGGGTGTCCTTAAATAGCGTGGGCCAATAAAAACCACACTGCAGAATTTTTGCAGTTGTTTTCTTGGCTGAAAAATGACCCCCACATGCTTGATCATGACAAAAGGAGATGACAGAATTATGTTCATCATCAGGGACACATCTCCTTATAATTTGGTCTGGGCAATATTTAAACAATAGAGGTTCATCCCAGAAAAATCTGCGCACTTCCCTTAGAAATTTACGTTTGTCCTGCGCAGTCCAATCAATCGGCATCGCACCTGTGGAGAGATAATTGACTATATCAGCGTACCATGGTGTATGCGTAGCAATAATTGGAGAGATAGTTGCTCATCAGGGAATGAGTCCTCAATAGGTGACTCGTCAATGGAATTTGGTAGGACCAGGCGGGATAGATGATTCGCCACCACATTTTCTACCCCCTTCTTGTCTTTGATCTCCAAGTCGAATTCTTGAAGGAGTAGGATCCATTTAAGCAAACGGGGCTTAGCATCCTTCTTAGAAAGAGGGTGTTTCAGCGCCGCATGATCCGTGTAAACAATAACTTTGGATCCTATTAAGTAAGGCCTGAATTTGTCTAAGGCAAAAATGACAGCTAGGAGCTCTTTCTCCGTAGTCGAATAATTAACTTGGGCGGGATTCAAGGTCCTACTTGCGTAGTAGATAACATGGGGCTTCTTATCCTTCTTTTGGCCTAACACCGCCCCAATAGCAAAATCGCTCGCATCACACATAAACTCAAAAGGAATGGACCAATCTGGTGGTTGCATGATAGGAGCGGTTGTCAACATGTCTTTTAGCTTTGAAAAAGCTAATTGACATTCGGCACTCCACTCAAATTAGTTCTCCTTTTGTAGAAGGTTGCATAAAGGCCTTGAGATATAACTAAAATCCTTTATAAATCTTCTATAGAAATCGGCGTGTCCAAGGAAGGAACGCACATTGCGTATGCTTTTGAGTGGTGGTAGATTGAAAATTATGTCAATTTTTTCCGATCTACCTCTATTCCATTGGACGAGATGATATGTCCAAGACTATTCCTCTTTGTACCATGAAATGGCACTTTTCCCACTTTAAGACCAGTTTCTTCTCCTCACACCTCATCAAGACCAACTTCAAGTGCTTGAGGCACTCATCAAACGTACAACCAAAAACAGAAAAGTCGTCCATGAATACCTCAAGAAACTCACCCACCATGTCCGAGAAAATACTCAACATGCATCGTTGGAATGTGGCGGGTGCATTACATAACCCAAATTACATTCTTCGGTAAGCGAAGGTGCCAAACGGGCATGTAAATGTGGTTTTCTCTTGGTCCTCCGGAGCTATCTCAATTTGGTTGTATCCGGAATAACCATCTAGGAAGCAATAATAGGAATGGCCTGCTAACCTCTCCAAAATTTGATCCATAAATGGGAGAGGAAAGTGGTCTTTCCTAGTAACCGTGCTGAGCTTCTGATAATCAATGCACATACGCCAACCGGTGGTCACCCTAGTTGGTATAAGCTGGTTGTTGGCATTTTCTATGATGGCGATACCGGATTTCTTGGGGACAACTTGGGTAGGACTCACCCATTGGCTATCTGAGATGGGATAGATGATACCCACATCTAATAGCTTTAACACCTCGGCTTTGACAACCTCCATCATGTTTGGATTTAGCCGTCTTTGAGGTTGCCTAGTCGTTTTTGCATTTTCTTCAAGGTGTATACGGTGAGTGCAAACCGAAGAATCTATCTCTTTGAGATCCGCTATTGTCCAACCTATGGCTTCCCTATGTTCTTTGAGTAGCTCAATTAACTTGAGCTCTTGGTCTTTCTCTAGGTGAGAGGCAATGACAACTGGGAAAGTTTCCTCTTGACCCAAATATACATATTTAAGCTCGGATGGTAATGGTTTAAGGTCAAGCTTCGGTGGTTTGATGTTAGATGGTAGAGGCCTTGATGTGGTTGGTGGCAACTTTTCAAAATGGGGCCTCCACCGGCTAGTACCAACTACCGGTCTTTCTATATTCAATGCTTGCACAATTTCACTAATGATGGGGTCTTCGGAATCCATGAAATGTGCTAAGCATGTCTCCAAGCTTTCTAGTGGTTCAAGTTGGAGGAGTTCTTCTTCTTCAAAAGATTCAAGCATGTTTACCTCGAAGAACGATCATCATCATCGACATCCCTATGTCTTTTGCCCAAGTGAAACACATTCACCTCTAATGTCATTTTTCCAAAAGATAGTTGCATCACCCCATTCCGGCAATTGATGATTGCGTTTGATGTGGCAAGGAATGGGCGGCCTAATATTATCGGTATTCGGGTGCTAGCATCCACTGTAAGAAAATTGATTTTTTACAACAGAATTTTTACAACGGGTTGGCGATGACCGTTGTAAAAGAAAAACCTTTTACAACAGGTGCAGCATGCCCGTTGTAAATATTTAGGTTTTACAACTGTCGGGAGTTTGCCGGTTGTAGAAATTGTTATTTTTAACGATGGGCGGCGAGACAGTTGTGATTGTAATATTTACAACGTTGTAAATAATTTCCTTTTACAACGGGCTACATACGTTGTAATAAAGTACTCTTTTTTTTTACCCCTAGGGACACCCATATATAATATCAAACATTTATGACCCATCAGAAAATTTTAATAGCTAATCGCTATAATTTCAAAACGTTTTGTGATATATTTTTTATATATCTATATTTAATCGTTTTGTAGTTAATCGCTACGGTGTTTTGTGATATATTTTTTATATATCTATATTTAATCGTTTTGTAGTTAATCGCTACGGTGTTACTCCTACTGTGTGGGGCCCATCGTGATATATTTTTTATATATCTATGCCGTCTATCTGTTTTCTCATATCATTTTAGGATATGATCCAAAATTTTAAAAAGATAAAAATCTCAGGTGGACCATAGCACTCGAAACAGTGATTAATAATCATTAAAAACGTTTTGTGGGCCATAAAAGTTTTGGATCAATCTCATATTTATATTTTCCCTTCATCAAGACCCTATTGACATTATCAAGAGCTTGGACTGCAAATAAACATTACCAAAACCTTACCATGAGCTCTTTGGAATTTTTAATGGTGGGGCACTCAATCACACTGTTTCCAGTGGTATGGTCCACTTGAGATTTGGATCTGCATAATTTTTTGAAACTTACACTAAAATGGGCTATATAAAGGGATGGACGGAGTGGATATACAAAATATCGTCCATGTGAGCCATACGGTAAGGGTAACACCCACTAAGTTGTTCCGGGGTAACACCTAATTCGCGCCCTGACTAGACCCCATCCACGCGCAAAAAAAACGCGCGCCCAAACTTATTTTGCCCCCATTTCTCTAAATCCCTCCCTCTCTCTCTCTCTCTCTCCCCGCAACCCTAATCTGTCTCCCACTCTCTCCATCTATCCCCATCACTCATCCCCACCTCTATCTCTTCCACCGCTGGATTGTGATACTTCTTGCTGAAATTATAGCTCAACGAGGTCAGTTCTCTTCCCCCCCCCCCCCCCCCCCCCCCCCCCCCTCTCTCGCGGGTTGTTTGCTTTCTTCATCTTCTAATTGATTCCCATTGCAATTTCCATAAAAATCCACCGTTCATTAGTTTCACAAGCTCACAATAAGATGGATCTCAAAATTGTATATGGGCGTTCCTCTGAGCTGCCCTAAAAAGTAGAATGACTTGTTTTGTCCCTGAGATTTCCGTCCATCCTTATGTGACTCACTTGGGTGTTTAGAGAACCAAAGGAGCAGAATGGTCTATTGGTATTGGTCTGTCTATTTAATCTAGTGTGTTGATTTCTACATGGTTTGGATTTACACAAAAAAAGGATTAGAAAATTACTTTTTTTTTTGTGTGGATGAATGGATGTTTTTGGACTCTAATGATGGGGAGGACATGGTAAGATGGTGATCCAATGGATCCAAGGGTTTGGATGTTTTACATTGGCATTTTGTCAAACAGGTTAGATGCAGTTTAGGTTTGCATTGTAGATGTGGAAGGAACTAAAGAAGGCAACATTGAAAACGATGTGGTGTATAAGTGGGCATGCACTAATATATGTTTTGGTTTTGGAGTTAGCCGATGCATGTTTTGATACTGATTTCTTGAACCTCACTGTTAATCAGCTTAGACAGTGAGTCTCTGCATTCTTGAGTTTCAAAGCCTGGGTGAAAGAGGAAGGATTAGCTAGTGTTATCATTTAAAACCCTCCCTATATTGCTGGGAGAGAGGGAAAGATGATGATGGTGTTAATCGTTTTAGGTTTTTATACACTAAAATTGCTGTATGCATTGCCTTTAGGATATTTGTTGTAATGCCTATGATAATGTTCTATGTTGGTAACAACAAAAGTGAACGTATGTAACCTGATTGTTATATTGATTGAATGGATGGCATATTTAAACGTGTGATTTATTTTGGAGTAGTACAATATTTATTTATTATTTTACCCTTCTACTGTTGTTTTCGAAAATTAATTTAAAATAATGAAAAATAGATGGATGGCATTTTTTCTCCCATTTGTTCTTTATCAGTGTCATTTAGCCTTGCCTAGTTATTTTTGTGTGAGTCCAAGAATCTTTTTTTACTGAGAATTAGTAAGGCCTTATTTAAAGAAAGTGTTGTATTCTCAGATCTATTTCACCACTGGAGCCATGTACATTTATGTTTTTTCCTAGTCTTTGTTTCATGCCTTTGCAATTTGAGTTCTTTGCCTTATCAGGATGTCTTTGATTTTATTTTATTATTTTTTATGCATGACTTAGTTTTTGGGAACCGCATGCCAATCAAGTTGGATCATAGTGTATAAGAACTCTGTTTGATGAGGCAACATAATGTTAAATGCCTTTTATAAGCTTGGGATATTTTCCATTTCAACTGGCATGATTCGGCTACAAGGGCTTCTATTTCTTATGGAGAAGTTTTTCAAAATATGGCAGTGTGTTGGACGATACGCAGGATTCCAAATCATCATAAAAAAGAAAAGAAAAAAAGAATGCAAGATTCCAGATGGCTGGTTCTAATTGAATATTAACTGTAAGAAGAATATTATAGCTAAGGTTCCTACCAAATCAAATAAACCAGTGCGGCAATGGCACCTAAGAGTTCACCTGGCCCAACATTGAAGAAGAAAGAAGAATCAAGTGACAGTTTTGACAGCGATTCAGAAGACGAGGTTGGTGGAATGCTTTTGAACTATAAATGCATGGAATTTTCTGATTATAATCTACCATCTGGAATGGTGCACAAGGTGGTATTTGTTTTTAAGTTGGTTGTCCCATTGATGTAAATTTCTTGAAACAGGAAACTGCCAAAGCTGTTGTTCCTACAAAAGTTAGCGCAATAAAGAAAAAGGAAGAATCAAGTGAGAGTTCAGAAAGTGATTCCGATGAGGATGATGTGAGTGTTTTTATCATTTAGTTTTTCATTTGAGATTTTTGTTTTGCTGATGCTTGTAGTGGTCATTATCCACCAATAGTGTCTTCCTGCATACACGTGTGAGAATATATGAAGTCCTTTCTACTAACAATTGATTGGAGAAACTAACTCTATAAAGCTGGCCCCAAATAACTGGGCCAAGGCTTTGATGATGATGATGAGAATCTGTATATGAATGGCACATAGAGCATTTCCATGCAGAATCTCATTAGACGGTCTTCATGCATGATTAACATATGAATTCTTTTTGGTTTTTAAGGCTATAACAGGGGACTCTGTTCTTCAAAAAATTGAGAAAGCAATATGTGCTCTTGAAGACATTGTACACCAGGCTATCGGTTGTCAAGTAAGTTATACACATGTTTGTTCGGCATCTATTCTCACGGCATTTAATCTTTTTTTTCCAGGTCTTTATAATTGCATCAATGTCAGTATGGTCATCTCTTCAAAATATTTTATAATACTTCCATTATTTAAGTTAACTTCAATCCACCTTGCTCTTCCTTTTAAATTTTTTAATATCATATTCCTATACAATTTAGAAATTCCATGTTCATTGGCCTATGGACCTACAGAATGCTTTTGAAACGTTAGAGTGAGCTGCCTTGAAGGCATTGCAACTCTCATTTCAACATTCGAAGGGAAACCAGCATGGCATGAGCTCATTGTTAAAGCTCTTGATGCTGGAGTAAACCTTCAAGAAAGAGGATATGTGTATCCAAGAGCCAGCCCTCTTGATCCTTTCCAGTATGTTTTACTTTCTCTCTTGCTGTAGTGGAGGATAATTTTATATAGGTTTCCTTTATTTACCTTATTAGACTGAATACTTCTGGTTTGGCAACTGGCAACTGAACTTTACCAAGCAATTATGAAAAGCTGACCCCAAACAGCTGGGACAATGCTTTGATGGTGATGATTCTGAATTAGCATCATACTTTTTACCTGAAATATCGATGTGTTTTTCTATTTTGTAGAATCTATTACAAAGTTGGAGGAAACACTACAAGTTAATCCTATAATCTACTGCAAATTTGAAGGAAACATTACAAGTGTGCAAGGTTAGCACATGTGAGATAAATAGAGAAATGATTCTACATTAAGTTGATTTAGAGAATGAATAGGAAAATCACTTCAGGAACTCTTTTAAGCTATAAAAGTTGGGACTAATGTATTCCTCTTTCTCTGTTTTTAGGTACATTTTTCCTCAATGCTGGAGTTTCTGTGGCCACTGTTCTATTCATCGTGAAGTTATACTAGAAATAAAGGGATGAACTCTTGAAGAAATACAAGCTTCGATGAAGTCCTAGTGGGAAAAACAAAATCATCAAATGTTTGGATGGTGATTATAAAACCCATGGAATAAAAATGTATGACGGTAAAATTTTCTATGTATTGTTTATTGTCCTATTTATGTTATGTTAAATTTGCAATACTTGATAGATTGTAACACTCTTGGACCATGTTTTGAATCTAAGTTGGTTGGCATGCTAAACTGTAGTGAATTGCATTTTTATATGGGTTTTTACCAACATTTGCAACAGATATAGTTAAATGATGTGAGATTGTTTTGGTAATTTTGTAATTCTTATGTGACTAGAACAAAAAATTGGGTCGTGAAATGCAACAAAAATATATATGTACTTACAACAGGCGAGAGCTGTTGTAATTAAACATTTGAACAAATAATTACAACGGTGCTAAAATTGATGTAAATAGGTTTAAGATTTATAACGGGATATTACCGTTGTTACTACTTATTTTTGCAACGGAAAATACCAGTTGTAAATGTTTGACCTTTTCACAAGGGGTAGAAATTGTTGTAAATTATTACCGATTACAACGTGCAACGCCGGTTGTAGAATGTTGTTAGTCACAACGGGCTCTGCTGTTGTAAAAATAGCTTCCATCGTTGTAAAGTACCATTTACAACTATCATTATCTTAGTTACAACATGTCTTGACCGTTGTAAATAACAGTGCATTTTTTGCAACAACGGATGTTATAACGGACGTGTGACCGTTGTAAAATCATTTTTACAATGGTTTTTACCGGTTGTAAAAGGTTACTTTTCTTGTAGTGATCCAAAACCGGTTATGTGTCCAAGACGATAAAATTTACCGGGTAGTAGAATTTGTCAACTTGAACTAGAACATCCTCAACTATCCCCCTCGGTACACGGATAGATCTATCAGCGAGTTGCAACGTGGTTTTGGTGGGTTTTAATTCACCAAGACCCAATTGCTCATATACCGAGTATGGGATCAAGTTCACACTCGCCCCCAAATCTAGTAAGGCACGTTCAATCCGGTAGTCTCCAATGATACATGAGACGGTGGGGCTACCGGGATCTTTGAATTTTGGGGGGGTCTTTTGAGTGAGAATGGCACTCACTTGCTCAGTTAAGAAGGCATTTTGCTGCACATTATATTTGCGTTTTGTTGTGCATAAGTCCTTTAGAAACTTGGCATAAGAGGGGATTTGTTTGATGGCATCAAGCAAAGGGATATTAATCTTGACTTGTCTAAAAATCTCTAAAATATCATGAGAGTTTGAAAGAGATTTTGGGGCAACCAATCTTGAAGGGAATGGTGCTACGGGCTTGTAAATGCGTTCCGGTTCTTGTGGGGCTAAGTTAAATCCATCCTCATCCTCAGAATTTACCGGATCATTAGGCTCATCGGCCTTCACCGGAATAGATTTGTCAATTTGTTTACCACTTCTAAGAGTGGTGATGGATTTGGCTTGCTCCATATTTTGGTTGGAAGGATTAAGGATACTCACTTCATGTACTTGCTTTGGATTGGGCTGAGGTTGGGCCGGAAAAGTCCCTTTCCTAGCATTCAAGTGTCCCTTAATCTCATCAACCGAGACTTTAAGCTCTTGGAACATTTGCTGATTTGTTTAATTGATTTGCATTTGCCCTTGTATAAACGCTTTCAAGGTATCCTCAATTGAGAACTGAGGTGGGGCCATATTTTGCATGAGTGGCCCTCTTTGAGAGTTGGTAGGATTGCCTGTAGGAGCATTCTTCCAATTAAAATTTAGGTGGTTCTTCCAACTCTCATTGTACGTATTACCCACCGGTCCATTGAAAGGCCGTTAATACCCATATGTGGCGTTTGCATGTTCATGTAATACCTCTTGAAATGCAGGAATTGTGGGACAATCTTGCGTAGCGTGTAAATCGGTGAGGCAAATTCCACATATGGTTTCAACAGCTTCATTGGACTTTGGAACTCCACTTTTACTAAGTTCCATGGCCTCAACCTTCCTTGTGAGGTTGGCTATCCTTGCATTCACGTCGTCTTCCTCCTTAAGAACATAGATCCCTCCTTTCTCTTGAATGGGCTTGGGGTTGTTGGGTTTATCTGAGGTATCCTAAGATTGGGCATCTTCAGCCAACATGTCCAAATAACTCCAAGCCTCATCTGGATTTTTGCTCATAAACTCGCCATTGCACATCATCTCTACAAATTAGCGCATATTGGAACTTAATCCATCATTGAAAAATTTATAATTCGCCAACTCTCATAGCCATGATGTGGGCAAGCAAGTAGGAGGTCCTTAAAATCTCTCCCAATATTGAAAAAAGATTCACCCTCTTTAGCCGAGAAATTCATTATGGCTCTTCGAATGGTGTTCGTTTTATGAGCCGGGAAGAACTTTTTCAAGAATTCTCGGGTCATCTAAACCCATTACCCAATCGAATGTGGTCTAAGAGAGTGAAGCCAATCTTTGGCTCTTTCTTTCAATGAAAAGGGAAAAAGTTTAAGTCTAATGGTATCTTCTGAAACATTGGCGTACTGCAAGATAGCCACCACTTCTTCAAATTCTTTCAAGTGTAGATATGGGCGGTCAGAGTCTAGCCCATGGAACTTTGGTAAGAGTTGAATTACACCCAGTTTTATGTCAATGTTTCCCCCATTTGGTGGTACAACCACACAAGAGGGTGTAATTGCACGGGCTAGTTGTAGGTAATCCCGCATTGATCTCAGTGGAGGAACATTATGTACCTCATTCTCTCCTACTCCTTGATTTGCGTTTGTAGTTGGAGTATGGGGGGAGGATTCCTTAAAGGTGTTTGATCCATACTCCCCAAACTTTCACAATGCTCTTGGTAATTTCGGACTCGTCTATGAACTGTTAATGGTCTAACTAAACCACCTTCAGATTGGAGACGATTTGAGTGGTTACGTTCCCAATGGGACATAAACCACTCAACCAAAAACTAAAACTAGTCCTAAATCCTAGAAATCTGAAAATAAAAAATCTGTAAAAAGCTAAGTTAGAAAGATATCACCTGATGCGCTTTTAATTAGAGAAGAAATCCTACAAAACCAAACAATTTGTTAGTTCTAGAAAAAATCAGAAAACCTATCTACTTCTACTTCTATAGCCACTAAAACAATTTGAAAACCATTATATAAGTTCCCCGGCAACGGCGCCAAAAACTTGTTCGCTCGCCTCAAGTGTAAGGCTGTGATGTAGTAATAAAACTCGGTAAGACCGAGGTCGATCCACAGGGAATTAGAAACAATTTCCAAACTATTCCAGCAACTCAGTTTTGCAAGAAAATAAATTCAATTTGGTAATTAAACTAAAACAGTAACTTAATGGAAAATCAGAAATTTAATGTACTAATGCATTCAAGGATCCACTTGTAGCAATCACATGTCAATCCAACCAATCCAAGTAGAGAACACAACTAGATTTGAAGTCCTATCTCTCATCTAGTTGGAAAATAAAGCATTCAAACACATTCAATTCCATTCAAGCTGAACTTCCAAGTTCTAGTCCCATTCAACACATGTAGGATTCGAAATCATAGCCTTTGGAGTAACAGCCATGCCTATGGACTATGGCTTGCTCAAGAGTTACCATAATTCGAACCTAAACAAACACAATATGATAATCTCAGAGAATTGCAAGGAATCCATGTCCGGAGCACATGAACACTCATAAAACATCTCAAACTATCAACTTAAGAACTAGAATATGAAAAATCCAAACTTGAATTAAAAAGTACTTGAATTAACCTGAATCAAACATGAAATTAGCTACAAGCTTCACCTCTCAGCCTTAGCTGAGAGATTCTAGCCGAGCATTGTCATACTACAACTAGAACTCATAATAGAAAGCATAAAAACTAGAAAAACCGAAAATTGGAGAGTTGCAGACGCTTCACGACAGCTTCCTCTCTCTAGAACCACGTCCCTTAGCTTCTATGATACCCTAGGAAGAGCCCCTAAGTGTCCTTTTATAGTAGGAAAGCTCCCTTGCGTCGGAAACATCCAGAATCCGCGTAAGGTTACGCAATGCGCAGCGAATTTCGGAACCAGAAATAGAAGTTCCTGATTTTTCTGCGTGGCCGACCGGTCGGACGACCGGTCGGACTGGCCTGGCTGATCAGTCATGACCGGTCGGTCCAGTCTGTTTTTAGTCCAGAGAGTTTTCCCATCAGCCACGACCTGTTGGCCGACCGGTCACGACTGGTCAAACCAAGCTGATCGTGTGTCCAGCGAGCTCCGCAGCAGCACCGATCGGTTGGCCAACCGGTCAAGACAGTTCGGACCAACTGGTCCTTCTTCCCATAGTTTCCAGAAGTGTGGCCGACCGGTCGGACTTGCTTTTCTACATCTATTTCTTCGTTTCTTCATTCTCTTTTCTCCCTCTTTCTTCTTCCTTCTTTGGTCCATCTTGGACTTTCCTTTAAAGGTTCTAAATGGCCCCTTTTTGGTCTCCAATTGAGTGAAGTCCGCTCTCATCCCTGCAATCACAAAACATGCGTTATATGGACCTTTTAATCATGAAAACCATGCATACAATGTCATGTAGTGGGCAATGCAATGTATAAATTGGAGGTTCAACACTGATCATTTTACTAAACCTCTGACGAGAAAGGCAGTAAGGACAACATCCAGAGGGATGGGGTTGAAACTCTTTTCAAAAGATTTCACCAGTGATGAAACCCAACCTAAAGTTAGAAAATCTCTATATAAGGGTTCAATGGGTAAAAACAAGTCACTGATAAGTGAAAAGTTTCATTACTAAATTATAAATATATACCTCATCTAGGATTATAGTGATGGCCGTTACAGAAAGAGGGTTGAGTCTCAGAAACTCTTAATGCAGTCCAGTCTTAAGGACAAGTGTCTGAAAGTAACGGAGACACTGGAAGGACTTCACATATATGAACGTAGAGGTGGTGCCGCCTCTCATGAGAATGAGAGTTTTCTCGGGATCGTTCATGAAACAGGATAAGCACAAGGCTATTAAATGTGCTGAGCAAGAATTGTGGGAACTCAAATAACATTTAGAAAGTATGTGTGTGATATTTCCGGTCCTGTTATCTAAAAATAACTGGTTCAAAGCTGCGGCTACCAGTAATTTCGATAGGTCTTTGAAATATTTACACTAAGAAAAGATTCAAATCGAAAGATATCTTTCTTTATGCATATAATCTTTTATACTCGGGTAGACATCCATGTTTTCTGTTTTAAAAAAATTATTTTAAAAAACAAGTGGGGGATTGTTGAAAAAATGTTGTTTTTTAAAACATTTTTAAAAAAAAAAGGCGTTTGGTTTTTTGTCCCATATCGAATGGGAGAAAAGTTTTTTACCTCTTTATAAGTAGGGTGTTGTGCACCTTACTTATTTATGGTGGAAGAGAGGGAGAATAGTGGCTTGCGTGTTCCAGTGCGACCGCGCACGCGCACGAGCACAGGCACGGGCTCGGTCTCAGACTCGGTCTCGGGCACGGGCACGGGCTCGGGCTCGGGCTAGGTGCGAGGGCGTAGGCACGTGAGGCAGTGTGGTTGTAGAGGCGCTAGTGGCGCACTTGGCACTTCGCACGTGCGCATCGTGTCGCAGATGGGTCGCGACCTCGCGGACCGGAGCGAGACTGGTGCGAGTCGCTGTGCGACAGATGCTAGGTAGTAGGTCAGGTGGCTGGGTTCGGAACAGAGGAGGTGTCGTGGGTGGGAGGTCTGACAGAGAGACTTCTCTGCTTTTTATAGAGAGCTGTAGGGCTAATTAGAGGGACCTATGTAACTGCTCATGCAGTAACGGTCCAGACCATGCAGTAACAGCTGCATGTGACTAACCCAACAGTTAGAAACGGCTAACCATTGAGTCTAAACAGCCAGCATGCAGGTGCATAACTCTCACATGCACAACAGTCAGAAACTATCATAAACGGCTAGTTTCTCACAACAGCCAGAAAACGGCTAGTGCCATTATGGCTCTGGACCAAAACTGCCAGCCACCCTTGCCTATATAAACTAGACAGGTCTGGTTCATTCCAACACAACAACAACAGCAATCACAACCTCGAATACTGAACCAGCACCCATCTTAGTCTCTTAGCCTCTCGGTTTGGTTGAAATAAACCAAGCCACTTAGACCAGTGTAGTAGTCTGCTATTGCCAGAAGAAGACTGCCATTCTTCTCTCTATTTCTTTTTCTTCATCTGCCAGAGTGTGTTACTGAGTTCTTTAGTGGTTCCTTTGTTTTTTGCTGAACGCAGAACCACATAAGGCTCGTCATATTCTGGAAGCAATCCGCCTGCAACCTATCAGCAGACTCAAAATAATTTGAGTAGGGGCGAATTACACTTTAAGGACAAGCGTGTTTTTCACGTGCTTCAGCCTGTCCTTATTTCTCGATTTTTCCAATTAATTTGTTTTCTAAGATCAGAAATTTCTCAACATGTCCACCATTAAAAGCTTCATAGGGTTCACTGTAATGCTTATTTCACATCCGGCCTATTGATTATGTCACGCAGACTTGGATGAAGAAAAAAAAAAAGTAAATATCAGCTTGATCCAAAACTTTTGTTTTTAATGGTGGGCGTTCAATCAAAACTGTTTTCTGTGTTGGTTTATCTGGTGTTATTGTACAAAGTGATTCGAAACCTTCATGGAAAGTATTAGTAGGGAGGACCCAAATGTATAATCTACTTCCGCTGTTTCGATCCCAATTAAACAAACCAAAGATTTATAAACTGTAACTGATGAATAGCCTAGATCATCTTGCATATGTGCACGGTGAACAGGAGCGACAAGGGATGGTGGTATAGAAATTCACAAAATCAAGGTTAGAGGAGATAATGGGCGGACAAAAAGGCTCATATGCAGCTTATGTTGTAACTAAGATAAGTAGACTGGATCCATCACTAAGTTATCTAATTGAGCAATATGTGGATTGACTGACCAAACTCAACACGTAAGAAAACAAGGCTAATTAGACTTAGGCAATGATTCTTATCACATATGATCTAGAAATATATGAACATAAGCCCCAAATGTCTCAAGTCCACCAAGTCACTATTTATCGCTACAGGAGAAACTTATACAGTGAAGGTATCTTTATATACATACATTTTTTTTTTTTTGGTAAGCCGAGGTCGAACAACCATGGACTAAGTATTGCCTCAATGATCAGGTCAGAACCCATCAGAGCATGAGAGTGACTAATGGGTTGAGCCCACTCATCTGGGTTCAAGAGTAGAGATAGTTACCTCATTCGTAGAGGGGATTTTAGCACTGGCTGAAGATTTATCTGCCTTCAACAACCACCCTTGAGACGAAAAATCCTGGCTGTGTAGGTTGTGGGAGAGCCATGGATTCACTTCTAAGCATTAGAACAACCGAGGACATGGTGGGCCTATCTACTGCATCTTCTTGAACACATAACAGCCCAATATGGATCCATCTGACCACTTCATCGGTCGGACATGACTCCATGCGCAAAGGATCAATTAACTCCAATGTTTTTCTGGTGCACCATAATTCCCATGCCTGTGATGTCAAATTTCATGTAAGAATATGAAACCAAGAAGGTGGCTTTAATATGAGTTATAAGTAGAATCCTACATAAGTCAGGAGGCTTTGAGCATGGTCAGGGAGATTGAGACTGTTGTTCCTTTTTCCGCTTACAATCTCTAGCAGTAAAACTCCAAAGCTATAGACATCAGATTTCACAGAAAATCGCCCTCCCATTGCATACTCTGGTGCCATGTAGCCACTGTTGGCAATGATCACAATGCAAGATAGATTAGAAGCACTATGAATAAAAAAAATAAGAACTTCCAAGATGACACAGGCATGATAGATGTGCAATATTGAAGCGACTCATCAGGAGGTCCCAATGCGTCAGTACTCAATCCTAGAAATCAGACCAGCCTGACCATGTGGTGTGCAATCAACACTTATTACACTCCTATTCTTTGGTAATCATGAAATGATGGGTCCGATTTTTGGGTTGTGGGTCTTACAAATGAGTCTTTGATTTCAAAAGCGGGGGCTCATGGGATAAGATAAGTATTGCCAAACTAGAACATTGCATGCCAACTTACTAAGTTCCGACGACTCTATTGGTATTGATTTGACTTTGATTTCCTCTCAAAAACCGTGCCATTCCAAAGTCAGAAATTTTTGGGTTCATCTCACGGTCCAACAAAACATTACTAGCTTTCAAATCCCTGTGAATGATTCGGAGTCGTGAGTCTTCGTGGAGATAAACAATGCCCTTTGCAATTCCATTGATAATATTACGGCATCTTTCCCAGCCTAATTGAGCACGCTTAGTTGGATCTGCAAATAATATACAAATTGAGTTAGATTGAGTTTAGGTAACTTTTCTCATAATGCAAGTTGAATTAGTATCTCATTTTTCGGTTGTGAATCTTAGCATGTAAATTGAATTAAATCATGTTCTGTTTAAATATCTTAAAATGAAATTCGAGTTAAAACATTTTTAGGTAGTGTGTCATAGAATGAAAATTGAATTAAATCGAGTTATTCATCAAGCTCACCCAAAGTCCTGCAATTTCTTTACTGGGCCTGAAAGTTGATGTGCATGGTAAGTTATTCATCAGATCTATAAGTGCACCGTGGAGTGGACAATGACAGCCACGAAAAGATGTGTTTTCATTAGGTCGGCTGACAAATAGTCACAACAAAGGACCGTGTGCCTAAAACCAGGTCTAATACTAACCCATTTGAGCTAGGTCCTGATCCCTGGTGGGCCAACTCAGCTCACTGGATTGCTAGTTCTAAACACGAAGGCACATGGTATTGGTTGATCACACATTAGCTAGTGAACGCTGTAAAATTACTGGAGAGGCCTCTGAGAACCACATTAGTTTAGTTATCTGCCACCTTTCTTTCTTTCCTTCTTTTTTTTTTTTTTTTTTTTTTGACACACGACCCTTCCCGAACCCAACCTGGACTGAAGCCGAACATAACCCAACCCAAACCCAACCCGGCCTGACCGAAAGCACCAGAGGTGCTGCTGGTATGTCTTGAACCTGAGACCTGCTGGTTGACAAACAGGGACTCAAACCAGCTGGGCTAACAAGCTGTTGATCAGAACCATCCTCCACCTTTCACGTGTCAATCTAGAGTGATCAGAACCATTCATCTGGTAGCTAGTACCTTCAAAAATTTGCATCGTCCAATCATTGGTGCGCAAATGAAGGTTGTAGAGATTGCACCACAGGGCTGAAGTCCATTTATTCTAAAGGTTAATGAACTTTCTATTGGTACAAATATTTTGTCCCATCCACTGTAGGTCCTGCTGGGATAATTGGTTCTATTCACAATACAATGGTGGAGATTGTGACACGCTGACCAATTCAAATGATTTGAGCAAACGTACCAATGTTTTCTTCACATTATGATCCAATAGTAAGCTTGTTTGCTAATTGGTTTCTATGTGCACTGAGCTTCTAAAGAGTAGCCATATTTGACCGAAATTTGGGCCCCATTTCACATGTCGCTAGCCCGGGCAATGTAGCTTTCTTTATAGAGTTTGTGGGCACATACGATCATATATGTATGTATATATATGCTTTACATGTGTGTAATGCACATGCATGTTTGTGTGTGTGTGTGTGTAGTGAAATTCAGAAAATGACGAGAAGAGAGAGAGTCCAAACCAAAGAGGAAGACATCAAGACTGGTGTTTGGCATAAACTCATAGATGACCAATTTTTCTCCTCTGTCGATACAGCAATACAAAAGCCTCACAAGGTTCCTATGTTGGAGTCTGGCAATGAATGTAACTTCATTCTTGAATTCCACCTGACCTTGCCCTGAACTCTTTGAAAGCCTTTTAGCTGCTATTTCCCTCCCATCAGATAACATTCCCTGAAATGATTTTCCATGCAATGGTTACTTAATTCGAAAAACCATGTAGCCTATACGAGTTAGGCTGCATTTGATTACTTAAGTAAATTGAATTGCAAACATTGAGTTGAATCAAAATTCCTTTACAAAATTAAGGAGTTTTCCTAGTATTCATAATGGAGTAGTCCTTGAATTGCAATTACATAGATGTTACTGTAATATGGAGTCCACATCCATTACATGTGTGATAAAAAAAAAAAAATTTAAGATTGGGTTCTGTTGCATCAAATATCATGAAATTTCATAATATTTGCCAACAAATTAGACTTGTCAATCATAAATATCATGAAATTTTATTATAATTGGTTCAACCAAACATAGCCTAAAGGCCTTGTTCTTTCCATTATAAGACTTTAATAGATTTTATTTTTTGGAGTACTCTCTAATAGATTCGATTGTGCATCGAGATGGAATAATAGAGAAGTATCATTACCTTGTATACGGGGCCAAATCCACCTTCTCCAAGCTTATTTTCATTGGAGAAGTTATTCGTAGCAGCTTGAATTGTAGATAAGTCAATCAGCGGCAAGTTCTTGTGTTTGCTCACCCTCCATGATTGAGTCTATGAATTCTGAACCAACCGAAGAAAGCCCCAAATACTCTGGTAATGCATGGTGCCCTTTCTCTTCCACTGATTTAAGAGTACAAAATTGTAATTTTAGTCCTTGACATTTTCATGGACCCTTTAGCTACATGATAAGATGATCTCGACAATACATACGACTGTCTCGACATGGAGTGCTGCAGGTGCTTAAACTGCTTTGGTGAGGAAGTCATATAATTAAGTTCGATTTGTGGCCTTAAAACAAAGCTAATTATCAACTCCTTATCGTTGTGTTCCTATGTACTCACAGTAAGGCCCTGTGTATTAGTCTTGATCATCCAATCTTTCAGCCAGGTGGGGCTCATCATAGTTAAGCTAGCCAAGTAGAAAATACAGTAGGCAAACACAATTGAAGCAAACTGTGATCTTTCACCAGTGCAGACTGACTGTAATGGCTAAGCTATCAACAGGGCAGGCATGGGCACATAGAACATGAAAATTACCAAGCCCAACCATCTAAATTTTTTGTCTGAAGTTAGGCATGTTCATAGCGCATGGAAGATGTACATTACTTACATTCATACACAGTCCATGCTGTAGAAAATAGTGTTAAGTTTAAGCCCAGGGGTGGTGTACTTTTCCTTTTTATCAGGCTAAAACTCAGTTTAAAACCCGATCCATGTGCCTAAATATCAAATCCAAGCCCAGTCCATAGTGGTTCTAGCCCAAGAGTTCGATGGGCCTACGCAACTCATTAAAATCCCTAGCTATAAGAACCTAAGATTATTTAACTTTTATTAGTATTAGTTTTTTAACCTTTTCGTGACCTCTTCCTTCGTCGTTGATAGAAGTAGACACCAGAAGTGAAGAGAGAAAACCCCAATACTGAAGCTACACTAACGAAGATTATAACCCTTGATCGCTTCCCTCCATTCCCTGCTGTAAAAGCAAACACTTCTGATTCAATTGCAATGAACAACATTTTATACATTCAACTTAGTTAAGAAAAAAAAATGACATAAAAAAAAAAGAGGACGATAATGTGATTATTTCAAGTCCAACTTAAAAAATGGTCCTATTTGCAAGCAAAAACAAGGGAGGAAAATTGGATACCTAGTGGGTTATGGACAACCTCTAAATTTTTTTATAGATCTCAAAACTACCCTTACAATTGCATGTTAAAGATCTTCAACATTAATACTCATAACAGCCTTAAGAGACTCAACTAATTAATCATATTTTAACTTAAATAATCACTAATTAATGTAGGAAATTAGTTGGTAAAATAATTAACTAACCACTGTTACCACTAACTGCAACAACTCATAACTGAAATAAAATGGAATAAACCAACCCAAGTCGCTCATTTTCAAGTAGTCTTACATAAATCAGTACTAACTACTAGAATTTTAACCTTTTATGCAATTGCATCAATGTATGGCAAGCACCAATTTTTATTTTTTGGGTCATATGTTCTTTTAACGAAAATGCATTTCATTTGGAAGCAATTTTTTTTCTTAAAAAATACATGGCTTAAAAAAAGTTTTGCAAACCATAGTGTTGAGTGCATAGTTAGAAAAATACAAAAACGGTGAGATTAGAAGGTGTTTCCTAGTGTGGCCATGGATGGGGGCACCGATTGGGTACTACCCCCACCAGGACGCAGATAGAGAGTAACGATCATGTCAGAGGCTCTGTGGAGCCCACCGTGAGCTATAGTCTTATCCGAGCTATATGTCTTATCCACACCGTCTATCTATAATGAAAGATCATTTTAGATACGAATTAAAGGAGGAAGATTGAAGGCTCAAGTGCACCACACCACAGAAGCAGAGGAGATTTAAAGCTTACCGTTGAAAAATTCTTGGGGACTACAGAGGTCTTGGATCAAGCTGATATTTATGTATGCCCATCATACACGTCTATGTAACATTATGAACAGTTTGGATGGATAATAAACATCACGGTGGGACCTATGATGAGTTCAATGGTAAGAGTTCAATCCCTGCTGCTTCATATGGTGTGGTCCACTTAAGCATTTGATCTATCTAATTTTTGTTTCATGGTTTAGAATGATCTTTCATTATCAACGGACAATGTGGATAAAAAATATAGCTTACTGTTGGCCCTACAGAGCTCTGACACGACGGTCGTTCGCTATCTACGTCGTGGCATGGGGCCGCGGATTAGCTACTGACAGGTTGAGTAGCGATTCGGGACGTCACCATGTTTTGTGGGCCTACTATGATGTATGTGTTCTATTCACACCGGTTTATCCATTTGGAGAGATCATTTTAGGGCATGAACAGAAGAATAAGTCAGATCCCGATCTTGAGCGGAACCCACAACAGAAAAACAGTGGAGATTGAATGCTTACATTAAAAACTTCTAGGGGCAGTAGAAGCTTCTGATCAAGCTGATATTTGTGTTTTCCCTTAATTCATGTCTCTGTGTTAACTTATGAACAGGTCGGATCTCAAATAAACATCATGGTAGACAAGAGGAAGGTTTCAACGGTGGGCCTCACTTTTCCCACTGTTTTCTGTGGTGGGGTCTACTTAAGCTTTAGATCTGCCTCATTCTTTGGAACATGCCCTAAAATGATCTCTCCAAGTGGATGGACGGTGTTGATACACCACATACATCATGGTGGGGCCCACAAAATAAGTTGGCGTCACTTCAGTAGCGAGTCTAGCTACTCAACCTATCAGTGACTCATCAGCTAATCCGTGGACGCGGGGAGGGGTGTACTAACCCACAAAAAAAAAAAAAAAAAAGGTTCTGTAATGCTTTCAGTTACATTCCCTGATAAATTCAAAAGTTAAATAAAAGTTAATAAAGAATGCACCATTCTTTTGGCAAATAAATAAATAAATAAACTAACTGAAACCTGTAAATGATACTGACGCTATATAATTTATAGTGTCACATACTAAAGCACACACTTACAGGAGGTAGTAGCGGCAACTGATGGAGGAGGAGAAAGAGGAACTGATGCTGCACCAATGTAAAAAGCAAACACTTCATACCTCAAAGCACAACTTGCCCCACTAATTACTGCCCCCTCCTTCCCATCACAACACACTGGAATCTCAGAAATAGCCGCTTGCAAGCATTCGTTGCAGTCACTTCTCGATAAATCAGGAGTGCACTGCACTATCGCATATATCTTCTTCTCAGCCATAAAACTAGCTTCTCCAATCGCATACATCCGAACAGAAGGAGTAAACGCAGCTACTGAAGATAGATTTTTCATCAAACCATTCAGTGACTTCTTAAACTGTCGTGGGTGTGATGTATTTTGCGAGCTCTGAGTTAACACTAAGGAATTGTATGATGGGTCATATACAGATTGGAAGTTACGACCCGAGTAACGCAACATACAGTGATCATACCATATGACCGCATCTCGCTGGTTGGGGCATGACCGTTTGATTTCTTGACTTGCATGGTCGACGCAGGTCTTGCAAGTTTGAAGAGTAACATCGCCTCTGCAGAGGAAGAGGCCGTAGATGGTGTCAGGATTTCTGCCCCTTTCAGTGTAAAAGAAAGAGACAAAACCAGAGTTGAAAGTTAGAACAGGCAGGATGGTGTTGAGATTAGTTTGGTAGGCGGTATTATCAGTGTAATTGTCTGATGAGCAGTTAGAGTAGTACAACTTATTGTTGAGGGATTCGGCATGAGATAGTGTAGGGAAGAGCAGAAGAAAGTAAGAAAATTGGTGGAGGAAGAGAAGACCAGATGGCTTGGATTGGAAAATTGGCATCTCTTCTTCCGTTGGTTTTTGCGCGGAGAGGGAAGAGCGTGGAAACAGTACTCTGGAAGCTAGTTTAATACGGAAGCGGATTGCGTCCTGCCCCAAGTTGGGGCTCTGTGGGACCCACCCTGATGCGTGGGTTTTATCCTAAGCCGTTCACCTATCTCAACATATCATTTTAGGGCATGAACGACCTAAAAATAGCCAGTTTCGAGGCTCAAGCTTCGAGGCATGAAGTTTTGGATAAAGGTGGAATTTGTGTTTCCCTTGCATCCAGGATGAAAAATGTACATCATGATGGCCCTAGCAAGGTTTCAACGGTGGGAATCATCATTACCGCTGCATTTGTGGTATGGTCCATCTAAGCCTTTGATCCACCTCGATTTTTTTATCATAGCATAAAATGATCTGGAAAATTGGACGAATGAAATAGATAAATTCCATACATCACAGTGGGCCCCACGAGCGCAGATATGGTGAGGCAGGGTAACATCTTAGTGGGTGAGGCCCTGACCGTGGGGCCTATCTCGATGTATGTGTTGTATATCCACTCCGTCCATCCATTTTTCCAGCTCATTTTAAGGTATGGTCCAAAAAGAGACAGATTCAAATCTCATGTGGACAACACCCTGGGAATTGATTTCCCACCATTAAAAACTTCTTTGGGGCAACAAAAGTTTTGGATCAAATTTTGGACCTTTTTCAACGGTTTGGATGGCAAAAAAAAAAAAAAAAACATTATAGTGGACCTAGAGTGGCTTGTTGTCAGCTCATGATGGGCCCCACATGAAGATGCTATTTGTCTGGAGCTAGAGTGGCTTGGGTGGATCTCCGGATCCACCGAGTTGGGTGGATCCCTAACCGTGAAAGTTTTGGATCAAGCTGATATTTATGTGGTCCCTTCATCCTTGTCTTTGTGACCATATCAACAGGTTGGATTGCAAATAAACATTCCGGTGGCACCAAGATTCTTTTAATGGTCACTATTCAATCATCACTATTTAACTGTGGTGTGGTCCACCAAAGACTTGAATCTGCTTCATGTTTTGGATTATGCCCTAAAATTAGGTGTCAAAACCTATGGACGCCATGGATTATGCCCTTAAATTAGGTGTCAAAACCTATGGACGCCATGGATTTAAGTAACATACATCAAGGTGGGCCTCATAGTCATAGCTTGGTCCAAAACTTTGGTGGCCCCTAATATGTTTTCAACCGTAAGCATTCAATCCCAATTTTTCCCAACTTTTTCGTGTGGTGTGGCCTGCTTAAATCTGGATCTACTGCATTGTTTTGGCGGGTGCCCTGAAATTAGCTAGCAAAATGGATGGGAAGAAGGGATATTAAAGAAACTAGAAACACGATGACTGTGCACACGTCTATTAGATATAACACATACAGCATGGTAGGTTCATAGAGCTTTGACAAAATTTAGTGTCGGGATCACCCGCCAAACTATGTACGCAAAATCTGTGGGGCCCATTATAATTCATGTATTTGATCTATTCTGTCCATCTGTTTTACCAAATCATTTCAAGGCACTAGTAAAAAAAATTGAATCACATCCAAATTTCAAGTGGACCACACCCTAGGAAACATTGTGAATTGAATGCTTATTGTTGAAAACTTCATTGGGGCCACATAAGTTTTGGATCAAGTTGATATTTGTCTTTTTTTCCTAGGGCTGAAAACTTGGTAGGGGCCACCTAAATTTTGGATCAAGTCAATATTTGTGTTTTCCTTTCATCAATGACCTCGTGAACAAGTTGGATGACAAATAAACATTACTGTGTGCGCTCGGAAGGTTTCAACGGTAGAGATCGTTCTTCCCACTGTTTCTGATATGGTCCACTTGATCTTTGCATATGATTCAATTTTTGGGTCATGCCCTAAAATGATCTAGTAAGATGCATGTACATCATGGATAAGACACATACATCTAAAGTGGCCCCATAGTTTACTTCGGTCCAGGTTTAGATGGACGCGGATTGTGCGGTAACTCACCTCAATAGGGGCAGGACAATTGTGAGGCTCACTGTAATGTTATGTGTTTTATCCATGCCGTCCATCAATTTTTTCAGCTCATCTTGAACCATGAGCCAAACATTGAAGCATATCGAAAGTTCAACTGGACCACACCACAGGAAAATGGTGGGGATTGAACACCTACCATTGAAACATCTCAAAGGCCACAGAAGCTTTGTATCAAGCTTATACTTGTATTTTACCTTCATCTAGGTGTGTGCGACCTCATGAATGTGAACGTTAGGAAGGTTTCAACGGTGGACATTATTCTCTCCACTGTTTCGTGTGGTGTGGTCCACTTGAGCTTTCGATCTGCTCATTTTTGTTATTATGTCCTAATATGAGCTAGCAAGATGGATGGATAGAGTGGATAAAATACATACATCATGGTGGGGCTCACAGATATTTAACACCAGCTAGTTGGATAGAGTTGGGTCATGAGTCAAACTGCTTCCCAGTTTTGCAGTGGATGGCCCACACTTTGTATGTGACCATGGACGATTTTCATCTTATGAATTTTCAATGGTATAAGTTGTAGAATTCTTAATGGGCACCATCGTTTTGGTTTCTGGATCTTCAAATACATCTGCCTAGTTCATGCTACTATACATGGCATCGCGTTTGTCAGTTGTATTTTGCAACGTAGGTGGCTTTACTTCTATGAGAAGCTAAGACTAAAAAACATTCTCATTGTTGTACGTGGAATATACGTTTTGGTACCTGTTTGAAACCTTCAGGTAATTATCATTTGCATATATACGATCTGTTACATTTTTCTAACGGCATTTAAATGGATTATTTGGTGTTTTTTTTTTTTTTTTTTTAAAAACTTTACAATACAATTTCAATCACGCCCCTCTCATGTATATCTGGACCATTCATAATGATGGCCATGCAAATTCATAGAATGGAAGATCAAAAGTCTTGACCCTTCCCTATCAGTGAACTATAGACAGATAAGGAAAGATACATGGACGATTCATATTCAACACAAAAAAGCCAAATATCAAATGACTGGAATCTTCCATTGGGAGTTTTCTTTTTTCTTTTTTTTTTTCTCTTTTTAAAATCCCTCATCTACAACGGGGTCCTCCGTATCAGCGGTTTATATACCAAACCGTGGGCTTTACAAGTGCAACCAAGCCTAATCTTAGAGCTCATTTGGAATACTCCATTCATGGCGAGGCCCATCATTCAAATGGTTTAGGTCATTTAAAAGGATCTTACTACATATCTTATTACAATACATCCCGGTGTATTCCAGCAAACCAATTGAATCCATAAGGAGAGGAAGGATGGGTTTCCTTTAAGTGATTAAAACATTAAATTCACAGGGAGCATTCTTTAATCTATAAGAAAAATAAAAGAGAAAATTTGAGTACATTATTGAATAATGTGTATAAGTTCTCAATTGCACTCTTAGTAAAGAAAGTCAAAATCATAATTCAAAATTTCTCAAAATAGCTAAATTTCAACCTTAATTTGAAAAGTCACAAAAAATATTAAAACTCTTTTAAAATCTAATTTGTCGAAAATAAAAAGTTCAGATAAACCTTACTAGAGGAGTGCTATCATAATTAAAAGCAATTTATAAAAGCACAAAAATCCTAAACTTCTAAAAGTAGATATAACGAAATTTGGAATTGCTAAAATTATGGTTTTTTTTTTTTTTTTTCTAAAATTACAATTTTGAACTATTAGCATGTGTTTTTCAACGAAATGGAAATACATAACTTGTTGTGTAGGTCGGTTGACCTTCTAACTATCTTTCCATAAAGATTGATAGCTTGTGCATGGCGATACCTGGATCAAGAGTTACGGTTGATTTATAGTCTAAACTTTGAATGATAATTTTACCCCCATTTGAAATGAATTTCTTTAATCTAAATATGCCAGGGGCCCAATTAGGTCATGCCCTACATAAGACAGGCCCAAATCTAACGAAGTACATTTACTTTTATTTCAACTTCTCGCAAAGAATACATTTGTAACATGTCCTACATTAAATCTGATACACTGGCACTTAAAAATTACATACTTGGACCGTAGTAATTCAAATTAAACCATCTATTATACGTACTATTTTAAATGCATTATTATTATTATTATTATTTTTAAGTTAGTCATGCAACTGCACCCACCCTGTTAGGTGGGGAACACACCCACTTTGGTTAGTCACATGATGCACCCACCCACTAGTGGGGTTACTGTGTCTCCTTAGCTCTCGAACCTCTAACCTGCTGTTGAAATGCCTTGGCTTCTTCCAGCTGAGCCAGCAGGCGAGACACATTTCAAATGCATCATGATGATGTGAAGATTATGCTTATTAGATAACCTGAATATGAAATTGGCATATAAATAAAATAAAACAAAACCTATTAAATTAGTAGACAGTATTGAATAGTTAAAAATGAAAATACACCTCTCATTTTAACAAACAAGGGTATATGAATCAGAGGTTATGTTAACTAATATCATTTTGGGACTTAATTGGTGATTTAATTTGGGTTCCACTATTTAATAATTTTAATTGTGTTTAATGCTTGCGGACATGTAGAGCGCTGTTTTCGAGTGCCTACATATCAAGCGTCATATGAAGCCGGAATGTTAAATAAATCCCCTAAAATATTCGATTGCTCTGTCCTGTACTATTATGGAGAAAATAATTGTGTGTGTGAGATCCACACCATCCATCGGTAGACACTATTGCATGGTTATCCAATCCATTCATCTGATGACCCTCAAGAGGAAGGAAGGAAATTGACCATAGAACGTGAATTTATAGTCTTATTTTTATTTTACACCATTTCCTTTGGTGTGGGCCACTCGAATCTTGTATCTTCCTAAGTTACACACATGATTGACGGTGAAGATTCAAATCGGCCTAATTTTTGGGATCTATAGTTAAAATAAGGTTTGCGCACCTGATTAACAGGGCAGATCTGATGTACAATTCCCACAATATACATTTCTGTTAAAGCATGCCATGCGCCCATATCTATCTCTTTGCGAGTACGGAAAGCTTCATCACTCCGTTACGTAACTCTTTGCTGTTAAACGGAATCCTCTGCAACATCACTCCGTTACGGAACTCTTTGCACCGATCGAGCTCTGCCGATAAAAAACAAAAACATAAATAAAAATAAATAAAAATCTAACGGGCCCACCTTGATTTTTGAAATCTAATCTCTTCATCAACCCAAATACTTCTTTTCTAGTTTCTGAAAATACTAAACACTCCGTCCGTGGCTTCTTACAACTGTAATATGAGGATTAAGTACCTCACCTTACTAAAGCCAATAGGCGAATCAATTTGCACCAAATGACAAAAATACTCTCATCCTAAGGATTTCATTCATTGCCGCATGTGAGGCCCACTGGGAGGGTATTAAGTGTTACCCGGGTAACACTAACATATGTTGCATATCCATACCGCCCATCAGTTTTTTTAGCTAATTTTAGGGCATGGTCCCTAATAATGTAGCAAATCCAAATTTTAAGTGCATCACATGGTAGGGATTAAATGCCCACCATTAAAAATTTATGAGAAGCCACAAAAGTTTTAATTCAAGATGATATTTGTGTGTTACCTTCATTTAGGTACGTGCTATCAACAGGATGCCAGGCCGGCAAATAAACATTATTGTGGGCCCTAGGATGTTTTTTGTGGTGAGCGTTCAGTGACCACTTTTTCCTGTAGTGTGGTCGATTTGAGAATTGGATCCGATTCATTTTTTGAACCATGCACATAAATGAGATGGAAAATCTGATGGACGGCTTAGATATACAACACATACATCAAGGTGGGCCCCACTGTCAGGGCACGTAGCACCTACTAACGTTTTACCCGGTTAACATCTAATCCGCTCCGAGGTCCACTCTATGTATAAATGGTATCTGACCCATCCATCAGGGTCCCTCTACTACATAAGTATTGGATACCAGAAAATGGGCTAATCCAATCATTTTGTGGGCCACACCCACCAAAACTTCCAAATCTATGTTATGGACCACTTGATGGTTGGATCAAACCTGACTCTTGGGGTATCCCATCATGGGAGAGTGACTGCCCTGAATTCGATGGATGACTACACTCACCATGGTAGACCTTTACGTTATGAGACGTGTAAAATGCCCAGTATGTCATTGACCATGTGGGAGAATGCGTAATGAACTCGTAAGCCTGAGGGAAGCTAATGCAATAATCCAAATCCAAGGGGAGGTTTCTAAATTGCTGGAAACTAAGAGGAAGATGTTTAAAATTTTCCACGGCGACAAATGCGGCTGAGAATTTTAAAACATGTTATTAGCATGAAATCTTGATTGCACAATAGTGAATTTTACAAAGAACTACCAGTTAATATGGAACTTACATTCCAGTGCCCTTCTCAAAAAGGTTTAAAAAAATTTACCTCTCCGTTCCGTTTCGTATCTTTAATGCCCAATTGGGTGGATGAGCAGTCAAATGAGCCACCTGCTTGGGTGGGCCCCACAGTAATGGTTATGTAAAATCCATACCTGACCAACAGGTACATCACCTCTTGTTAGGAAAAAGGCTCAAAATCCACCTCTATTCTTGATTTAGATAGGACCAAGTGGTTGGAAACAGTGTACAGGGCAATGATCTCTCCAGACTGTTTTCCTTAGTATGAACTACCTGTATAATTTATGAGCTTGAGTTTCACAGGCCAGCCCTAAATTTTGGTGCCTCATCTAATGAAGTAGATTTCATATAATCATCACAGTGGGCCTTGCAAAATGCAAGTGTAGGCATATCTCTCCCTACCGTTTACTTTGATGTGGCCCACCTGAATCACATGTCAGCCTAATTTTTTTGACCTAGGACTAAATGAAGATTATGCATCTAATGGTCGGAGTAGATTTCTAATACAGATCATGAAGGCCCCACTAAAAATCAAGTGGGGGTCGCCCTAGGAAGATGATTTAAGAAAAGAAAATTCACTTTATCACCTCTTTTGCTTTTGACAGGGTCCACCTTGATTTTATATAAGATCCACTCCGACCATAAGATATTTAGTACCATATAAGTCCCATGTATAAAAAATAAGGCTGACCTATGATTTTGGTGGGCCACACTAAATGAAGCAATTGGCAGAGGGATATCCACCTTTAATTTTCGTGGGGCCCACTATGATAGTTACATTAAATATGCTCCAACCATTAGATTCTACACAAAAAATTTGGCAAATTTTTTTACAAAAAATCACACTCATCTCTGATTCAAAGCGGGCCACACTAATGGAAAAAAGAGATAGAGATGGTTTTAGACTCTAGGCCTAATATGGTGGACCATGTGGATCGTACATAAATATCATGTAGAACCCAACCCAACCGAAGCCACAAACCCATTTGCTTGCATGAGCGACTATGGTGCGAGGCACCCCAATAATAATTACGTTGTTTAATGAGTTGTCTTTTTTAAAACATTTTTGTAAGAGCACCTAATGTAAATTCCATATTAATTAAGTACTTTTTTGTTAAATTTTCTTAACAATATATATTTTTTTTAAATGTCAGTTCGTTTTAATCTTTATCTTTTAAAACAAAATTAGAGGAAATTATTTAGAAGTTAAAATAACTCCGTTTATACTCTTATAATATTTAATAATTTATAATAACTATTTTCAAATATATTTTACTTTTATAAAGATATTCATAATAATATTAGGAGAAAATATAAAAAAAAAAAATTGAAAATCGGAATGAAATCCCTGAGTTTAAAATTATGGAGAATAAGATGGTTTATGATTTAATGTGAACAATATCACAAAGATTATGAAAAATTACAACAATACTATGAAAAATACACTAAAATGATATTATTGCAATACTATGGCCATACTTTTTAAACATTGGCAGATTAGAAAAAGAAATCACATTTTATCATAAAAATGGTTAAAGTATGCATGTGTGTGTTATACGCTTTAAATTTATTTATTAAATTTAGAATACATATTTTATATCTTTTTATTTAAGCGAAAGATCTCAGATAAACGGTAAAAGACGAGAAATCTCCTGCAAATTTTTGAGCAGAGAAATTCAAGAGAACCAGATTTGTCTTAATGCTATTGTCTTTCAAGACAAAGGAGAGTTATCCATTCCCCTTGGGAAGGAACATTACCACGAGGAAGTTTGTCTTTAAACGGGCGTGGTTTGAGAAACCAGATCCACTTGCCAACCTGAACTCAATCGACTCCCGAAGGATCTGGCTGTCAGAAACTGACAAGCCTAAATAGATCAGATGCAATTCTACTCTTTAAGGAATAAAATGCGAGCTGTAATTTTCTACACACCTGTTTTACCCACCGCCTTAAAAAAATACAAAAGGTTTTGGCACACATAATGTTGTGCATGAAAATTCCATACCGTCCATCAAGGTCTATCCTTGATTCTAGGATATGAGTAAAAAAAATCAGCGATACCCACATCACAAGTGGGCCACACTACTGAAAACAAAGGGGGATTAGATGCAACCGTAGGTTTGTATGTTGGGCCAACATGGTGAATTTCCTTCATCAAACCCATTCTTCAGGTGTAGCATATCAAGATGAATTGAAAATACAAAAACACAGCTCGATTTAAATATCATGCGGGCCACATTATAAACCTAAATATTTTATCTTTTTCTGTTGGTGTGGCCCTATCTTAACATTTTAACAAGAGCATATTTTCAATATAAGGTTCAAATAATGGTTCTGACCTGATGGACCGAATGGATTTACGTAAAAGGTATGGTAAGTTCGATAATGTTTTGGTGTTCCAAGGACTCTGCTCAACAACTCAATAGGAACGGATTAGGTGAGACCCGACCTAACCCAAGACGGTGCGTCCTTTCCGTGGGGACCACCTTGATGTATGTATTCTATATCCACGCCGTCTATCCGTTTTTCCAGATTATTTTAGCTTGTTATCCCAATCATGAAGAAGATCGAATTATCAGGTGGATAATACAGTAGGAAACAGTGGTGATTGAATTTCCTACCATTAAAAACTTCTAATGGCGCACCTTAATGTTTCCATAGTGGTTATTTGCCATCCAAACTGTTGATAAGGCCACGTAAGCCTGGATGAAGGGAAAAAACAAATATCCGCTGGGTCCAAAACTTTCGTGGCTTATTAATGGTCAATCACCCCTGTTTCCAATGTTATAGTCCACCTGATAATTGGGTCTGCTTCCTTTTTAGGATAATACCCTGAAATAATCCGGAAAGACAGATGGACGACGTCGATATAGAACACATACATCAGGGTGGGCCCCACAGTAAGGGCCGAACCGACTTTGGTTAGTCCGGCCGGGTCTCACCTAATCCACTCCCCTCTTCATTGCCAGCGCAGAGTCGGTTTACGCACGGAGTTACTCAGGACGCTATCCAAACTTGAAGCATATCCAAATCTCAAGTGTATCATATAGTACGAAACAGTGGGAATAATGATTTACACCGTTGAAACCTTCTTAAGGCCTACAGTGATGTTTATTTGTCATCCAACCTGTTCATAAAATAAAAAAGACAGGGATGAAGGGAAACACAAATATTAGCTTGATCCAAAACTTTTGTGACCTTTAAAAAATTTTCAATAGTACAGGTTCAATTCACACTGTTTCCTGCGGTGTGGGCCACTTGAGCTTTGGATATGCTTAATTTTTTGTCACAATCCCTAAATTTATTTGTTAAAATGGACGGACGGAGTAGATATAAAACATAAATCATGGCAGACCCACAGAGTTTACTCAGTACGCTAAGCGTCCTGAGTAACTGAGTTGGAAATCCGCTTCCGGCTCAATGGACGCGGATTGCCTGATGAAAGCCTTTCCCAAGCATCTCCTGCTTTCGGAATTAAGGTAGGGCCCACCTGATGTTTGTGAGAAATCTACACCTTACAAACATTTTGTGATATTATTTTAGGCGTTTCGACCAAATATGAACGGGATCCAATACTCAAGTGGGCCGCACTAAAGGAAAAGGTGGGTAGGGAAATTCCTACCGTTGAAACCTTTATCGGGTCCATAGTGATGTTTATATGCCATCCATACCATTCATTATATCATTCCTACTGAGATGAACTGAAAACACAAATATTATCCTGATTCAAGACTTCTGTGGCCCCACGAGTATTTCAACTGTGGAAGTTCAATCATTACATTTTCGACCCACTTGATTCTTGGATCCCATTCATTTTTTTCGCAACGCCTAAAATGAGGTCATAAGATGGTTGGACGGTGTAGATTTCTAACAAACATCATGGCAGACAATCCATGCCCGGCTCAATAATGTTTCTTGTATATCAAGATGTCATCGAAGTAAATCACCATAAAGCGCCTAATGAATGATTTCAGAACCTGATTCATCAACCTCATAAACATACTAGTCACATTCGAGAGTCCAAAGGGCATGACCAATGATTCATATAAATCCTCTTTGGTCTTAAATGATGTTTTCCACTCACCACCTGGATGAATACTAATATAATGATAGCCACTCCTTGAATCTAATTTGAACAACAGTTTTGCCCCCTCAAGCATGTCTAACATATCGTCCAACCATGGTATAAGAAATCTCTACTTTATGGTTATTTGTTTATTCAACGATTGTTGATACACATGTGCCAACTCCCATCCTTCTTAAGTTTCAACAAAGCTAGTATAACGCATGAGCTCATATTCTTGCACACTAGACCCTTATGGATCAAATACTCTACTTGTCCTTGCAAAATATTGCATTTTTAGGACTCATCCAATAATGAGAGTGATTGAGCAAGCTTGTCCTAGGTTAAGGTTGATATGGTTTTATATATCCTGCATGGGGGGCAACCCATTAGGAAGCACATCGGGCATGATTTCCTTGAATTCTCACAACAGTGGTTATAGTTTCTCGAGAATATTCGGTGACTCTACCTCTTTGCCCTTCACAACCAATGTATAAACTTCTCTCATGTCCTTGGACTCCTCCATGAAGTTCTGTATAACTAGGAGAGAACACCTCTCCACTTTAAAAGCTTCGTGTTCTTCATTCGGGCCCATAGGGGTGACCGACCATCTTGACGAAGATGTATACATTGTCTTATTATCTATGGGTGGTATCACAATCTAATTGGCTATATGACAAGCCTCCATATGTACTATGTCATATATTACTTGCTTTTTATAATGTTTACCAATTGAAAATGAGATATGAGATATTACATTGTTCAGTTACCTTTATCTTGTTGACCTTTTTAGTCCAGCCGATTGTGTATGAGGAAGGATGCTTTTCTATTTTTAGTTGCAACTTTTTCACTATGACCTTGGAGATGATATTCCCACTGCTTCTGATATCTATAATCATATCAGAGACCTTTTAATTCACTGTATACCTTGTTCGAAAGATGTTATGTTGTTGTGAGTGTGCTTCATTCCTTGGCATGTATAATAGCCTTCTCACGCTTAGATATTCACACACTAGTCAGTATATTACGTCCCATCACTTATCACCGAGATTTCAGCAAAAGCCTTTAGTAGGAAGTTCACCAGAACCCACGTGGGGGCCACGGTAAATCCGCGGACCTAAGCCTTGCACAGGAAGTTCCTGCACGGGGAACTAAGGTAGGGCCCACAGTGATTTTTTTTAATAAATCCATCCCGTCGATCCGTTTTGGGAGCTCATTTTAGGAGATGGGAACAAAAATGAACCGGATCCAAGACTCAAGTGGGCCCAACTAAAGGAAAAGGTGGGTAGGTAAATTACTACCGTTGAAACCTCCCTGGGGTCTACAGTGATGTTTATATGACATCCATACCGTTCATAACGTCACTACTACTGGGATGAACTGGAAACACAAATATCATCTTGATTCGAAACTCCTGTTGCTCCACAAATATTTCAACTGTGGACGTTCAATCCTCACGTTTTTGGCCCCACTTGAGTCTTGGATCCGGTTCATTTTTGTTTCTGTGTACTAAAATGAGCTCCCAAAACGGATGGACGGGGTGGATTTATCAAGAAACATCACTGTGGGCCCCACCTTGGCTCCCAGCGCAGGAACTTCCTGCACAAGGCTTTCGCAGGAAATCCGCGCCCCTTTCCATACATTCTTCCAGGTTACTTTAAGGCATGGACAAAAGATCGGATAATACCTACTGTTGAATCCTCCGTGGGGTCCACTGTGATGTTTATATGGCATCCATACCGTTCATTATGAACGTCATTTTTACTGAGATGAACTGAAACCACCGATGCATTATCCTGATCCAAATCTTTTATGGCCCTACTAAGGTTTCAATTGTGGACGTTCAATCTCACTGTTTCCTGCCGTGCGGCACACCTGATTTCTGGATCTACCTCATTTTTGGTCCCGTGTCCTATAATGATCTGGAAAAACGGATGAGCAGAGTGAATTTTTTCACTAACATCACAGTGGGCCCAACCTAGCTTCCGGAGGAAGGAACTTCGTGCGAAAGTTTTGAAATCCGCATCCTCATAGCGTGTGTAGGAGTTGACCAGAAGTACCCAGTCGAGAGTATTCTTCCTTTTTCAAAATGACGAAACGCCCAGCTAAAACTAAAGAGTGGGGAAGATTTCTGTTGTGGGGTGGCCCACCTGAGATCTGGATAGGATTGATTTCTGTCCACTAGAGAAAAGCTCGAGGGACGCACCTGATGAATGGATTGGATGTGAAGAAAGACCAATGATGTGAGACATGCAATAATTTGTAGAATAAGCCCATCCTACTGAGTCTCCTGTTTCCAATTTCCTTCAATGATTTTGGCAAGGCCCTTATTTGGATTATGTCGCTGTCCTGGGTTTGGTTTTTTGTGATCTTTCGTTTTTGTGACGTATAGTGGTATATATAAAAGCTGTGGACAGATTGGTTTTGTCGCACCCGGCAGAATGTTTGAACAACCATTTTTTGCATATCAGCAAAGTTAAGGGGATGAGATACCAGCTTTTCTTGGGTTCGGAGCCTTTACCTCGTTGGTAGACTCTGCAGGGCCTCACCAAGAGGTCTAGGTCTCGACACCCATGACCAAAAATAAAATAAAATAAGAAATGCCACCTTTTCTTAAAAAAAAATAAAAAGAAAAAAATTCCAATCCAATTCACATCGACCACCTCAATAACTCCGGCATCCATGGAGATAAAATCTCACTTTACATTAGATGGAAGAAAGAACATTTATACACGTGTTTATTGAATTACTTAACCATTACATGGTATGCTCTCCACTCAAAGCAAAGTAGGACAAGACAATTCATTAAGCAGCAGCTCATATACTAAGATAGGCCCGGTTCTAATACAAAGGCGTGTAGGATCTTGAAAGCAACACATAAAGCTTACAAGACTAATCGGACATAGAGAATGATTCTCAACAAGTAGGATCTTGAAATATATATTGAAACTTAAATTAACATAATCCCCAAATGTTTCAAGACAGGAAATTGCGTGGAGAAGGTGCCATTACAATCATAGATTTTTTTAGTAAGCCAAGGTGGAACCATGGCCCACAAAGATCACGTCCCATTCCTCGAGAACATGAGACTGACTGATCAGCTAGGCCCACTTATCTGGGTTGGAGAGCGGAGATAGTTACCTCATTCAAAGAGCGGATTTTGGCACTTCCTGAAGATTGATCTGATTCAATGACCACCCTTGAGACAAAAAATCCTGGCTGTGTAGGTTGTGGAAGATCCATAGATTCGCTTCCAAGCATAAGAACGACCAAGGACATAGTGGGCCTATCCGCTGCATCTTCTTGAACACATAGTAGCCCAATGTGGATCCATCTCAACACTTTACTCGTGGGACATGTCTGGGCTAACAGAGGATCAATCAACTTCAAAGCTTTTCCATCGCACCATAATTCCCATGCCTGCAATTTCACATTTCATGTAAGAACATGAGATTAAGGCTTGTTTAATCAAAGTTATAGGGAGAATCCTACATAAGTCAGGAGGCTCTGAGCATGGTTAGGTAGATTGAGGCCATTGTTCCTTTTTCCGCTTAGAATCTCTAATAGTAGAACTCCAAAGCTATAGACATCAGATTTCACAGAGTACCGCCCTCCCATTGCATACTCTGGTGCCATGTAGCCGCTGTTTGCAATGACCATGGTGGAAGATGCATTAGATGCACTATGGCTAAAAATGAGAAATTCTGAAAGGATGGAGGGCTGACAGAAAGGCAATATCAAAGCCACTCATCAGGTGGTTCCAATGTGTCAACGTCCTGTCCAAGAAATCAGAACCAGACTAATGCTTTGGTATGGTAGCTCTAATATGCATTACCAAATTAGAACATTGCATTGCAACTACTTACTATGTTCCAACGACTCTATTTGTTTTGACCTGGCATTGATTTTCTCCCAAAAATCGTGCCATTCCAAAGTCAGAAATCTTTGGGTTCATCTCATGGTCCAACAAAACATTGCTAGATTTTAGATCCCTGTGAATGATTCTGAGTCTTGAATCTTCGTGGAGATAAAGAAGGCCCTTTGCAATTCCACCTACAATATTTTGGCACCGTTCCCAGCCTAATTGAGCTCGCTTGACTGGATCTGAAAATAACATGCAAATTGAGTAGGATTATCTCTTACCAATTGTTTTAAATCAAATTATGTGTTACATAGGGCATGTGAGAGTTTTGTGCTCTTGTTGCCAATCCCAAGCCCAAATAAAAGAGTTGTGCCTAGTTGGCAGTTGGTGAGAAACTCGTAGCACAACTTTTATCATGAATCTTGAAAGTTGGGATTAGGCTTGTATAATGATGATATGAGTTGGATCATGTTTAGGTTGCGTATGTTAGAATGCAAGTTGAATTAAATCATGTTTATGCTACATATTGAATTAAATCATATTTATGTGTGTTTCTTTACACTAAATATCATGATATTTCATGATTAAAGTACTTGACCCCAATTACTAGGGATAAGGAAAATCCACAACAGGACTAAAGTTCATTCATATAAAGGCTACTGGTCTTTCAATCAGTATAATATTTGGGACATCCACTATGGGCCCTTCTAAATAGATCGTTCTATTCGCAATAGAATAGTGGAGAATACTATATGCAACCATTTTAGACAATCTGAGAATAGTAGGTTTGTTTGTTAATTGGTTGGTATGCCTACTAAGCTTCTAAAGACTAGTTCTTGTGTGTGCACCTACAAACACAAAGGCATGTCCACGTGTGTTCTAGGTGTGTCTGTGTGGTGATATACAAAACTTAAAGAAGAAAGAAAGGGTCCAAACCAAAGAGGAAGACATCAAGGCTGGTGTTTGGCATGTATTCATAGACGAGTAGTTTCTCTCCTCTCTCTATACAACAATACATGAGCCTCACAAGGTTCCTATGTTGGAGTTTAGCAATCAATGTGACTTCATTCTTGAATTCCTCCGGACCTTGCCCTGAACTCTTTGAAAGCCTTTTAACGGCTATTTCCTTCCCATCAGGTAGCATTCCCTGAAATGATTTTTCATGCAATGGTTAATTAGAAAACCCATGTAGCCTATTTTTTTTAAGACTTATTTAAATACTCACAAGTAAAGATGCATTTAGATACCAGAGCAAATTGAACTTCAAACATTCAGTTGATTTGCGATGCCCTCACAAAATTAATGAGTTTTCCCAATTATCGTAAAGAGGAAGGAACCCTTAAATTGCAATTACATAGATTTTACTGCAATATGGAGTCCACATTCATGATATGGGTGCTTAAGAAATTAAGACCATGTTTGGTTGCACCAAATATCAATTTCATGATAGTTATGTGCGACCAAATGCAGCCTAAAACTTTCCTCTTTCCATTTTCATAGAATAAAAATCTGTAATTGGTTCGATTGTGAATCTAAATGCATTCTTAGACAAGTGCCTTTACCTTATATACAGGGCCAAATCCACCTTCTCCGAGCTTATTTCCATCAGAGAAGTTGTTCGTAGCTGCTTGTATTGTAACTAAATCAATCAACGGCAGATCTTGTGTTTGCTCACCATTCATGCTTGAGTCCATGAGCTCCAAACCAACGGGAGGCCCCAAGTAATTTAATAGTGCATGATGCCCCCTCTCTTTCATTGATTTGGAAATGAGAAAACATAAAATTAGTCATTGGCATTTTCATGGGCCCATTGGCTAGATGATCAGATCCAGACCATTCATATGATTCTCCCTACTTGTGTGGCCAATGGTGCCAAAATTCCTTTGATGAACTGACTATAAGTCTGATCTGTAGCCATGAATTGGAGGGAGGAAAATGTCTGATGTGCCATTCTACTATCATGTTTCTTTCCGTAAAGGCATATGCATTAAAAGTAAGGCCCAGCATAGTAATCTTGATCATCCGATCTTTCAACCAAGCGGGGTTCATCATAAACAGGCCAAGTGCAAAATCTCCGGAAAGACAATTGAGGCGAAATGTGATCTTTCGCCAGAGATTTGGACTTTTATGGCCAGGGTTGTCTGCAGGTTGAGCTTGAGTAAAGCATAGAAAAGCCCGAGCCCAACCCATCTAAATTTTCGGCCTGAAATTGAGACCCAACCCTTGCCCAGGTCCTGAAGTTAAGACCACTCATGAAACATGGAGGATATATATTACCTAGATTCATGTTCAGGTCGGGACTTGGAAAATATCTTCCAGTTCAAGTCTAGGCATGACTTACTTGATATTTCTTTGCTGGCCTAAAAATCAGTTCAATGCCCAGTCCACTGGCCCAAAAATAAAATCCAAGCCCGACCATGGTGGGCTCACCCAAGAGCCTAGTGGCCCAGCCCAGTCTATTGAAAGGTCTATATATGGCCTTAAGATTATTTATCTTTTTTCTTAAAAACCTTTTGGTGACCTCTTCCTTCGCTGTCGGTGGCAGAAGCAGTAGATACAAGAACTGAATAGAGCCACCACCGCAACCGATGCTACACTAATAATGATTATAATCTTTGAGCGGTTCCCTCCATTTCCTGTCATAGAAGCAAACCATATCTGATTTCAATTGCAATGTACATTGTTAGGTCCGTGTTTCGATGCAAACTGTGGACATTAGCATAATCAAAAGGAAATGTGTTTGGATGCAAATTGTGTTTCTGATTTCTCCACACATCCTATTTGGATGATGCTTTCAAATTGTAGGATGAGGGTGTCCATGTGATGCCAATCGTTTGACATGACACCATGTTGTCATGTGCAAATCATATATATATATATATATATATATATATATATATAGAAGAGCTTGAGCTGATCGCTATGCGACATGCTAGCACTATTTAAAACAGTATTATAGAAATATATACTGCGTTGAAAATATATGGTCTAGTGTGGTGGGCCACCTTCCAGTGCTTGGTATGAATTACTTTTCTCGGATGCAGATTAGGTGAGGCAGGGGTGATAGTTTAGTGGGTGAGGCCCTGATTGTGGGGCCCACCTTGTTATAAATGTTGTATATACATCCATCCATTTTTCCAGCTCGCTTTAGGGCATGGTACTAAAAATGAAGCAGAACAAAATTTCAGGTGGACCGCAAAATAGGAGTTGAAATTCCACCATTAAAGACTTTCTTAGGGCCACAAAAGTTTTGGATCCAGCTGATTTTTGTGTTTTCCTTTCATCCAAGTCTCTGTGACCTTATCAATAAGTTGGATGGCAAAGAAATATTGAAGTGGTCCCTATAAAGTTTTTAACCATGAGTGGTCAATTACCACTATTTTTCCTGTGGTGTGATCCATCTGAGATGTGGATCTGCCTCATTTCTGGGACTGTTCCCTAAAATGAGGAGGAAAAATGGATGGATGGCATGGACATCAAGGTGGGCTCCATGGTCGGGCCTCACCCAATAAGCTGCTGCCCTGCCTCACCTAATTTGCGCTCCCTTTCCTCAAAATGCGACACACAGATTGCGTCCTGACACTGCCAGTAGTGACTCACTTGTGAACGGTGCTTTGTGGGCACTACCGTCATGTATGAGTTTTACCCAGGTCGTTCATCTATTTTTCCAGCTCATTTTACAGCATGAGTCAAAATGAGGCAAATTTAAATCTCAGATGAGCCTCAAAACAGGAAACTGTGGTGATTGAACAACCGCCATTAAAAACTTCTTAAGGGCCACAAAAGTTTTGTATCAGCTGATATTTGTGTTTTCCTTCCTCCTAGTCTTTGTGACCTAATCGATGGGTTGGATGGAAAATAAACATTACAATGGGCAATGTGAAGTTGTTAATGGTGGGCATTCAATCCTCACCATTATCCTGTGGTATGTTACACTTGATGTTTGTATCTGCCTCATTTTTGGGCCCAAAAATAATGATCCAAAATGGATGTACGGTGTGGATAAAACGCATTCATCATTTTGGGCCCACAGAGCACCGTCCAAAAGCTAGGGCGCGACTAGAAGGCTGGTGGCATGCTCCACCTTTAGTGGGTAAACGAAAAGTAAAAGGACAAAAAGAAGAAACAAAGTTCAGCATCTCAGGAGGAATCATTCCTACCACCTAACCCAAGATCCAACCAGAGGAGCTGAATAATCAACCCCAATGATGAAACTTTCCAAAAGGCATTTGAATGGTAAACTCCAAGGCCCCGTTTGGATGCAACTTTCAAAAAGTCCTTCATTCACAAAAGCAAGGTTTTCGTGGGCTTACCAAAATCAATTTCGTTTTCATCGAGTGCGGTTTTGTAGATTTGTAAAAGACGACTTAGGGTGCGGGCCGCAAAAAAGGCGCGGATTGGGAGGACCTAGCTAGAGATGGACGGTCCTGCAGCTCTGTGGGACCCACCTTGATGTATGTGTTTTATCCACGCCGTCCATCAGTTTTTACAGATCATTTTAGTGCATGAGTCTAAAAAGGAGAAAGATTAAAGGCTTTGAGTGCACCACACCATAGGAAACAATGGGGACTGAACGCCTCCTGTTGAAAACACCTTGGGGCCACAGAAGTTTTGGATCAAGCCGATATTTATGGTTTACCCTCATCCAGGTCTGTTGTGACCTTACGAACCGGTTGGATAGCAAATAAACATCACCGTGGGCCCTAGAAAGGTTTAAACGTTGGGTATCACTGTCACCATTGCTTCTTGCTTCCTGTGGTGCGGTCAACTAAAGCCTTCGATCTACTTCTTTTTTTTTTTGGCTCATGCGATAAAATGAACTTTCAAATTGGACGGGACAGCGTGGATAAAACACGGACATCTAGGTGGACCCCACCGAGCCCCTAATAGGACCGCATTCTCTAGTTGAGTCCTGGTGAGGGTAGAACCCAATCCGCGCCCGCCAAAAAGCTTTTTTTATTTTTTATTTTTTATGTACGCGCGTTGGAGGAGAGGATTAGGTGGGTGCCTGCCTGGGCTCTTAGCGTGGGGCCCACCTTGATGTATGTATTCTTTATCCACGTTGTCCGTTTCTCTTTTCAGATCATTCCAAGCATGAACTAAAAAATGAAGCGTGGACCATAGAATAATGGGCGACAAATTTTTTATTATATATATATATATATATATATATATATATATATAATCCCATCTTTCAGTTTTCATTTACCTTATCAACAAATTGGATGTTTATTGTCGGCCTAGGAAGGTTTTAATGATGGAAATTGAATCCCTATTTTGCACCATCTCATATTTGTATTTGCTTAACTTTGTGGACCATGGCCTAAAATTAACCGGAAAAACTGATGAATGGCATAGATGTACAACAAATATATTGAGATGGGATCCACTGTCAGAGCCGCACCCAACCTGGCAGGATTCGGAGTCCCACCTAATCCGTGTAGCAGTTTTAGGGTGCCGCTTCGGTGATCCCTGACTGTGAGGCCCACCGAGATGTATTTCCCCTGCATCCATGCTGTCCATTTATTTGTGAAACTCATTTTAGGGCATGATTCGAAAATGAATTAGATCCAAGTCTTAGGTGGACCACACTACAGGAAATAGTAGGTAATTGAATCAACAATTAAAACATCTAGTGAGCCAACCGAATGTTTATTTGCCGTCTAACTTTTTAATAAGGTCACAAAGATTCCCATCCAATTAACACTGTTAAATATGGTCACAAAGACCTGGATGAAGGGACCCACAAATATCAGCTCGATTCAAAACTTTTCTCGCCCGCAAGAAGTTTTTAATGCTTAATCAACACTATTTCCAGGTGGTGTGGTCCACCTGAGATTTAGTTCTGTTTCATTGCTGGGGATCATGCCCTAAAATCATCTGTCGAAATGAATGGACTGCGTGGATGTAAATAAAGTACATCAATTAGGTGGGCCTCTCACTCAAGGATCTACCCACCTCGGTGTGGATGAAGGGATGTACCAAACTGTTCACAAGATCACACGAGACATGGATGATGGGAAAACACAAATCTCAACTAATCCAAAACTTCCATGGCTTTTAAGAATTTTTTCAACCATAGAAGTTCAACTCACACTGTTTCTTATGGTGCAAGTCACTTAAGATTTATATATACTTTATTATTATTATTTTTTGTCTCAAACCCTAAAATTATCCGGTAAAATGGATTGGGGGAGTCCATAAAATACACAAATCAGGTTGGACCACACAAAATTTACTCTGTACACAATTCGCTTCCATTTTTCTGGACGCGAATTGCCCGTCTCCCGCCACAGGAAATTGATGCAGTCGGAAGCTATGTGGGTCCCACAGAGATTCCTGTGAAAAATCCACTATGTCCTATAAGCTTTTTAAGCCCGGTATCCAAAACTCAGATGGATCCAATGCTTATGTGGACCACAACACCCGAAACAGTGAGAACGTGCTCTGTTCAAACATTCCTCAAGTCGACCATGATGTTTATATGCCATCCAAAACGGTATGAGGATCGAGGGTTTTCACCACTTAGATAAACTGCAGGCAGAAATATCATTTTGACACAGAAGTTCTGTGGCCCCCAAAAAGTTTCCAGTGGTAAGCGTTCAATCCCCCTATTTCGTGTTGTGGCCCACATGACTTTGGATCTTTCTAGTTTTTGGGTGCTTGTTCTATTTTGTCCTTTAGAAATTGATTGATGGAGTGGATTTGTCACAGGGCATCTCCTCAAACCCCATATATCTTCGGTTCACAGGAATTTGCGTCCAATTTTTCTATACAAAAATCGGGTTTTGTCTAAAAACATCCATCTTATAAAAACAACTAGTAAATTCTATAATTACAAGAAATCCTACAAAGTGTCAGGATTTGCAAGACCATGCTTACCTGATGAAGAATCAGTAGCTGACGGAGGAGGAGGACGAGGAACGGACGCTGCACCAGCATAAAAAGGAAACACCTCATACCTCATAGCACAGCTCGCCCCACTAATTACTGCCCCATCCCTTCCATCACAGCACACCGGAATCTCCAAAATAGCTGCTTGAAGGCATGTGTTGCAGTCGTTTGCTGATAAATCTGGGGTGCACTGTGCAATCGCATATATCTTCTGAGAGGCAGTAAAATTAGCTTCTCCCATCGCCAACATCCGAACAGAAGGATTAAACGCCGCCACTGAAGAAAGATTTCTCATCAGACTATTCAGCGTCTGATTAAATCGTTGTGGGTCTGATGTATTCCGAGAGCTCCGAGTTAACATTAACGAATTGATAGAAGGATCATAAACGGATTTGAAGTTGCGGTCTGAGTAACGTAACATACAGTGATCATACCATATGACCGCTTGTCTCTTGTTGGGGCATCGCTGTTTGATATCTTGAGTCGACTGGTTGACGCAGGCATTGCAGGTGTTGAAAGTAACATCACCTCTACAAAGGAAGAGGCCATAGACGGTGTCGGGATTTCCGCCCCTCTCAGAGTAAAAGTATGAGACAAAACGAGCGTTGAAGGTTAGAATGGGGAGAAGGGCATTGAGATTAGTTTCGAAGGTGGTATTAGCAGTGTAAACAGCTGCCGAGCAATTAGAGTAGTAGAACTCATTGTAGAGCTGCTGGGCTTGAGAGAGGGAATGGAAGAGAAGAAGAAAGAAAGATAATTGCAAAATATGCATCTCTTCCTTCAGTGGTTAGTATGGAAAGAGGAGAATATGAAACCTCAGTCTGAACACTTGTATAAATTAATCTCCCAGAATCTTGTCTCTAGTACTTGTAAAGTGGAGAATTGTCGGGCCTACATGAAGAGACGTTTTCACTGGAGCCGTCCATCTTCCTTCTTGCAGCGGATGGCTTGCAATTTGTAGCTGATGGTTATTGGATGATTGGAATCGTCAATATAAATAGTTGAATTTTCAACATTGAGAGATGAAAATTCAACCTTAACATCGACCACGTGAAATAAACGATTAGGACAATCCTTTGGGCACGATTAGTAATGCTATTAGATGAGTTTGAACAATTAGTAACATCCTTTGAGCATGATCGTGAATGGCTCATGTTTCAACAATCATACCAATTAGACAATCCCCTCCATCATATTTCTTCAACTTCCATTCATGATTGTTTGTGCATGATTTTTTTTCATCTCACAATCATCTCTTTGAAGAACACCTTTCAGGATAATCATATAATTGTGTTTGAAAACATTATCTATCCAAAGTAGGGGCCACTGGATGGATGGATCCGATTGATTCAAAACGCTGCCATGGGAGTTGGATCTACAATATTCCACTTATACTGACTCCACCTCATCATCTCGTCTCTCTCATTGATGCTCTACCTTATTCCGGCTCTACTCCCTATCGTCGCAATTCCATTACTTGAAATTTGGGTAAGCTTTATCTACGGCCGTTGATAATGGTCCTATAGTACTTTTATGATAGAAGACGTACATATTATCAGGATTTGTTTTTTTCTTGGATGGTTTGATGTTATAGTACAAAACTTTCCACCTTCTTTCATGCATGCAGCCAACCAGCGTGATGAGCTACATAATGACGTGGCAATCCAACTTGCTTGGGCTGCGCAACAAAAGTCTCTTTGGAACGGGCGCGACTTGGGTGAGACCCCGGAACCAGCGATGTGGGTGGGACCCTGAACTTACGGCCCACCTGGATGTATTCCTTGTAGATCCATGCCGTCCATCTATTTCTTCATATTATTTTAGGATTCAGTCCCTAAAATGAAGCAGATGCAAATTTTAGGTAAACCACACCCCAAGAAACAGGTCTCATTCAACCGTGACCATTAAAAACTTCCTGGAGTCCACCGTAATGTTTATTGACCATCCAATCTGTTGATAAGGTCACGTAGACAGGGATGAAAGGAAAAAACAAATATCAAGTTAATAGAAAACTTTTGTGACTCACAAAAGGTTTTTAATGGTCATTAGCCAGTGTTTCTTATGTTGTAGTCCACTCAAAATTTTAATCTTCTTCATTTTTGGTACCATAGCACAAAATAATATGGAAAATCCGATTAACGGCACGGATCTACAAGGAATACATCCAGGTGGGCCGTAAGTTCAGGGTCCCACCCACATCGCTGGTTTCGGGGTCTCACCCAAGTCGCGCCCCTTTGGAACGCAACGATGAGTCTTTGTTGGGGAAGGATACACAAACCTTTGGATCTCATAATCCTCAACTAACTGAATTATGAAATATAAAACCAATTGAATTATAGAATATGAATGCGGAACTAAAAACCAGCAATCACCACACATAACACAAAATACTTTTTATATGAAAAACCCTCTAGAAATAGAGGTAAAAACTATGAGACCTCGTTCAGCCAACAAATCGACTATGTAAATAAGATTACATAGCGATCAACAGTTTCACTCACTCGAATCCATTGAACTTCATCCTTAAGGGTGTATAACAATCAAAGAGAAAAGAAATAGAAATATCTCACCAATGAGATAGACTTGAAGAGGCTATGCACAATTGAGTCGTGAATAAACATAAAAAACATATCCTTCTTTCTCTCTTCAATCTACCTTTCTCTTTCTCTCAATCTCTTCTTCTACTTCTCTCTCTCTCTCTCTCTCTCTCTCTCTCTCTCTCTATTGTTCTCTATTGCTTTGGACCTATAGGAATCTCTATTCTAATTTAATTCTACATCAACATGTAATTATATAATACTTACACCCACAATTGAAAACAAAACAGGAAACTGCACAAAAGTAGTGTCGCGGTCATCAGTTGATCGACCCGACACCATCGTTCACCCGACAATGGCCAAAACTGTTCAAAGATAAATTGAGAAAATACCTGGAGTTTTGGTTGCCCGAACTCCCAACTATCGGTCACCTGATTCTGTCCAAAACAGTCCAACAATCAATTGACCAATGTTGGAGAGTTTTTGTTGCCTGGCCAGACTTGGTCGGTCGCCTAACGACCCTTGATCTGCACTTCTCTTCTCACTCTTGAGGAGGAAATCCCATCAAATCTCCCTCTTCCGACTTAGGAGGTGGGCTTCACCATCTTTAAGCCTGCTAGGCTTCATTAAGTATCGAATCTACCATTGGCCAAAGCCTTGGTCATCATGTCTGACCTATTATCATCTGTATAGATTTTCTCAAGCTGTAGCACCTTGTTCTCCAGCATATTGATCTAGTGATACTAAACCTTTATATGCTTTGACTTGGAATATTGGCTTGGATTATTGCTCAAGTGTATCGCACTCTAGCTATCACAATATACCACATCCTTATCCTAACATGGGTAGGCCTCAAACACGGGTTTTCCTACACTGAAGCATAAGCTCAATTTTGAAGAGTCCCTTAGATACCATAGTATCCACTTCACTGCTACCTAATATTCTTTGTCAAGATTAACAAGATATTGGCTCACCGTGCCAACCACATATGCTATGTCTGAGCCCGTATACACCATAACATATATCAAACTTTCTATCGCTGAAGCGTAGGGTATTTTATGCATCTCTTCCAACTCTCCCTTGGTCATACGACACTGCCTGTCGCTCAATTTAAAGTAACCATCAAGTGGAGAACTGATTGGCTTTGTTGTCTTCATATTGAATATTTATAAGACTTTTTCAACATATCGATCTTGTGATAACCATGGCTTCCTGTTGCTTCTGTCACAAGTTTTTCCAATCTTAGAATCTGTCCGGATGGGCTCAAATCTTTCATCGTAAAAAACTTTCCTAACTCCTACTTTAGCTTGTCAATTTTCTTAATGTTTTTTTCTATGATGAGTATGTCATTAACATATAACAAAAGGATGAGAAAGTCATCATCCGAGAACTTTCATGTGAAAACACAGTGGTCTGACTCCGTTCGGTCGTATTGATGCTTTAACATGAACGAGTCAAACTTCTTGTATCATTGCCTTAGAGCTTGATTAAGCCAATACGAGATTTTCTCTAGCTTACACACCATGTGTTCCTTGCCTTTGATTTCGAACCACTCTAGCTTCTTCATGTGTATATCCTCTTCAAGGTCCCTCTGAAAAAACACTGTTTTCACATCCAACCATTCTATTTCCAGGTCCATACTAGTAGCCAAACTAAGCAACATTCGAATGGATGTCATCTTCACCACTGATGAGAATATCTCATCAAAAACAACTTCATTTTTTTGTCCAAAGCCTTTCACTATGAGTCTGGCTTTGAACCTCCGTTATGAACCGTTTTGCTCTATCTTCTTTCTAAACACCAACTTATTGCTCAGAGCCTTTTTTCCCTTATGCGATTTTACCAACTGATACATGTGGTTCTTACGCAATGATTTCATTTCCTCTTACTTAACTTTCAACCACTCGGTCTTATACATATTGGATAGGGTTTCAATGTAGTCTTATGGCGCCCTCATCGGTAAGCATAATATACGCATGGGTTGAGTACCTCTTAGACGACTTTCTCTCCCTAGATGACCTTATCACCTGTGACTTAACAGGTGGGTTAAGAGGGGGCTACTCCCCTGGTTCATCTGCAATAGGGATGCCGTTGTCCCATGCATCATGTTACACTCCCCCGTCATAGGAGGAGTGATTGGATCCGTATTAATCAGTTCACCTGAATTAGGTTGGTTCTTAACCGCTTTATCAATGTCATTAACACATTGATCTTTAAAGAAAATCACACCTTTGCTTTTGACGATCTTCTTCTCTCCTGGATCCTACAATCTATAACCGAACTTCTCATCTACTGTACCCAAAAAACATACAATGTCTAATCTTCGTATCTAGCTTGGACCTCTAATCTATGGGAACACGAACTGAATGCCCGGCATCCAAACACCCTAAGATGACTATACGATACATTCTATCCAGTCCACACTTTCTCAGGAACCTCTCAATTCAATGGAGCCAAATGAGACTTGTTTATCAAATATATAGCAATGCGCATTGCTTATTCTCAAAATGTCTAGGGCAGCTTGCATGGGAAAGCATGCATTTGATTATCGCTACAATGGTATGATTCATTCGCTCTGCTACACCATTGTATTGGGAGGTTTTCGGTACCGTCTATTCATGCCATATACCCAGGGTCTTACAATATTCATCACAAAGCCCAGTGTATTTTCCTCCATTATTAATGCGAATGTACTTCAATGATCTACCGGTTTCTTTCTCTACCATGGCATGAAAATTTTTAAAGACCTTAAAGGAATAATCTTTAGTTTTTAATATATATACCCAAACCCTCCTAAATACATCATCTATAAATGTAACAAAATACAAGGTCCACTCAAGGTTCTTATGCTCATCAGACTATATATATCAGAATAAACCAAATCTAATTTATTTACATGAGAAACAGTTTTAACAAAATATACTCTATAATGTTTTCCAATTAAACAATCTATACAGATTTTCAAATGTATACCTATCATGTCTGGGGGGAGCTGCTTCTTCGCTAGTAGATGAAGTTCTTTTTGAACATGACCTTCTTTCTCTCTTCGACATTCCTCTCTTTTCCTCTCAATATCTTCTTCTTTTTCTTTCTCACTTTATTGCTCTGGACGTGTAAGAATCTCTGCTCTAATCTAATTTCGCATCAACATGTGCTTATATAGTACTTACACCCAAAATTGAAAACAAAATAGTAAACTGTACAAAGTAGTCGCAGAGCCGTTAGTCGACTGACCCGACGCTATCGCGGTCGCCAGACAAAGGCCAAAACTGTCCAGAGAGCAACTGAGAAAATACACGGAATGTCGGTCGCCCAAACTCCGAATTGCTGATCGTCCGATACTGTCCGAAATAGTCCAGCAAAAAACTGACCAATTTTGGAGAGTTTTAGTCGCCCGACGACCCCAATCTACACTTCTCCCCTCACTCCTAAAGAGGAACACCCCATCAGTCTTAGGATATTTTTCAATTGAAGGCGGACCATTGTTATGTTAATCTTCTTTGTCATCGACCCGTAGGCAACAAATTGAAAGGTTCATATTGTCCTTTCAGGGAAAATTTTGAGTGGTGGACATGGTCGAACACAACATATCTATGTTCTAGATTAAATGCGGCGGTTAGCCCTTCTATTCCTACACGTCCTTAAAGGTCACCCGCGCAACCAAAATCTATTGTTGTCACCAACGTTATGTGTGTGTGAAATCTGGTCCGTCGGTTAACGTCATCCCAGAAACCAAGGTGATCCAAAACTCACTAATCAACGCCAGGGAGAACGGAATCGGATTGCGTACTGAGGACCTCACTACCCTAAGCGTACTGAGTAAACTATGTGGGGTCTATTGTGATTTATGTATTTTATCCACTCCGTCCATCCATTTTACCATATAATTTTAGGGCTTGAGTCCAAAAATGAAGCATATCCAAAAATCAAGTGGACCACGCCCTAGGAACTAGTGTGAATTGAACTTTTACCGTTGAAAAATTCATGGGGACCACAGAACTTTTGGATCAAACTGATAATTTTATTTTCCCTTCATTCATGTCTTTTTTATCTTATGAACAGGTTGGACGTCAAATAAACATCACTGTGGGCCCTAGAAATGTTTAAACCGTCAAAATCATTATTTCCACTGTTTCCTGTGGTATGGTCCACTTAAGACATATACATGCTTCAACTTTTGGTTCAACGCCTAAAATCATTTGGAAAAACAGATAGACGGAATGGATAAACAACATAGATTCACGGTGGGCCCCAACATAGTTTACTCAGTACGGTAAATGCGTACTGAGTAACTCAGTTTCACATAGAACAATGGAAATGGATGCACGCCATTCAAATCTTCTTGGGCCTACGGATGTTTTGCATCAGGCTAATTGGACTTGTTGATTCATTCTAGATGCACTCGCCTGGTGTACGGTCTTTATGTCGTGTAAACATTGCAGTGGCCCCAAGAAGGTTTTAACGAAAAAGAAAAAGAAAAAAAGTTTTGATGGTGGACATTCCATTCCCACCGTACCATGTCTTGCCTCCGATTGGACGTGGTTTGGCTAGTGACTGGCTGGTTTAAAAGATATGTGGGCTCCACCACTTTGTATCTGTTTTATCCACACTGTACATCCATTTTGGCAGCTCATTTTAGGACATTAAACCAAAAATATGGCAGATCCAAATCTCGAGTGGACCACACCACAGGAAAATAATTTTGACCAAATGTCTACCATTAAAAACTTCCTAGGGCCTACTGTAATGTTTATTTTCCATCCAACCTGTTGATAAGGTCACACAAACCTTGATGAAGGGAAAACACAAATATCAGCTTTATCAAAAACTTTCGTGGCCTCAAAAGGTTTTCAGAATAAGCATTCAATCCCCACTGTTCCTGTGGTGCTGGTGTTCCGCCAGAGATTTGGATTGGCAGTATTTTTGGGCTCATGCTTGAAAATAAGTTGCTAAAATGGATGGATGGCATGGATTAACAGACGTATCATGGTGAGTCTCACTGAGCTTTTACACGAGCTAGTTGGCCGGTGTCTAGCCAAACCGCCCCCGAAGGAATAGGGCTGTCAACGGCGCGGATCATGATCCATATCCGATTCAGATTCGCTCCGATTTAATCGAATTCGGATCAATAATCGGATCATCGGGTTGGATTCGGATACCCAAAGACGATCCGTTTAATATTCGGGTTGGATTCGGATCAACCTTGATCCGGCCCGTTAACGACCCAATTAAAAAAAAAAAAACCAGCCATCTCCTTCGTCTCTACTCCCCACGCATGGGCTGTACCATATTCGGATATCAGGTCGGATCATATTCGGATCGGAAATGGATTTTAAAATATTTAAACAGGCCAGGATTCAGATCATATACTTGTGATCCGAATCAAATTCGGGTCAGATATATCCTTAACCAGATCGGATACGGATCATCACTGATCTAGCTCGTATCCAACCCGTATCCGACCCGTTGACAGCCCTACGAAGGATTCCACCCAGCATTACCCTTCAATAGGGAGCGGATTAGGTGTTACTGGGTAACAGCTTAGTGGGTGTTAGCCTTGCTCGTACGGCCCACCTTAATGAATTTTTGTATATTCAGGCTGTCCATCCATTTCTCCAGCCTATTTTAGGATGTAGTGGCAAAATTTATGTAGATCCAAATATTACGTGGACCATATAACATGAAATAGTGGCCGTTAAGTGCCTCACTAGTAAACATTCCAAAGAGCCCATCATAAGGTTTTTGTAATGTTTTATTTTTGGCAATCTAACTGGTTGATAATGTCAGGAAAATCTGGATGAATGGAAAATATAAAGATCAGATTGATCTAAAAATTTTGTCGCTAACAAAAGTTTTTAATGGTCAATCATCACAGTTTCTAGTGGTATGGTCCATCTGAGATTTTGATCTTCTTAAGGTTTGGGATCCCGTCCTTAAAATGATATGAAAAAGCATATGGACAGCTTGGATATACAGAAAGTACATCAAGGTGGGCCCCGAACGGTTAGCGTAACACCCACTAACCTGTTACCCGGGTAACGGCTAATCGGTGCTCATTCAATACTTTGAACCTACTGGCCGCCTTTATTGAAAAAGGCTAAGAGGATCTTATAATTCAAGATTGAGTTTATTTATTAGTCATTCTTCATCCAGTCTTCAACGTAAGAGGCAACCAAGAGTCCAATGCCGCCATCAAGAGGTCATGATAGACAAATTGTGCCGCCATCAAGAGGTTATTAGTCATGTAGACCGTCGATACAATTTTTTAAAAGCATGCATGTTTGACCCTCTTGCTGACTGATCGTTGATATGTACGGCATTTGAAAATTGTGCGCCTCTCATGTATTAGATCAAAATAGACCACCTAAATTGTAGGAGACGGTGTGGATGGGTCATCTATTGGCACACGTGTGCATTTGTAGTCAATATAGCTTCTTTTCTCGATATAGAAAAACATGAGAATGTCTAATTTCTTTCGGCATCTCAAGTTCGTCACAGGCACAGATCATCAACCTCTAATTTCTAGTTGCAACCTCTAATTTCTCGTTGCGTGCGTGTCATTTTTGTGCTGGGGCCATGCTATATAATCTTCTTTGTGTCATTTCAGCCTATCGGGATGTCTTCCCATAGTGGGAACTGAGTAGCTAACTTTCTTGAAATCGAACCTTTTACTACTTTTCATTTCAAACGTCTGGTAAATGTGGATTAATTAATTCGATACAATATTGAATCATTGTAACCTTTGGTTTATGATTAATGTAATCCAAGGCTCCAAGCTTGAACAGTTTAAATTGAGTTTCTCATATGTTAAGGAGTGTTTGTTTTGCATTTTTAATGTAGAGCAAGAACCCCCTAATGAAGGGCGTAGATAGAGCGAATTTCTATTACACATGGACCAGAAGAAGATCACGGAAAAGTAGATAAAATTTAGCAAAGTTTGACTATCGACCAGTCGAATTGATTGATCGAAATTCTGTCAGAATTTCAGTTTGGTTGCCATCTAGATTTGGCTTGCTTAGATCAATCGAAATTGAGTTTAGATCGAACACAAATCTGCCAAATAGGCCAAAAAGTCACTGGACATATTTTGCAATTGTCGATCGATCGAAAGGCTTGGTCGATCGATTGCAAATCTAGTAAAAAAACATAATTTTTTTTTGACATCTCGAGACACTTTTTAGGAGTTTTGATTGATCGCTAGATCGAGTCGATCAATCGACAACTCGTTGGATTGTGCGAACTTACACGATTTCTTTATGTTTTGTTTCTTTTTTCATTACGACTTTTCTAATTACGCATTAGGGTTTGCTTGGAGTATTTAAATACTTATTAATGTCGTTTTGGAGATAAATTTTGGAGTATTTAAATACTTATTAATGTCGTTTTGGAGATAAATTTTATTATTATTATTAAATAAAAGTTCGATTTTCTCGTGGATTCGAGAATTTTCCCCTATGGATTCAAGGAAGTCTGGTTGAGGATTCTCTAAGGCTTCATGGATTTAAAGTAGTTATCCAGTAAGGGGGACGGTGATAGACCTTACCATGTCTACGTCTATGTCAAGTGCTATCAGAACGAGGACACCCCTCGGGCCGATGTTTCTTTACAAAGGTATCCACAAAATCTCCACTGACGGTGATGAAGGGATTCATTATCTTTTGTAGAGAATGGAAGCTCTCCACTGGGAGAGACAATTAGCCATGTAAGGGTTGCAGGAACCCCTCGATCATTTTTCGGATGCTTTAATTCCCCCCCATACTCATGGTGATGTTCAGCCTCCTGTTGTGGCTAAATCTCACGATCAAGTTGCTCGTAGAGTGCTCCTGGTGTTGAATCATAGGGTTACCCCAAATCAATCATGCTCAATAGATCGGTCATACAAGAGGGTGATAACTCTTCCCAAGTTCAATCGCCAGGATCGCATTAAACGAATGGCTCTCTGAAGTCGAGTACTGCTTCAACTACATGTATATTCTTGAAGAGAAAAAAGTTCCAACCGTGGCAAACCATTTGAAGGGTGACGCTTTGGCTAGGTAGAAATACGTTTAGTACTATCGTAAGCAAGAGATGAAAGCGCCGATACGTTTGTGGTCGAGGATGAAATGACGGATGTTGAGATGATTTCAATTTCTATACGACGATGATGATGATCATGTATTATCCCAGCAATCCCACAACTTGCGGCAGTAATCCTATTATATTGAGTTGGAGTTAAAACAGAATGTCGGATTCCACAGTGGTGTGCGAGTCGTCTCTGTAGAAACGGAAAGCTTACCCAAAACTTTTGAAGTGGAGGGACAATCTTTCGTAATTATTCAGGATTTCTCCAAGGAATCTGATGATGGTGCCCTGGCTTGGGATGAGTGCAAGAAAGAATTGGATTGGGTTCCTGAAGAAAAACAAACATGTTTCATGCTAGAGGATGCAGGGTTATCTCCTATTGAGATGCTTCCTTCGCCTGTACAAGAAGAAACTATCGAGAAGAATAGGCAAGTGATCAATCAAATCTTTTTTAAAGATTTATACTTAATCAATGCGAAGATCATTGCCTTAAATGATGTTCCAAGTTCTGGCTACCCTGTACCTTTCCAAAATCTCATTAACATATTAGATGGGGTGAGCGAAGTCCCTGACTTAGAGGAGGGGCATGACATACAATCCACCATCGTATCAGAAACTGTTCAAACTTCTGAAATGGTGGGGGAGATCAATACCCCAACTGTGATGGACAAGAAAGAAGAGTTTATAGGCATCCAAGGAATTATGGAACCAATTTTGTAGGGACCCGTGAATGTTCTTGGAGATATCAAGCCAACGTGGCAGAAAATCGAGGTGATTGTGTTTGCCAAACTTTCCCACAACTTGTTCACTATGTAGGAGACTAAACTTTGTTAGGTTGAGTAGTCTTCAACAACACAACAAATCCATCTCCTAAGTAGCAATCCTAATCGGGGATGAATGCAAAGACTTTTATGTTGTGTACAAGTAAGAGATTAAGGATACATATTGCAATCCATGTCCGTTGACGAGCTCCAATGAGATTCGAGACCCAAGTTCAAAAAGAAACTCATTCTCAACTCGAGAATGAGTTTATTTAAAGTGGAGGAGTCTCAAATAAAGAAAGAACACCCTCATGAAGGGCGTGGATCGAGCAAATTTCTATCACACATGGACCGAAAGAAGATCAAGGAAAAGTCGATAAAATTCAGCAAAGTTCAATCGATCAACCAGTCGAATCGATCGATCAAAATTTTGCAAGAAATTCCAGTTTAGTTGTTATCTAGATTCGGCTTGTTTAGATCAATCGAAATTAAGTTTAGATCGATCGTAAATATGCCAAATAGTCCAGAAAGTCATTGGACATATTTTGCAATTCTTTATTGAACGACATGCCTAGTCGATCGATCGAAAATTTGGCCAAAAATCACAATTTATTTGTAGAGATCTCTGAACACTTTTTATGAATTTCGATCAATTGCCCGATCGAGTCATTCAATCAACAACCCGCCGGATTATGTGAACTTGAACTTTTCTTTCTACTTTGTTCCTTTTTCATTTGGACTCTTTCTAATTACGCATTAGGATTTTCTTTAAGTGTTTAAACACTAGCTAATCTCATTTTGGAGATAACTTTTACTATTACTATTCAATAAAACTTCGATTTTCTTCTTTTCTCGTAGATTCAAGAGTTTTCCCTTATAGATTTAAGGAAGTCCAGTTGAGGATTTCTGGAGTCTGTTTGGATTCAGAGTAGTTATCTAGTAAGGGAGACGGTGATTGACCTTCTACACCTTCGTTAATTTTACCATGTAAATTACTTCTATAATCACCATCATTACATACAGCCTCATGTTTGGCTCGAGGGAGGAAAAGTCGTGGCCAATTACTGCTTTTCCGCTTGACGATCGGTAAAGCTAACAAGACTGGAGGATATGTGTTGTGTGACCATTGTGGTGGATTCAGAAAGTATAAGTTTTGTGGACCCCACCATTATCTACATGTCGTATCCATATTGTCCATCCATTTTGTATGATTAATTTAGGACATGAGCCCAAAATTGAGGTAGATTGAAAGCTCAAGTGAACCATGTTGGAGTTAGTGCTCTTATCCACCAGCGACGAGGATATGATTTGACGGATATCAACCATTGATCGTGGAGACCATGGATCTTATATTTGATGCGCAATATGCCTTAGAAAGATTTATTATTGCTCTCATTCATTGAGTTTCTTGAGGAGTGATTCCTCTAATAGTCATTGAGAACTTGAAATTGGATGTGACGGTAATTGACCTAAGAGAGTCATGGTTCATGAATCTCAGTACCTTGTTAGACCATCACTATCATAAGTGCGTGGGATATAGTTGTGGACATTAGTTCATGAAATTTGCGGTCATCTTATGTGAAGGGATGACTTAGGTCAGTATGGACAGTCTCCACCATTGGGAGCTGACTTGATGTCAGTTTATGCATTGCCCTTACCATACACAAGAGTACGCATACCATGAACAAAGGATTTAAGTTTGTACCTTAGCTTGAACTGTAATCATAAGAATAGGATTTGATGCATGAAAGATGGTTTGATCCTTAGATCTAAGGATGGGTAAGGGTCATGAATTTGACTGGTCGGCTTTGGCTCTTCATATGAGGTCGATGCAGAGGCTAATAAAATGGATGTACTTGGGTACTTTCATCAAGAGCCATTGATTCTTGTATGGGCCAAAAAGGAATTCATTGATTTTCTTAGGAACATATTGTTGAGCTTCCATTTTATACATTTTCTAGCCCATTACATCACATTACATGCATGGTTTGCATGCTTAAAAGACCCATCTAACGCTTGATTTGTGTATGTAGGAATGAAAGAGAGAAGTCATGAATTTGTTGTTAAAAGGGTCCTTTGGAACTACATTGAAGACATTGAAAAGAAGCCCTGAAGAATCGTGTCAGAAAGACCTGGATCGGCCATAAGAAAGAAGATTTCAGCATGCATATCAGAAGGCCACTGGGCGCCCGCCCATGTTCTGACTGGGCGCTCAAAATTGGGAGGAGTTCTGCTGACCTGCTGAACAAATTTGGAGTTGACTGGGCACCCGACCAAAACCTGGCCGGGTGCCCGATATGCAAGAGAATTTTTCATCAAGACGCACTGACCGAATTCAAGCACGATCGGGCGCCCAATCAAAACATGACCGGGCGCCTGACCAGCGTTCGACGACTGACTAAGTACGTAAGTTTTTAAGCAATCCGAGGTGGTTCGTGATTTTTCCTACAAAAGGGCACCTTGGCATCCTTGCTAAAGTATCCTAGAAGAGTTCTAAGTTCGCAGGGAGTAAATGAGAGCATCGTGAAGCGATCGCAACTCCTCCAACTAGGTTTTTTTTTAGTTTTACATGTTTTTATTTAGTTTTTCTTTGAATTCTAGTTGAAGCATGATAATGCTCGCCTAGAACCTCTTAGCTAAGGCTAATAGGTGAAGCTTGTGAGTAGTTATCATGTTGGATTCTTTTTAATTCAAATACTTTACTTTAAGTTGGGTTTTTAAGTTCTAGTTTGAATAAAAGTTGATATTTTTTGATGTTTTTTATGAGAGTTTGTGCTTCGGACATGAGTTCCTTGCAATTCTCTGAGATTATCATGTTTGAATTGATTAGATTCAAATTGTAGTAACCCTAGAGCGTACCATAGTCCATTGGCATGGTCGTTACTTCGAAGGCTACATATTTGACTTCTACGTGCCTCATCAGAACTAGAATCTTATTCTTCAACTTGAGTAGGGATTGTTTGTGTTTGAATGCCATATCTTCCAACTAGAAGAGAGATAGAACTTCAATTCTAGTTGTGTTATGCTTGGATGAATGAATTCACATAAGGGTTATTGTAAGTGGATCCTCGAAAGCCTTAGTTATTTTTAATTACAGAATTTTCAAGTTACTGTTTTAAGTTAGTTTATAAACTTGAAATCCTTAATTCATTGAATTCGAAGTTGCTGGAACAACTTAATTAATTTACCTAATTCCCTGTGGATCGACCTCAGTCTTAAAGAGAATTATTACTACATCGCAGCCTTGCACTTGAGGCGAGCGAACAAGTTTTTGGCGCCGTCGCTGGGGAAGCTAGGTTAAACGGTACTAAATTGTTTTAGTGGCTATAGAGTAGAAGTAGTTAGGTTTTACTGTGTTCTTAGAACCAATTTTTTCTGAATTTTAGAACTAACAAAGTTTGTTTTGTTTTGTAGGAAGTCTTTTAGTTCAAGCAAATCGGGTACTATCCTTCCAACTTGAACCTTTTAGTTTTTAGTTTTTATTTTTTTATTTTAGGATTTAGGATTAGTTTAGATTTTGGATTGTGTGGTGTATGTCCCGTTGGGAATGTGACCACAACAATCGTCTCCAAACAGAAGGTGGTTTAGTTGAACTACTCTTCATTCATAGACAAGTTCGAAAATCTGTAGAACATCGTGAATATTTGGGAAGTATGGAGCAAATTCCATTAGGAAATCCACCCCACCCTACTCCAACCACCAATGCAAATCATGAAGGAGTAGGAGAGAATGAGGTGCATAATGCTCCTCCAATGAGATCTTTATGAGATTACCTACAACCGGCCCATGCAACTATACTCTCGTGCGTGGTCTTATCACCAACTGAGGGAAACATCGACTTAAAGCTGGGTGTAATTCAACTCATATCAAAGTTCCATGGGCTAAACTCTGAGAAACCATACTTACACTTAAAAGAATTTGAAGAAGTGGTGGCTACTTTACAATATGCAAATGTCTCAGAAGATTCCATCAAACTTAAACTTTTTCCCTTCTCATTGAAAGAAAGAGCCAAGAGTTAGCTCCACTCTCTTAGACCACACTCGATAGGGTCATGGAATGAGATGACTCGGGAATTCTTGAAAAAGTTCTTCTCGGCTCATAAAACAAACACCATTCGAAGAGCTATAATGAACTTTTCGGTTAAAGAGAACGAATCATTTTTTTTCAATATTGGGAAAGGTTGAAGGACCTCCTACTTGCTTGCCCACATTATGGCTACGAAAGTTGGCGAATTATAAACTTCTTTAATGATGGATTAAGTTCCAATATGTGCCAATTCATAGAGATGATGTGCAATGGTGAGTTTATGAGCAAAAATCCAGATGAATCATGGAATTATTTGGATATGTAGGCCTAAAATGCCCAATCTTGGGATACCTCGGACAAATCTAATAACCTCAAGCCTCCTCAACAAAAAGAGAAAGAAGGGGTTTACATCCTTAAGGAGGAAGATGATGTGAATGCAAGGCTAGCCAACCTCACAAGGAAAGTCAAGGCCATGGAACTTAGTAAGAGTGGAGTTCCAAAGTCCAATGAAGCTATTGAGAACATGTGTGAAATTTATTCCACTAATATACATGCTACGCAAGATTGTCCTACAATTCCTGCGTTTCAAGAGATGTTAGAAGAACATGCAAATGTCACATATGGTTATCACAGCCTTTTAATGGATCGGTGGGTAACACGTACAACTCTACTTGGAAGAACCACCCGAATTGTAGTTGGAAGAATGCTCCCACGGGCAATCCTACCAACTCTCAAGGAGGGCCACCTATGCAAAATATGGCCCCACCTCAATTCTCAATGGAGGATACTTTAAAAGCATTTATACAAGGGCAAACGCAAATCAATTAATCAAATCAGCAAATGTTCTAAGAGCTTAAAGTCTCAGTTGATGAGATTAAGGGACGCTTGAATGCTAGGGAAGGGACCTTTCCGACCCAACCTCAACCCAATCCAAAGCAAGTACATGAAGTAAGCACCCCTAATCTCCCCAACCAACATATGGAGCAAGCCAAATCCATCACCACTCTTAGAAGTGGTAAGCAAATTGACAAATCTATTTCGGTGAAGGCCGACAAGCCTAATGATCTAGTAAATTCTGAGGATGAGGACGGATCTAACTCAGCCCCACAAGAAACGGAACGCGTTTACAAGCTCGTAGCACCATTCCTTAAGAGATTAGTTGCCCCAAAATCTCTCCCGAACTCTCATGATATTTTAGAGATTTTTAGACAAGTCAAGATCAACATTCCCTTGCTTGATGCCATCAAACAAATCCCCTCTTACGCCAAGTTTCTAAAAGACCTATGCACAACCAAATGCAAATATAATGTGCAATAGAAGGCCTTTTTGAATGACCAAGTGAGTGCCATTCTCACTCAAAAAACCCCTCTAAAATTCAAGGATCTCGGTAGTCCCACAATTTCATGCATCATTAGTGACTACCGGATTGAACGTGCATTACTAGACTTGGGGGCAAGCGTAAACTTGATCCCGTACTCGGTATACGAGCAATTGGGTCTTGGTGAATTAAAACCCACCAAAACTACGTTGCAACTCACTGATAAATCCATCCGTGTACCGAGAGGGATAGTTGAGGATGTTCTAGTCCAAGTTGACAAATTCTACTACCCGGTGGATTTTATCATCTTGGACACACAATCGGTTATAGATGCTAGCACTCAAATATCGGTGATTTTAGGCCGCCCGTTCCTTGCTACATCAAACACAATCATAAATTGCCGGAATGGGGTGATGCAATTATCTTTTGGGAACATGACATTAGTTAAAGGTGAATGTGTTCCAAAGGCATAGGGATGTTGATGACAGTGAGCTTTTCGAGGTAAACATGCTCGAATCTTTTGAAAAAGAAGAGCTCCTCCAACTTGAACCACTAGAAAGCTTGGAGACATGCTTAGCACATTTCGAGGATTTCAAAGACCCCATTATTAGTGAAATTGTGCAAGCATTGAATATTGAGAAACCGGTAGTTGGTACTAGCCGGTGGAGGCCCCATTTTGAAAGATTGCCACCTACCACATCAAGGCCTCTACCGTCTAACATTAAACCACCGAAGATTGACCTTAAACCATTGTTATCCGAGCTGAAATATGTATATTTAGGTTAAGAAGAAACGTTCCCAGTAGTCATCGCCTCTCACCTAGAAAAAGACCAAGAGCTCAAGTTGATTGAGCTACTCAAAGAACAAAAGAGAGCCATAAGTTGGACGATAGCGGACCTCAAGGGGATAAACTCTTCGGTAAACACTCACCGTATTCACCTCGAAGAGAATGCGAAAACGACTAGATAACCTCAAAGAAGGTTAAATCCATATATGATGGAGGTTATCAAAACTGAGGTGTTAAAGCTAGTAGATGTGGGTATCACCTACCCCATCTCGGATAGCCAATTGGTGAGTCCTACCCAAATTGTTCCTAAGAAGTCCGGTATCACCATCGTAGAAAACGCCAACAATGAGCTTATACTGACTAGAGTGACCACCGGTTGGCGTATGTGCATTAATTATCGGAAGCTAAACACAGTCACTAGGAAGGACCACTTTCCTCTCCCATTCATGGATTAAATTTTGGAGAGGTTAGCGGGTCATTCCTATTATTGCTTCATAGATGTCTATTCCGGTTACAATCAAATTGAGATAGCCCCAGAAGACCAAGAGAAGACCACTTTTACATGCCCGTTTGACACCTTTGCATACTGAAGAATGCCATTCGGACTATGTAATGCACCCACCACATTCTAGTGATGTATGTTGAGTATTTTCTCAGACATGGTGGGTGAGTTTTTTGAGGTATTCATGCACGATTTCTCTATTTTCGGTTGTACTTTCGATGAGTGCCTAAATCACTTGAAGTTGGTCTTGATAAGGTGTGAGAAGAACCTTGTCTTAAACTAGGAGAAGTGTCATTTTATGGTACAAAGAGGAATAATCCTTAGATATATCATCTTGTTCAATGGAATAGAGGTAGATCAGGCCAAAATCGATATAATTTCCAATTTACTACCACCCAAAATCATACGCGATGTGCGATCCTTCCTTGGACACGCTAACTTTTATAGAAGGTTCATAAAGGATTTCAGTTATATCTCAAGGCCGTTATGTAACCTTCTCCAAAAGGAGAACCAATTTGAGTGGAGTTTCGAGCGTCAATTAGCTTTTTCAAAGCTAAAAGACATGTTGACAACCGCTCCTATCATGCAACCACCAGATTGGTCCTTACCTTTTGAGTTGATGTGCAATGCGAGCAATTATGCTATTGGAGCGGTGCTAGGCTAAAAGAAGGATAAGAAGCCTCACGTTATTTATTATGCGTGTAGGACCTTGAATCCCACCCAAGTCAATTACTCGACTACGGAGAAGGAACTCCTAGCCGTCATTTTTGCCTTGGACAAATTAAGGCCTTACTTAATAGGATCCAAGGTTATTGTTTACATAGATCATGCGGCACTGAAACACCTTATTTCTAAGAAGGATGCTAAGCTTCGTTTGCTCAGATGGATCCTACTCCTTCAAGAATTCGATTTGGAGATCAAGGACAAGAAAGGAGTAGAGAATGTGGTGGCGGATCATCTATCCTGCCTAGTCCTACCTAATTCCTTTGACGAGTCACCTATTGAGGACTTATTCCCTAATGAGCAACTCTTTGTTGTTATGCATTCACCATGGTACAGTGCCATAGCCAATTATCTTTCTACAAGTGCGGCGCCGATTCATTGGACTACGCAAGACAAACGAAAATTTCTAAGGGAAGTGCGCAGATTTTTCTAGGATGAACCATTACTTTTTAAATATTGCCCAGATCAAATAATTAGGAGATATGTCCCTGATGATGAACATAATTCTATCATCTCCTTTTCCCATGATCAAGCATGTAGGGGTCACTTTTCCACCAAGAAAACCATTGCGAAAATTTTGCAGTGTGGTTTTTATTGGCCCACTTTATTTAGAGACACCCATGAGTTTTGCAAAGCGTGTGAGCGCTGCCAGAAGCTAGGAGGGTTGTCCCGTCAGAATATGATGCCCCTTACCCCAATTCAACATCTTGAAGTCTTCAACTATTGGGGCATCGATTTCATTGGACAATTCCCCTCATCTTTTGGACATGTCTATATCTTGCTCACCGTAGCTATGTGTTCAAGTGGATAGAGGCAATTTCGTGTAGAACCAATGATCATGGTACCGTTTTGAAGTTCCTTAAAGAAAATATCTTGTCTAGATTTGGAACACCTCGAACCATCATAAGTGATGGTGGTTCTCACTTTTGTAACAAGCCGTTCGAAGCCTTAATGAAGAAATATGGCATTGCGCATAAACCCCATACCACCCACATGACAAGTGGGCAAGCTGAAATTTTCAATCGAAAAATTAAACAGATTTTGAAAAAGACGGTGAGGCTGGATCGCAAAGATTGGTCACTTAGATTAGTCGATGCCCTTTGAGCTCACCGTACCGCTTATAAGACAGCGATTGAAATGTCTCCCTACGGACTTGTTTATTGGAAAACTTGTCGCTTGCCTGTGGAACTTGAACACAATGCCTATTGGGTGATTCGGGCTTTAAATTTTGACATTGACAAGGCTAGCTCACTTCGCAAACTCCAAATGAATGAGCTTGATCAGATCCGGAACAATGCTTATGAGAACTCGAGGATTTACAAGAGTAGGATGAAGGCCTTTCATGACAAACATATCTTCAGGAAATCCTTCTATGAAGGTCAGAAAGTGCTCTTGTACAATTCCCGACTTTATCTTTTTTCAAAAAAATTGAGATCTCGATGGACCAGCCCATATATTGTTAAAGAAGTTTTTCCTCATGGGGCCGTCGAGATAGAGAATGCCGCAAATGGTAACTGTTTTAAAGTAAATGGACAACGCCTTAAACCATTTGTTGAGAAATTTGATTCAGAGGACATGTCCATCACTTTGAATGATCCTGTGTATTAGGATGATTGATCTCCTAGTCTGATGGAGGTATAGCGTAGGTAGGTTTAGTTGTTTTTCTGTTTTAGTTTTGCTTGCTTTAGCAGATTTAGTTGCCGGAGTTGTAGACTTCCATGATCGACTCTATCAGGTGATCTCATTCTCACTCTCTTTTATTTACCATTGCTCTCATGTTCATGCTAATTGTATATCTTTTTACATTGATGACAATGCAAGATTTGGTTGGGGGGTGAGATGAGATTCTTTGTCAAGCAGTTTGTGGACATTTCAAGCATCATATATGTACAAATTTTTTCAAATTTTTTTGAAAATTCAAAGCTTGTTTGGAAGACCTTATTTCTATGCATTCGGGATGATATGAGTATAAGAAAAGGAGATATGAAGTGATGAATGTTGCAAGTCTTGAACTACTTCTAATATAATGGTTTTATATGTGAATTCCCCTATTTATATGATTGATAGAAAATTTGAATGTTTTTACACCTAGTTCACATTACACGATTTTCATGGTTTGAAGGGATTATATAGATTTATGGATTGGCTAGACTTAGATTTAAGGTGTTGAGGGACCAAGCCGGGGTACTTTGTCCATCCCTGTCCATGGGAAAATAATGAAAGATATGAATTTCTAAAAATTCTATCTAATGTGTATGAAAAGGAAAGGAATGATGAAAATATGGAAATGATTGAAAATATGGTGGAAAACTCTGAAAAAAGGATTACCTATTACCAACCGGGGGATGGTCTATCTGTAACCAAAGCCGAAAATGAGACGTAGTGTGAAAGCCGTCGGAAGGACGGTAAGGAAAGTTCCTTTCATAGGCTAGTTGTTGATCTGTACACCTTATGGTCTATTGTTTAGTTGATCTATGAAGAAGATGATCATGTAAACTCATAAGATGAGCCATCACTATGCACATTAGGTTGAATCTTGTTCAAAGTTCTTCTATTTATTAAGCAATCAACGGGAATTCTATATGAACACTTTTTATGTTTTGAGAATTTAAGGTTGCAACCTCTATCACCCAGTTTCTCTAATTTTTGCACTTGTGTGTCTTGGAATGAATAGAAGTATTGTTTCTAAAGGAGAGTTGGATTTTGGAAGATTGAATTTGTTTTATGCATGTTTTGCTGGGGACTAGGAAAAAGCTGGTTGTGGGGTGTGTTGAGCTTCCATTTTATACATTTTCTAGTCCATTACATCACATTACATGCATGTTTGCATGCTTAAAAGACCCATCTAATGCTAGTTTTGTGTATGTAGGAATAAAAGAGAGAAGTCATGAATTTGTTGTTAAAAGGGTCATTTGGAACTACATCGAAGACATTGAAAAGAAGCACTGAAGAATCGCGTCAGAAAGACTTGGATCGGCCAGAAGAAAGAAGATTTCAGCATGCATATCAGAAGGCCATTGGGCGCCCGCCCATGTTTTGACTGGGCGCCCGAAATTGTTAGGAGTTCTGCTGACCTGCTGAACAAATCTGGAGTTGACCGGGTGCCCAAACGAAACCTGGCCGGGCGCCCGATATTCAAGAGAATTTTTCATCAAGATGCACTAACCGAATTTAAGCACGGTCGGGCGCCTGACCAAAATATGACTGGGCGCCCAACCAGCGTTCGACGACCGATTAAGTGCGTAAGTTTTTACTCAATTTGAAGGCAGTTCCTGATTTTTCCTATAAGAGGACACCTTGGCATCCTTGCTAAGGTATCCTAGAAGAGTTCTAAATTTATGGGGAGTAAGGTAGAGTATCGTGGAGCGATCGCAACTCCTCAAACTAGTGTTTTTTTATTTAGTTTTACATGTTTTTATTTAGTTTTTCTTTGAATTCTAGTTGAAGCATGATAATGCTCGCCTAGAACCTCTTAGCTAAGGCTAAGAGGTGAAGCTTGTGAGTAGTTATCATGTTGGATTCGTTCTAATTCAAGTACTTTACTTTAAGTTGGGTTTTTAAGTTCTAGTTTAAATAAACGTTGATATTTTTGAATGCTTTTTATGAGAGTTTATGTGCTTCGGACATGAGTTCTTTGCAATTCTCTGAGATTATCATGTTTAGATTGCGTAGATTCAAATTGTAATAACCCTAGAGCGTATCATAGTCCATTACATGGTCATTACTTCGAAGGCTACATATTCGACTTCTACGTGCCTCATTAGAACTAGAACCTTATTCTTCAATTTGAGTAGGGATTGTTTGTGTTTGAATGCCATATCTTCCAACTAGAAGAGAGATAGAACTTTAATTCTAGTTGTGTTATGCTTAGATGAATGAATTCACATAAGGGCTATCGCAAGTGGATCCTCGAAAGCCTTAGTTCCCTTTAATTACAGATTTTTCAAGTTACAGTTTTAAGTTAGTTCATAAATTTGAAATCCTTAATTCATTGAATTCGAAGTTGTTGGAACAACTTGAATTAGTTTACCTAATTCCCTGTGGATGACCTCGGTCTTACCGAGAATTATTACTACATCGCAGCCTTGCACTTGAGGCGAGCGAACACAATTTTAGGAGTTTGATTTAGATAAATCAAGGACTCATTAAGTGTTTTTCCTCTAAGCCCAACATTAAAATTATGCCTGTGGTTCACACTTAAGGCGCTATGTGTATGGAAGCATAGAGTGGAGCTACTAAAATAATGGTTAAGTCCTAGAAGGGGGTGATTAGGACCCTTTTGAAATTCTTTTCGCATATTTAAATTAATCTACAATTTAAGCTAAGTAAAAAAGAACACTTCGGGGGGTCCAATCATAAAGACTAGCATATGAATAAACAATGATGCTACCTAGCTTAACATGCATAGATTAACTGAATGATTTAACTAATCAAGCACCTAATCTATGTAACCTATGTCGATTATATGAGATGCAATCATATAAGCTCAAGTCTACACTATTAGTGAGTACATCTTGTGTGTGAATGTGCCTATCTAGTTCCTAGCATACATTCCTATCAAGCTTTCATAATTAAACAATTAAACATACAATGCTCAAATAACAATGTGCTCAAATACATCACAAATACAAGCATGTATAGTGGTTCGACTACGTGTTTACTCCACTCCCGATTCAAGTACTCACCCCTTGAACACACTAATTTCACTGGTGAGTTTAAGTCAGGTTCCTCCCAATTTGGGTGTTTTAAGTCCGTTTCACTCTACCAAAGAGTTTATAGTTCCACCCAACCAAGGAGTTTGAAAAGGTTTCTCCCAACCTATTAAAGTGTTTAATGGTTCCACCCAACTAAGGAGTTTAGCAAGGTTCCTCTCAACCTATAGAACAAACGAACCTATCGAGTTTCCTCGAACCTCCATAAGGAAAGTGCATGTTGGACTCTACAATCTACAACCTTACTTAACGAAATTGAGCCTTGTTGATGCGCCGCTTTGAGTTGCTTAATCTTCGCTCTCCTGTGCTTCAATCAGCTCCCCTTTGCTCCCCAATCACTAATGTTGTTGCGTCGCTGTGGACGCTCGCCTCTCCGCAGTCCCGAATTCTCCCTTTCTTTTGAAAAAAGGGTGTGCGTGCGCGCGAATCGTCGTTTGTTCCACTGGCTCGCCTTGTTCTCGAGGGCTTTTTCTCGGTTGTCATGTTAAATATGTTTGGATGAGTTCGTATAAGACCAGAGTCGCCACTAACTAGTTACTTCGAATCTACAGTCGGCTAGACCCAGTAGAAACGCTAGAGAACTGGATCCGAAGATTCCTTCCTCTAAAATGACTCATTTTGATCTACGGCCAGAGATTCGAGGTAAGGGATCATGGTAACAGGGTGGGAAGATGTTAGGCACCCCACACTGCCCATTTCAAAATACAGTCTCTACTTCACAGAATCGAACTAATACTTAAAAGTCTGATTTAATCCTCGTACATTCTCACGAATGATATGATGCATGAATGTAGGTCTGAACAATAAGAGTTTCTGATGGGCAGGTTTCCATTAACAGGAAAGCCCAAAGCATACGCTCGAACTGTCAGGTGCTTTATGTGGGATGTATGCTGTGTATTCGAATAATTGAAGTATTTGCAGTGATATGATAAGTAGAGGGTTGGAAGAAAAGTAAATGTTGCACTTATGCTAGATGCGAATGAGATGATGCTAGTAAAAGAGTAGCTAGATGGATGGAGGTGTCGCAAGGGTTTGCTTCGAGTGGCTAGATTAGGACTTGGATAGCTTGGGAGACTCAAACCGAGGTCAGGCTGGGCTGGGACCAAGGCTAGGCTCTTCTCACTCGGGCTCTCCTTGGTGGAGGAATGGGCTAAAGGGATGGAGATGGACTCGAAATTTATGAGATTTTTCTGAGAGTTGAGTGATGTTCTGAATGAGAGGGAACGTGGGTATTTATATCGTGTAAATATGCTTGGGCGACCCTTAGGGGGCCGCCCATACGGCCTCTCTGCTCCAGCTTCGGAGCGTACAGCCCCTGAACCTGAAGCAGAAAAGCCCGAGGTTCGAGGTTCGGACTTACTCCGAAGATGTGGCTCGGAACTAGGTGAGTTGACTGGGTTTGAAAAGATGGGTTTTGACACGGCGAGTTGACTGGGTTCATGGGCTGGACTGACCCAGTGAGTTGACTCGGTGTTTTGACTAAGTGGGTTGACTCACCAAGTTTGACTTTTTTTAAGATTTTTTAACTGGTTTTTCATATGGGGGTTTTTTGGGCTGATGTTTAGGGATAAGTTGACTAGGTTCAGGCTTGAGCTAGGCTATGGATTGGGTCTTACAACGGTGAGTTTGGCTGGATTTGGACATGGGATTTGGGGGTATGGTCCTCCATTCATTCAGTTATATCTACCAACATTATAGCCGAAGGTGGGGTGTTTACAGTCGCCAATGCTTTGGCTCTAACGATTAGCTACCTTACAGGAGATGCTCCGATGGAAATGTGCAAGGTGTTAGGAGGTAGTGAATCCTCTATAACTAGTAGAAGATGGGTTTCCTAGAGGAATACACCTAATTGTATTCTAGGTGATGTTTAGACAGGGGTTCTACCTATAATCAAGGTGTCTAAACTCCTAGAAATCAACAGAGAGCAAGACTATTCTCATTTGAGCTTTGAATACTCCAAGCTTGTGATGAATCACAAGGAGAATGACTTGGATGAGTTAGGATTATAACTCTTCATGGTCTTCAACAATGATAGCTTTTAAATTCCCAAAATCCATATTTAAATGCTAAAAAATGAGCTCTCCATTTTTATAGATAATTCTCCAACGATAAAAAAAGGCTTGATTCATATATGTTCGATTGATCGAGATACCTTCCAATGAATCGAAGGTATCTTTGATGAATTAGACATCCTACTCCAATTGATTGAAAAACTGTTCAAAAAGTTTATGCAGTTACTGGATATCTAGTTCGATTGAAGGTTCAACTCCGATGGATTGAAAAACTATCTAGAGAGTTCACAATGCTTTTAGACCAATTTCCGATGGATTGACTTGGTTTTTTATGAATCAAAGTCCACTCGAAAAATGCTAGCTGTTTGGGCTAGTTCATTTATAGTAGCTTGCACCTCTTTTATTAACCTAACTTATTACATTTTTCTAAATGTTCTAAGGCTAATGATGACGACTAAGGGTTTTCCTATTAGGTCTAAGTCATCTAGAGGTTAAGAGTGTTTTGGTTTTAGGGGTTAGGGTCACCAAGGGATCTCTTTTACGTGTTTATTCTTCCTTTGTAATGCTTGTCCACTTGAATCTTTGGTCTTTAACTTCTCAAGGCTCAATTAACATTACTACACATGGACGTATGTTATTGACAAATAAGGTGCACTAGTATGTCATAAAAAAGTGCATTAACAATCTCCTCCTTTGTCAATTACATGACAAAAACCTAACCTATACCTTTTCATGATCGACACCAAGGACGCTACCAAAACAATAAATAAATTACATGTCAAATTAAAAGATTATAATTCAAAATATACTAAGACATGTAACTAAGCAATGCTCCTCTTGAATTACTCATCTATAGCTTGTCAATCCCTGTATCACAAAACACCACAACTTATTTTGGTGGGACTTTGATCTTTCTCCCACTTTTTGTCAATAATTGAGAAACTAAACTTTCCCCCTTAATGATACCCAATTAAGGAATGGGAGGAGAGATTAGAGTGTCTTAGATTTATAATAGATACATGCTAACTAAGAGAGTATAGGGTGCATGAACATTAAAACATTGACCATGGAAGGAACATGATCAATAAGAAAATGTACCTAACTAAGCGTAGATAATCATGTTAAATTGGTCATAATAGATAAACATAAAAACATAATGACCAAGACATAAATTAGCATACATTAAGCACAAAATTCAGCAAGATTTTGCTAATATAAGTAGGGTGATAATTTAACATTTTAAAGATACCAATATAAACATAAAATGGTAAACAATCAATGGCTAATGTGGCTTGAATCCTCTAATATGCCTATAAGCACACAAAAGAGGCTAAAATCCTCAGTTTTATTTATTGTTTTAGTTTCTAGCTATCTTTACTGACTATTTCTAGTTTGATTATCCTAAGGGTAACTTTAATTTTCTCAATACCCTCATAAAATTCAGCAAATGAGTACGGGTTGGGAACACCTTCTTCTTCTAGAAGGAGAATGGTTGGGATCCTCTCTTAGATTAAGGGAAAGAGAGGTAGTGGTAAAGGCCATGAGAATTCTCAATGGTTTTTTGCTCCCATCACTAGTGTAGTCACTGGATTCAAATTTGGACTCCTCCCATCACTAGTGGAGTCACTACTAGTGGAGCCCATAACTTTTTTGCCTTTTTTTAGGCTTTTCTTAGCATTCATTGGCACTATGACCATGTTGATCACAGTTATAACATTGGACGGTTTTGGACTTTGATTTTTTGTTGAATTTTTTATCCTTTTTGTCACAACTCTTCCCTCTATTTATTTTGAGATTTTTTTTTTAATTGTCTATTGAATCTCTCTTCCTCATATTCAACGCTGCTATCATCTTCTTCTTCTTCGACTATTTTCTTATGTGGGGATGTATAAGAAGATTTTAGGACAACATTCTTCTTCTTAGGAGGGCCTTAAAGTGTAGTTTATGACTTTGTAGTGAATCTATAAGTTTTTCTACTGTCATGTTGTCTATGTCTTTACACTCTTCTAAAGCTATAACCTTAAAGTTAAATCTCTCCGAGAGGGACCTAAGTATCCATAGCAGAATATGCGATCAAACGAGAAACATAATGTAATCATACCTCACAAGCATTCAACCACAAGAGACAATTTGATTTTACGTGGAAAAACCCCTTAACGGGTAAAAAACCACGGCATAAAGCGATCCACTATGATTCCAGAAGATTATAGAGATTGATAGCCCATAAGTAAGGAAAACAGAGAAAACCCAAGCTCTCTCTCTCTCTCTTAAACACTATCCCATCTTCCTAATGCGATTAGGAAACCTTGGAAACCTTAGGATTATTCTTAATTCTGGATTTATGCCATATACATAGTAGCTAACCCGGAATTAGAAACATCTTACACACTACATGTAATAACATAAGAAAACACATGCTGCACAAGACACCGCATAACAAGGTCGGACCGGCCCAAAAAACAATCCAGGGAAGAAAAACCATAAAGATTCACGTCTACCTCAACACTGTCCAACCAATCAAGACCGGTTGGCCCCCACTGTCCGACCGGTCATTGGTCAGTGCACAGTCCAGGGACCTCGTTTGAAAGCTCTTCCAAGAAATGAATGGTTGGAATCGTCAATATAAATAGTTGAATTTTCAACATTGAGATGAAAACTCAACATTAAAATCCACCACCTGAAATAAACTACTAGGATCATCCTTCTGGCACGACTAGTAATGCTATTAACTCAGTTTGAATGATTAGTAACATCCCTTTTAAGCATGATCGTGAATGGCTCATGTTTCAAAAATCCAATCCTCTCCATCATATTTCTTCAATTTCGATTGATGATTGTTTGGGCATGATCTATTTTCATCTCACATCATCTCTCTGAAGGACACCTTTCAGGATAATCAGATAATTGTGTTTAGAATCATTATCTATCCAAAGTAGGGGCCACTGCTGGATGGATGGATCCGATTATATTGTCAATACCCTGCAGGGAGTTGGACCTACGATGTTCCACTTATTTTGACTACACCTTATCATCTATTATTTCTCTCATTGTTTTTCTACCTTATTCCGGTTCTACTGTCTATTGTCACAATTCCATTACCTCATGAAATTTGGGTAAGCTTTATCTACGGCCGTTGATAATGATTAAGTGTTTATGAGATCCTTTTTTTCTTGGGTGGTTTGATGTTATACTACATAACTTCATAAACCTTTTTTTCTTGGGTGGTTTGATGTTATACTACATAACTTCATAAACCTTTTTTTTCTTGGGTGGTTTGATGTTATACTACATAACTTTCCATCTTCTTTCATGGATGCAGCCAACCACCGTGATGAACTACATAATGATCTGGCAATCCAACGAGGTTGGGCTACGCAACAAAAGTCTCTCAGGAACGTAGCGACCAGTACTCTTTGGATGTTTTTTAAATTGAGGGCGAATCATTGATATGTTAGTTTTCGTTGTCATCTACACGTAGGCAACAAATTGAAAGGTTCAGATTGTACTTTCAGAGAAAATTTTGAGCAGTGGACATGGTCGGACACAACATACCAATGTTCTAAATTGGATGCGGCGATTAACCCTTCTATACCCGCACAAGTCCTATCCTTAAAGGTCTTTTTTTTTTTTTTTTTTTTTTTTTTTTTATGCAACACACCCACCCTATTAGTTGGGCAACACACACACACAGTTATTCACACGCACCCACCCATCGATGGGGTTAGTGTGTCTCCTTTGAATCTAAGACATGCTGTTGAAACAAATAAGCGTCTTCCAGCTGGGCTAGCAGGTGAGACACCTATCCTTAGAGGTCACCCGCCCAACAAAGAGCCCATCGTAAGGTTTTCATAATGTTTGTTTGCAATCTAACCTCTTAATAATGTCAAGAAGATCTGGATGAAGGGAAGATACAAAGATCCGATTGATATAAAAAATTTGTGGACCACAAAGTTTTTAATGGTCAATAATCACTGTTTCTATTGGTATGGTCCATCTGAGAATTTGATCTTCTTAAGGTTGTGGATCCCATCCTAAAATGATATGAAAAAACATATGGACGGATTGTATATACAGATAGTACATCAAGGTAGGCCCCACACGGTTAGCGTAACACCCACTAAGCTGTTACCTGGGTAACAGCTAATCCCTGCTCATTCGATACTATGAACCTATTGGCCGCCTTTCTTGAAAAAGGGCTAAGAGGATCTTACAATTCAAGATTGAGTTTATTGATTAGTCATTCTTCATCCTGTCTTCAACGTAAGAGGCAAACAAGAGTCCAGTGCCGCTATCGAGAGGTCACGATAGACAAAGGCCAATGTAGACCGTCGATACAATTTTTCAAAAAGCATGCTTATTTGACCCTCTTGCTGCCTGATCGTTGATATATACGGCATTTGAAAATTATGCGCCTCTCATGTATTAAATCAAAATAGACCACCTAAATTATAGGAGACAGTGTGGATGGGTCATCTATTGGCACACGTGTGCATTTGTAGTCAATATAGCTTCTTTTCTCAATGTAGAAAAATATGAGAATGTCTAATTTCTTCCGGCATCTTAAGTTCGTCACAGGGACAGTTCATCATCCTTGTTCTGGGCCATGCTATATAATCTTCTTTGTGTCATTTCAACTTATCGGTATGCTCTTCAAATTAATAGAGGGAACTGAGCAGTTAACTTTCTTGAATTTGAACCTTTAACTACTTTTCATTTCAAACGTCTGGTAAATGTCCATTAATTAATTCGATACAATATTGAATCAATGTAACCTTTGGTTTATGATTATTCTAATCCAGGGCTCAAAGTTTGAACTGTTTAAATTGAGTTTCTCATATGTCAAGAAGTGTTTGTTTTGCATTTTTTTTTTTTTTAATGTAGAGCAAGACCCCCTGATGAAGGGCTGTGGATAGAGCAAATTTCTATTACACATGAACTGGAAGAAGATCAAGGAAAAGTCGATAAAATTCAGCAATGCTTGATTGATCGACCAGTCAAATTGATCGATCGAAATTCTGCTAGAAATTCCAGTCCGGTTGCTATCTAGATTCGACCTGCTTAGATCAATCGAAATTGAGTTTAAATCGATCACAAATCTGCCAAATAGTCTAGAAAGTCACCGACATATTTTGCAATTGTTGATCGATCAAGACGCTTGGTCGATCGATCATAAATCTAGCCAAAAATAATAATAAAAAAAATTATGGACATCTCTGGACACTTTTTTGGAATTTCGATTGATCGTCGAATCGAGTTGATCAATCGACAACCCGTTGGATTGTGCGAACCTACATGGTTTCTTTCTGTTTTGATTCTTTTTTTCATTAGGACTTTTTCTATTTACACATTAGGGTTTTCTTAGAGTATTTAAATACTTGTTAATCTCGTTTTGGAGATGACTTTTATTATAAATTATTAAATAAAACTTCAATTTTCTCATTGATTCGAGAGTTTTCCCTTGTGGATTCAAGGAAGTCTGGTTGAGGATTCTTAGAGGCTTCATGGATTTAGAGTAATTATCTAGTAAGGGGGACGGATGATAGACCTTACCACGTCCATGCCTACGTCAAGTGTTATCAGAACGAGGACACCCCTTCGGCCGGTGTTTCTTTACAAAGGTATGTATAAAATATCCACTAACAGTGATGAAGGGATTCATTATCTTTCGGAGAGAATGGAAGCTCTCCACTAGGAGAGACGATTAGCCATGTAAGTGCTGCAGGAACCCCTTAGCCATTTTTCGAATGCTCTAATTCTGCCCAGTACTCATGGTGATGTTCAGCCTCCTGTTATGGCTGAATCTCACAATCAAGCTACTCATAGAGTGCTCCTGGTGATGAATTGTAGGGTTACCCCATATCAATCACGCTCAATCGATCGATCCTACAAGAGGGCAATAACTCTTCCCAACTTCAATTGCCATGATTGCATCAACGAATGGCTTTCTGAAGTCAAGTACCGCTTTGATTACATGCATATTCTTAAAGAGAAAAAGGTTCTAATCGCAGCATACCATTTGAAGGGTGACGCTTTAGCTTGGTAGAAATACGTTCAGTACTGTCGGAAGCAAGAGATGAAAGCGCCAATACGTTTGTAGTCGTGGATGAAATGTCATATGCTAAGATGATTTCAATTTCTATACGACGATGATAATGATCAAGTACCATCTCAACAATCCCATAACTTGCGGCAGGAATCCTGTTATGTTGAGTCGGAGTTGTAACAGAATGCCGAATGCCATAGTGGCGTGTGAGTCATCCCTGTGGAAATGGAAAGCCTACTCGAAACTTTTAAAGAGGAGGAGCAGTCTTCCATAACCATCCAGGATTTCTCTAAGGAATCTGGTGATTGTGCCTTGGCTCTGGACGAGTGCAAGCAAGAATTGGATCAGGTTCCTGAAAAAAAAACAAACATGTTTCATGTTGGAGCATGTAGGGTTGTCTCCTACTAAGACGCTTCCTTCGCCCGTATAAGAAGAAACCGTCGAGGAGAATAGGCAAGTGATCAGTCAGATCTTTTTTAAAGATTTACACTTGATCGATGAGAAGATCGCTGCCTTGAATGATGTTCCAAGTTCTAGCTACCCTGTACCTTTCCAAAATCCCATCGACATATCTGATTGGGTGAACGAAGTCCCTGACTTAGAGGGGGACATGGAGTACAATCCACCATCATTTCAGAAACTATTCAAAGTTCTAAAAGGGTGGGGGAGATCAATACCCCATTTGTGATGGACAAGAAGGAAGAGTCTATAGACATCCAAGGAATTATCGAACCAATTTTGCCGAGACCCATGAACATTCGTGGAGATATCAAGCAATGTGGCAGGAAATCAAGGTGATTATGTTCGCTAAACTTTCCGACAACTTGTTCTCTATGTAGGAGACTAAACTTTCTCAAGTTGAGTATGTCTTCAACAACACAACAAATCCATCTCCTAAGTACCGATCCCAATCGGGGATGAATTCTAAGACGTTTATTGTTGTGTACAAGTAAGAGATCAAGGATACGTATTGCAATCCATCTCTGTTGACAAGCTCCAATGAGATTCAAGACTCAAGTTTGAAGAGAAACTTGAGAACGAGTTTATTTGAAGTGGAGGGGTCTGATATAGAGCAAGAACCTCCCGATGAAGGGCATGGATCGAGCAAATTCTATCACACATGGACCCAAAGATGATTAAGGAAAAGTTGGTAAAATTTGACAAAGTTTGATCGATCAACCAGTCGAATCAACCAATCCAAATTCTGCTAGAAATTTCAGTTTGGTTGTTATCCAGATTCGGCCTGTTTAGATCAATCGAAATTAAGTTTAGATCGATCGCAAATCTGCCAAATAGTCCAGAAAGTCACTAGACATATTTTGTAATTGTTTGTCAATTGACATTCTAGTCGATTGATTGAAAATCTAGCCAAAAATCACAATTTGTCTCTAGACATCTCTGTACACTTTTTATGAATTTCGATCGATTGCTCGATCGAGTCAATCAATCAACAACCCGCCAGATTATTTGAATTTACACTATTTCTTTCTACTTTGTTCCTTTTTCATTAGGACTCTTTCTAATTACACATTAGGGTTTTGTTGGAGTGTTTAAACACTAGCCAATCTCATTTTGGAGATAACTTTTACTATTATTATTCAATAAAACTTCAGTTTTCTTCTTTTCTTATAGATTCGAGGGTTTTCCCTTATAAATTCAAGGAAGTCCAGTTGAGGATTCTTGGAGTCTCTGTGGATTCAGAGTAGTTATCAAGTAAGGGAGACAGTGATCGACCTTACCACGTCTATGCCTTCGTCAATTTTTCCATGTAAATTACTTCTATAATCACCATCATTACATACATACAGCCTCACGTTTGGCTCGAGGGAGAAAAAGTCGTGGCCAAATACTACTTTTCCACTTGACAATCGGTAAGGTAACACAACTGGAGGATATGGGTTGTGTGACCATTGTGGCGTATTCACAAAGTAGAAGTTTTGTGGACCCCACCATTATGTACATGTCGTATCCACATTATCCATCCATTTTGTGTGATTAATTTAAGACATGAGCCCAAAATTGAGGCAGATTGAAAGCTCAACTGAACTATGTTAGAGTTAGTGTTGTTATCCACCAACCACAAGGATATGATTCGGCGGATATCAGCGGTTGATCATGGAGACCATGGATCCTATATTTGACATGCAATATGCCCTAAACAGATTTGATGTTGCTCTCATTCATTGAGTTTGTTGAGTGATTCCACTAATAGTCATTGGGAACTTGAAATTGGATACAATAGTAATTGACCTAAGAGAGTCGTGGTTCATGGATCTTAGTACCCTGTTAGACCATTACTGTCACAAGTGCATGGGATACACCTGTGGACATTAGTTCATGAGATATACAGTCATCTTATGTGAAGGGATGACTTAGGTCAGCATGGATAGTCTCCGCCAGCAGGAGCCAACTTAATGTCGGTTTATGCTTTGCCCTTACCATACACAAGAGCGTGAGCGTACCATGAACAAAGGATTTAGGTTCGCACCTTAAATTGAACTCTAATCATAAGAATAGGATTTGATACATGAATGATGGTTTGATCCTTAGACCTAATGATGTGTAAAGGTCATGATTTTGATTGGTTGGCTTTGGCTCTTCATACGAGGTCTATGCAGGGGCTAATAAAATGGATGTAACTGGGTACTTTCATCAATAGCCATTGATTCTTGCATGGGCCAACAAGAAATCCATTGGTTTGCTTAGGAACATATTTATGTGTTTGATTTAAATAAATCAAGGACTCATCAAGTGTTTTTTCTCTAGGCCCAACACTATGCATACGGAAGCATAGAGCGAAGTTACTAAAATAATCGCTAAGTCCTAAAATGGGGTGATTAGGACCTTTTTGAAAGTCTTTTCGCATACTTAAATTAATCTATAATTTAAGCTAAGTAAGAACACTTCGGCTTTTAAGCATAAGACTAGCATATGAATAAGAAATTATGTTACCTAGCCTAACATGGATAGATTAACAAATGATTTAACTAATCAAGAACCTAATTAATCTATGCAACCTATATAGATTATATGAGATGAAATCATATAAGCTCAAACCTATACACTATCAGTGAAAATACATCTTGTGTGTGAATGTGCATATTTAGTTCCTAACATACATTCCTATCAAGCATTCATTATTAAGCAATTAAATATACAATGCTCAGATAGTAATGTGCTCAAATACATTACAAACATAAGCATGTATAGTGGTTCGACTACGTGTCTACTCCACTCTCGATTTAAGTACTCACCCCTTGAACACACTAGATTTCACTAGGGATTTTAAATCAGGCTCCTTCTAATCTAGGTGTTTTAAGCTAGTTTCACCCTACCAAGGTGTTTATGGTTCCACCCAACTAAGGAGTATGAAAAGGTATCTCCTAACCTATTAAATTGTTTAATGGTTCCACGCAACCAAGGAGTCTAACAAGGTTCCTCTCAACCTATGCAATAAATGTATACTCCTACCAAAGGCTCCACACGGAGACTTAGTTCAACCCTCTCATAGGGGCCTAGGTTCTACAACCTAACTTATCGAGTTTGTCAATTCAAACTCTCATACTCAATTCTCCACGAGGAAGGAGCATATCGAACTCTACAATCGATAACCTTAGAGAAATTGAGTCTGTTGATGCATCACTTTGAGTTTCTTAATCTCTGCTCTCCCGTGCTTTAATTAGCTCCCCTTTGCTCCCCCAATCACTGATGCCATTGCGTCGTCAATGCTCCAGCTTCAACGATCAGCAACCTTACAGGAGATGCTCTGATGGAGATGCCCAAGGTGCTAGGAAGTAGTGAATCCTCTACAACTAGTATGAGATGAGTTTTCTAGAGAAATACACCTAATTGGATTCTTAGGTAACGTTTAGACAAGGATTCTACCTATGTTTAAGGTGTCTAAACTCCTAGGAATCAAGAGAGAGAAAGTCCATTCTCATTTGAACTTTGAATGCTCCAAATTTGTGATGAATCACAAGGAGAATGACTTGGATGGGTTAGGATTAGAGCTCCTCATGGTCTTCAACAAATGAGAGCTTTTAAATTCCTAAAAATTTTATTGAAATTCCTAAAATCTCTATTTATAGATAAATCTTTAACGATAAAAAAATTGACAGATTTGTGTATCTTCGATTGATTAATATACCTTTTGATGGATCGAAGGTATCTTTGATATATCGATCGAAGATCTTACTCCAATTGATCAGAAAACTGTTCAAAAAGTTTATGCAGTTATTAGATATCCAATTTGATTGATTGGAACATCCTTCGATTGATCAGAATCTCCATTTCAATGAATTAAAGGTCCAACTCTGATGGATTAAAAATTGTTCAGAGAGTTCACAATGTTTTTGGACTAATTTTCGATGGATCAACCTAGTTTTCAATGGATCAAAGTTCCATCGAGACTGAACTCTAATGGATCGAAGTCCAGTCGAAAACTGCTGCTTGGGTTGGTTCGTTTATAACAGCTTACACTTATTTTATTAGCCTAACTTATCATATTTTTTTAAATGTTCTAAGGCTAATGATGATGACTATGGGTTTTCCTATTAGGTCAAAGTCATCTAGAGGTTAAGGGTATTTTGGTTCTAAGGGTTAGGGTCACCAAGACATCTCTTTTACCTGTTTCTTCTTCCTTGATGATGCTTGTCCACTTGAATCTTTGGTTTTTAGCTTGCTAAGGCCCTCAACTGATAATACAACACATGACGCATGTGATTGAAAAATAAGGTACACTAGAATGTCATAAAAAAGTGCACTAACAATCTCCTCATTTGTCAATTACATGACAAAAAACCTAACCTGTACCTTATCATAGTCCATACCAAGGACACTACCAAATTAATAAATAAATTACATGTAAAATTAAAAGATTGCAACTCGAAATACACTAAGACATATAATTAAGCAATGCTCCTCTTGAATTACTCATCCATAACTTGTCGATCCCTGTAACACAAAACACCACAACTTATTTTGGTGGGACTTGATCTTGCTCCCACTTTTTGTCAGTAATTGACAAATCAAACTCTCCGCCTTAATGATACCCAATTAAGGAGAGGAAGGAGAGATTAGAGTGTCTCAGATTGATAATAGATACATGTTAAATAAGAAAGTATAGGGTGTATGAACATTAAAATATAGAGCATCAAGGAACATGATCAATAAGAAAATATACCTAACTAAGCATAGGTGATCATGTTAAATTGGTCATAATAGATAAATATGAAAGCATAATGACCAAGGCATAAATTAACATACATTAAGCATAAAATTCAGCAAGATTTTGCTAATCTATGCAGGGTGATAATCTAGCATTTTAAAGATAGCAATATAAACATAAAATGATAAACTATCAAAGGTAAATAAGACTTGAATCCTCTAATATGCTTATAAGCACACAAAAAAGGCTAAAATCCTCAAATTTACCTATTGTTTCTGTTTATAACTACCCTTACTAACTATTTCTACTTTAATAATCCTAAGGGTAACTAATTTCCTCAATAACCTCATAAAATTCAGCAAATGAAGAGGGGTTGAGAACACCTTCTTCCCCTCGAAGGGGAATGGTCGGGATCCTCTCTTAGATTAGGGGGAAGAGAGGTAGTTGTGGAGGCCATGAGAATTCTCAATGAATTTTGGCTCACATAACTATTGTAGTCACTAGATTCAGATTTGAACTCCTCTCATCACTAGTGAAGTCACTAGTGGTGGAGCCCATAACCTTTTTGCCTTTTCTCTTACATTTTTCACGGCATTCATTGGCAACATGACCATATTGATCACAGTGATAACATTGGATGGTTTTAAACTTGGATTTTCCTTTGAATTTTTTTATCCTTCTTGTCACAACTCTTCCCTTTATTCATTTTGAGATTTGTTTTTGAATTGTCTATTGAATCTCTCTTCCTCATCTTCATCGTTGTTATCTTCTTCTTCTTCTTCCACTATTTGCTTATGTGGGGACCTGTAAGAAGATTTTAGGATAATGTTTTTCTTCGTAGAGGGGGCCTTAAAGTGTAGTTTATGACTTTGTAGGTAACCTATGAGTTCTGCTTTCATGTTGTCTTTGTCTCTACACTCCTCTAATGTTATAACCTTGGAGCTAAATCTCTCAAGGAGGGACCTAAGTATCTTCCTACATATCCTCTCTTCCGGAACCCATTTTTATAAGGAAAACATGGAGTTACAAATATCAAACAGTTGGGTGTAGAACTCTATAACAGTTTTAGACTCTTTCATTTTAATATTTTCAAATATTGTGGTTAAGAGTTGAAGCTTCGAGGTTTTTACTGTGCTAATTCCCTTGTGGCTAACCTCTAAAATGTCTCACACTTCTTTTGTAGTTACGCATATGAGTATGAGTTGAAAATCATCTAAGAAAACAGCACAGTAAATCACATTGAGAGCTTTGGCATTAGACGTATATTTAGCTCTCTCATCATCGCTCCATTTTGAATAAAATTTTAGAGTAATAATTACTCTACCATCAACCTCCAATGTTCCATGGGTAAGTTATATCCTTGATTAACACTCACCCAAATCGATCAGTTCAAGGATTATAGAAAAATCTTCATTCTAGCCTTTCAATAGGCGTAGTTGGACCAGTTAAAATATGGTGGACGACTAATGACACTTCCATCTCGGTTAGACATAACTCTAAAGCTCTGGTACTAGATCTCACTCTAGACGGTTAAGTCCTTGAAGAGCAACCCGCTCTAATACAAATTGAAATTATGCCTATGGATCATAATTAAGGCGTTGTGCGTGCGAAAGTATAGAGCGGAGCTACTAGAATAATGACTAAATCCTAAAGGGGGGTGATTAAGACCTTTTTTAAATTCTTTTCGCTTACTTAAATTAATTGATAATTTAACTTAAGCTAGCATGAACACTTCGGCTTTCAAGTCTAAGTGGGTCCAATCACAAATACTAGCATATGAATAAACAATTACACTATCTAATCTAACATGCATAGATTAACAAATGATTTAACTAATCAAGCACTTAATTTATGCAACCTATGCAAACTATATGAGATGCAATTATATAAGCTTAAGTCTATACTATTAGTGAAAATATATCTTGTGTGTGAATGTGCCTATCTAGTGCCTAGCATACATTCCTACTAAGCATTCATAATTAATCAATTAAACATATAATGTTAAGATAACAATGTGCTCAAATACATCACAAACGCAAGCATGTATAGCAGTTTGACTATGTGTCTACTCCACTCTCAGTTCAAGTACTCACCCCTTCAGCACACTAGATTTCACTAAGGAGTTTAAATCAGGTCCCTCCCAACCTAGGTGTTTTAAGCCGGTTCCACCCTACTGACATGTTTAATGGTCCACCCAACCAAGGAGCTTGATAAGGTTCCTCCCAACCTATTAAGGTGTTTAATAGTTCCACCCAACGAAGGAATTTAACAAGGTTCCTCTTGTTGAGCTCTGAATTGTGCATATTCTAATTCTAATTCATCATACATTATGCATGATTTTCATAGTTTAAAGACTAATCTAATGCATAGTTTTGTTGTTGTAGGAATGAGAGAGAGACTTCGTCATTATGATATTTAAAGGCCCTCCTTACATGCCTTGAAGATTAAAGAAATAAAGGATTAGAGATGGAAGAAAGATGCAATGCAATGGAGGAAGAAAAATTAGAAAAATCACATTTTTCATGCCCACCGGTTGGTCGGTCACAGCCACCGGCTGGCCGACAAAACCCTCTCGAAAGAATAAATTCTCTAGACTAATTTTATGAAGGCTGACCTGTGGTTCGGCCTGCCGGATGGACTGGCCAGCCATGCACTTTTAGAAGTCAGATTTCAAACAGAAGCAGTCCTGTTTTTAGCTTTTCGGCCCAGTTTGCATGGCCCATCTTGATGATATTTGGAAATTCAACATTTCGATGTCGAAGAGGAGCTCGACGCCGAAATAACCCAAGTAGTTTCGTGTCGATCGGAGGTACGGATTGACTGTGGCGGCCAAAACAATATGAACTGTCCAGAAAGTTTCCAGATTCCGCCTACTCAACTCTGGGCCGGTCCAGGTGGCCCATCATAGATGATATGAAGAATCTACTCTGACCATCTTCTAGACTACATCTATATATGAATAACCTACAAATTTTCAGGTTAAAAGGATATGTGGTTTAATCGTATCGATTGAAGAAAGATGGACCATTCAAAGAGATTCCAGCTGCGCAAATTTTATAAAAAGCCCTAAGTGTTCTAGTTTTCAGACCACATTCTGAAATTTTTTTGGACAATCTAATCCATCTATCATATAGAGGAAGAAATTTTCTACCAATGTTCAAAATTTGAAATCAATCCGACCTCTATACACTTCGTAGCGTTGCAAGCAAGATGATTGGTTATGAAGCTACCTGAATTGCACGATTTTGAGAAGCGGTCGCTGATCTAATTAGTCGGCCTATTTAGAAGATTATCTTGGAAATCTAAACCATCTATGAAGAAGATCATATTACAAGGAAGCTACAAATCAAATTTGAAGGCAATCCGATCATTAATTAAGCCGCACCAAGCGAAACAAAATCCGCTATGTTGTTGTACTATTGCTGCATTATAAAAGGTGGTGTTCTCTTCTCTTCCAAATCAAGCAAGGACGTGGGGAGTGTAAGTACACATATTTGTCAATTAGCTTGTTGGTTGAGTTGTCATGTCTGATGAGCCTAGAAGATACTGAAGAATGAAGCCCTTTAACCCTAGATTCACGTATTTCTCAAAACCTTTGACCTCTAGATGGCCCGTCACTTAATAGACATTTCCCTTATCCTCATGCCATAGAGGACATTCCAAAAGATCAGCTTTGACATTGTCTGTGTTGGCCCACAATCTTTCTGTAGGAAAGAAACAAAAAACTCATTCTTATTATAAATCCTGCAGAATGAGCACCGGGCGCTTGACCACTATATAACCAGGCGCCCAATCACATGATATGTTGTCTAGCAGGAAAAACTAGAAATTCAAAGTGAATTTCGGGCGTCCAACTGCAACTGTGTCCGAGAGCCTGACCAATGAAAAATAAGTCCAGCGTGTTTTCATGTAATACATTATAAATATCGGGCGCCCGAATGTAACTATGTCCGGGCGCCCGACCAGGACAACATGTGTCTAGTGAGCCTTATTAAAAATTCTAGATGGATTCTGGGCGCATGACCACAACTCCACCAGGCGCTCGACCAAGACAAAGTTTGTCTAGTGAGCCCATTCTGCAATTCAAGAAAGATTTCGAGCACCCGACAACAACTTCACTGGGCACCCAACCAGATGCAAACTAGTCCAGTGAGCTTGACCTTATGGCTGGACTGAATATCGGGCACCCGACCTAGTGTTCATCGGGTGCCTGACTACTACTGGATCTATTTTTGGACTATATGTCCAGGCGCCCTACAGCTATTGTCTAGGCACCCGAACTAGCCATTTTTTTTTTCCGTTTTTCCATATCTATTTAAGCATTTACTTGGGCAAAAACCTAACTATAAAAAATAGAGTCCTCCTTAGAGTGTGTGAGTTTTCATAGTAAAAAAACCTCCTTTCTCAAAGTCTGAATCATTGAGTTCATTGTTCAATCCTAGTTGTTACAAATCATTAATGAGCATTCAAAGCTCTGATTGAAACATGAACTCAAGCCCTCATTAATGGCACTTGACCTAATCTCTAGTTGTTATATTCTCTTGTCATTATTACCATTAATGAAGATCTTAGTGAAACCCTTCTCTATCATTTAGGTCTTATCCCTTAGGGAAGTTTTAACCAAACCCTGATCCCTTACCTTGGAACCTATAAGAAAGCATTCATAGTAAGGTTGCTGATCGAGAGAACTGAAGAAGGTACCGTTCGTGCAAGCTGAAGCTTCTTCAACCAAAGGCATTATCATAGGGCTTAATCAAGTAAGTATACTTTAGTTTCTCGAGTCCAAGAAACCTTCTTAAAAGTTGAGATTTGGGTTTCAGAGTTTGAAGACCCAAACTCAGTTGAGTCCTTGCATAGGACAAGTCCTTGGGTAGGACAAGCCCTTGTGTAGGACAAAGTGTTTGATGGGTTAGTACTAAGGAAGGATGAATCCATGCGTTGAAGTCTAAGTCCTTTTGCAGGCTGTTAAGGTTTATGGTTAACCTCATTTAAAACCATTATGATAGTGAAATCTGGCCACTCAAGGAGTGAGTGGATCAACTGGGAGTGGAGTAGGTACATAACCGAACCATTATAAAATCTCTTGTTATGTGATGAATGAACTCTATCTACATGTTTGTAACTGCTTTACTTCTTTCATGATTGAGATAAACTGATTATAACATGTTCTATTATTGCTAAGCAGTAAGTTATAAAGATAGTATTCTACATATCAAGTGTTTGTGAAAATGTTTCGGAAATGCAATTCATATTCTTATATATGTCTTCAAATAACATTTATATGTTTATGAGTGTTTAAATTGCATAATTTAAAAAGTGTCCTATTCACCCCCCCTCTAGGACACAGAAACCAATTGCTTGCTTCCACAGGTGTAGTAATCAAACTTATACCGCAATTTCAGGGAGCAAGGAGTTCAAGTCATAAGAGGCTTCCTAGCCTCCTCCAGCTAGTTTTTCTTCCTTTTCTTAGTTCTAGTTTTAGTTTTTAACATGCTTTTCATTACTTAATCTCTTAACTGGAGCTAAGAGGTGAACCTTACAGTTTTCTTATATGGTTTAATTCATTTTTGAGGTTTCAAGTTTGAATTTAATGATGAACAATGGTTTTGCTTAAGTTTGAATAAAGTTCTACGTAGTTTTTCTTAATCTTATAATGACTCATGGATGTTTGGAAGAATTGCATTAGTTTCTTAATTGTTATAAGATCTAAACCTGTACGCTTCGAGGAATCAGATTCAAGATGCTCTAGAGCTTGGGTCTACATGTGGAATCTTCAAACCAAAGTTCTATCTTTTCCAGAAATTCTGAAATATGTATTGGTTATTTATGTGATTTGAATCAAGTTTAAACCATGGTATTAGTTAAGCTTTTTGACAGGGTGTGATGATTATCATAGTTATGATCTTAATCTATTGGAACTAGGATTGACCAATGCAATTGAGTGTGCTCAAGTCCTAACTTGAATTGAGGGAATCATGTTGATGAATAACACATTTGTTGGAATGTTTTGATAATATAACCGCTCTATAATCTGGCTAGATAGGATTTGATTTCATTTCTAATTGAGTCATTGAGAAACCTATGCGAATTATACATCAAGGAGAGCTATAAGTGGATCCTTGATGCTTTAGCTATTCCTTATTATCAGATTTTTCTTGTTTGATGTTTAAAACTGATTTCATACACCACTCTTAAGATTCTAGTTATTGGGATAGTTCGAATTGTTTACCTCCTTACCTGTGGATCGACCTCGGTCTTACTGAGATTATTACTATATCGCAGCCTTGCACTTGAGGCGAGCGAACAAGTTTTTGGCGCCGTTGCCGGGGAAGAGGTTAAACGGTTCAAATTGTTCTAGTAGCTATAGAATAGTCTTAGTTAGGTAGGATCTTCAATTTTTTTAGAAGTAGTTTTCTAATTTTTTTCTAGATTTCTAACAATTTTCTATTTTTGTGTTTTGTAGGAACTTAGTTGTTGACATAGTTCTCACCTTCACGGGTAACATCTCCCCATTCCCTTTTCTTCTTTCTGTTCTTCTTCCTAGATTAGGATAGTTTCAACTTCTTAAAATCTCATTATGGTTTATTGGACGGGTGGATTGTCTAAGTATCTTTAGAAAATGAGATATCAAATCAAGGGATCCAAACTCATTATGATTGGAACAATTATAAGCAAGATTATTTTCCTAAGACTCAATCTACTTCTAATACTCCCCCAAGTAAGACATTGCGAGATTACTAAATTAAGAACAATGTGCATAACTTTTCACCAGGTAAGATAATAAGAGAGTGTCGGAAAGAGATGAATAATGTTCCACCGGTTAGGATAATGCATGATCACTTGTATGGCTATGCATATCAACAACCATCTAATAGCCCAACATATGACATGTATAGTCCAAATTGGTGGGAGCATCAAAATTTCAACTTGGGAGACAAGCCAAACATGGATTTTAACAATTATCATCGATAGTTTCTTTTTCATGAGCTTCAACCGACACAAACTCTTGAAGAGACGCTGCGAGAGTTTATGAAAATAACTGCTCAATGTATACAAAACCTCTCGCCAACCTCTCAAAATCCTGAACCCGACATTGGGAACATCGAATCATTCCCCAACAATGAGGATGAGGCTATCCAAGCCTAACCCTCTTCCAATTTAATGACTAAACTTTTAGGGAATGTAAATCTCAGTGATCCCAATATTACCATCAATTATGGTGAATCAACTATCTCTTTTAACTATTCTGATTTGAATGATGAAGAAATTTCAAAGACGATTGACGAACCTGAGGAATCTACAAAATTTGAAAGTGATAGTATTATTAATTACAATGAGGGTTTAATGGATGATTGTGAGCCTATGATTTCTTCTTTCAAAGGGCCGAATGTTTATGAGTCATCGGAAGATATTCTTGCTAGAGAGATGGCCGTAGTCGATCTTTTTGAGTCCTTCCACAAACAACACATGCCAAATTCTATTGTGGAAGAACTCCCTTAGGTTGAAAATTTTGTTTCTTTGGATGACAGGGTGACACAATCTGAAATTTTAAACGATCTACTTATGAGTGATGTTATGCCTTCTACCAACCTTGATGAGCTTTATATGGAAAACCTTCTCTCTAAAGAAGAGGAATCCCTTACCATTGATACAGAATCTATTCAATCACTTAGGGAGAATGTGGACCCTTCATCCGACTCTCTCGATTTCCTAGAGGAACGCATGGCCCACTCTTATGATCTTGATGATGAGATGATTAAGGAGATGGACATTTTGCTAGACACAGTGTTGGTGCCTGAAGAAAACCATTCCACTTATTTATACTATTTACCATTGTTTGTGGAAACACCGTGCAATTCTGAAATTATGGAGACAACGAGCCGAACTGAAGAATACTTGATGAACGTCGCTCCACCATCATGAGTTCTTCAACCCATTGAAAATTCTGATTGGGAGGACACATTTTTAATCAATCATAACACAATTCAAAATTTGATGAGATATATTTTTGCTACTTTTATCTCTTCCTTACATGCATGTGGTGCACACTATGATTGGACTTCAATGAAGAAAAGCACCCATGCGTACTGTCGAGCAAGACTTTAGATGGTCCTCATGAGAAACCTATTGAAATTCATGAAGATCCTGCTCAAATTTGATCATATAGTCGGTCAAATTAATAAATGGTAGGTAGGTAGGGTGTAATTTCTTTTCTACATTTATGATTGAATAAGTCTCATCGAGACAGTGGAAGATGCAAAATTGATCAACTTGCTACCTCAGGTACTCTCGTTCTCACTCTCCTTTGTTTTATGTCATTGCGCTCATGTCATGCATATTGCATATATTATTATATTGAGGACAATGTAAGATTTTGATTGGGGGAGGGAGATTTCTTGAATCTAGAAATTTGTGACATTTCGAGCAAGGTTTTTGTAGAATTTTTTCAATTTTTTTGAAACATCAAAACTTGTTTAGAAAACTTCGTTTCTATGCATTTGAGATGTCATGAGTATGAAAGGATGAAAGATGAAATGATATGATTTTAAAATCTCTAAATTAACTTAAACGTGACAGTTTTACATGTGAATTCCCCTATTTATATTATTGATTGAACATTTGAACACTTTTGAGTCTAGTCCACATTGCACGATTTTCATGATTTAAAGGGATTACTAAACTTGTAGATGGCTGAGATTGAATATTTGAAGAGTTTAGGAACCAAGCCGGGGTATTTTGTCAATCCTTGTCCATGGGAAAAGAACGAACGATATAGATTTCTAAAAATCCTATCTAATGTGGATAAAAAGGAAAGAATAAAGGAAAATATGAGTATGATTGAGAATATGGTAGAAAATTCTGAAAGGGCTACCTATTACCAACTGGGGGATGGTCTACCCATAACCAAACCTGGAAATGGGATGTAGCGTGAAAGCCATTAGAAGGACGGTAAGGCAAATCCTGCCATAAGCAATTGATTGATCTGTACACTTTAGATCTTTGGTTTAGTTGATTTATAAAGAAAGTAATCCTTGAAAGTCATAAGATGAACATGCACAATGCACACTATACCATTCATGTTCAGATTTGTTTATTTGTAAATAAATCAATGGGGACTCTGTGTGAACACTTATTATGTTTGAAAAATTTAGGATTTCAATATCTCATCATTTAGTTTTTCTGATTTTTGTACTTATGTCATAAAGTCTATAGAACCATAGTTTTAAAATGAGAGTTGAGTTTTCGGAGAAAGGGATTGTTTCATGCTTATTTTTCTCGGGACTAGTAAAATACTGGTTGGGGTGTGTGTTGAACTTCCAATTTATACATATAAAAAACTTGTTCGCTCGCCTCAAGTGCAAGGCTATGATGTAGTAATAATCTTGGTAAGACTGAGGTCGATCCACAAGGAAGGAGTTAAACAATTCAAACCATCCTAATAACAAGAATCTAAAGAGTAGTGTATGAAATCAGTTTTAAACATCAAACAGGAAAAATCTGATAATAAGGAATAACTAGAGCATCAAGGATCCACTTATAGCTCTCCTTGATGTATAATTCGCATAGGTTTCTCAATTACTCAACTAGAATCGAAATCAAATCCTATCTAACCGGATTATAGAGCAGTTATATTATTAAAACAATCTAACACATATGTTGTTTATCAAGATGATTCCCTCAATTAAAGTTAGGACTTGAGCACACTCACTTGCATAGGTCAATCCTAGTTCCAATAGATTAAGATCACAACTATGACAATCATCAAACCCTGTCACAAGGCTTAACTAATACTATGGTTTGAACTTGATTCAAATCACATAAACAACCAATACATATTTCAAAATTTCTGAAAAAAATAGAATTTCGGTTTGAAGTTTTCACATGAAGACCTAAGCTCTTAGAGCGTCCTGAATCTAATTCCTCGGAGCGTACAGGTCTAGATCTTTGCATAACAATTAAGAAACTAATGTAATTCTTCCAAACATCCATGAGTCATCATACGATTATGAAAAACTACTTAAAACTTTATTCAAACTTAAGCAAAACCATTGTTTAACATTAAATTCAAACTTGAAACCTTAAAAATGAATTTAAACCTTATAAGAAAACTATAAGGTTCACCTCTTAGCTTTAGCTAAGAGATTAGCTAATAAAAAGCATATTAAAAACTAGAACTAGAACTAGAACTAGAACTAAGAAAATGAGGAAAAACTAGCTGGAGGAGACTATGAAGCCTCTTATGACTTGAACTCCTTGCTCCTCATGTTCTTACTTGATTTGGAAGAGAAGAGAACACCTCCTTTTATAATGCAACAATAGTACAGCAACGTAACAGATTTTGTTTCGCTTGGTGCGACTTAATGAATGATCGGATTTCCTTCAAATTTGATTTGTAGCTTCCTTGTAATATGACCTTCCTCATAGATAGTTTAGATTTTCAAGATTATCTTCTAAATGGGCCGATCAATCAGATTTGCGACTGCTTCTCAAAATCGCGCAATTCGGGTACCTTCAGAACCAGTCATCTTGCTTTCAACACTATGGAGTGTATAGAGGTCGGATTGATTTTAAATTTTGAACATCGGTAGAAAACTTCCTCCTCTATATGATAGATGGATTAGATTGTCCAAAACAATACCAAAATGTGGTCTGAAAATTAGAACACTTAGGGCTTTTTATAAAATCTGCGCAGTTGTTATCTCTCTGGATGGTCCATCTTTCTTCAACTTGTACGATCAAATCCCACATCCTTTTGACCTGAAAATTTATAGTTATTCATATATAGATGTAGTCTAGAAGATGGTCAAAGTAGATTCTTCATATCATTAATGATGGGTCACTTGGACCGGCCCAGATTTGAGTAGACGGAATCTGAAAACTTTCTGGACAATTCGTATTGTTTTAGCCGCCACGGTCAATCCGTACTCCGATCGACACGAAACCACTTGAGTTATTTTGGCGTCGAGCTCCTCTTCGACATGGACATATTGGACTTCCAAATATCATCAAGATGGGCCTTATGAACTGGCCTGAAAAACTAAAAATGGGACTGCTTCTGTTTGATCTCTGACTTCTGAAAGTGCATGGCCGACTTGTCAGCCGGCCGGCCAGCCAGTCCATCCGGCTAGTGGGACCACAGGTCGACCTTCATAAATTTTGTCCAGAGAATTTGTTGGTTCTTGAGGGTTTGAAATGTGATTTTTCTAGTTTCTCTTCCTCCATTGCATTACATCTTTCCTCCATCTCTTATCCTTTATTTCTTTGATCTTCGAGGCATGTAAGAAGGGCCTCTAAACATCATAATAACGAAGTCTCTCTCTCTCTCTCTCTCTCTCTCTCTCTCATTACTACAACTACAAAACTATGCATTAGATTAGTCTTTAAACAATGAAAATCATGCATAATGTGTGATGAAATGAAATTAGAATATGCACAATTCAGAGCTCAACACACACCCCAACCAGCCTTTTGCTAGTCCCAAGCAAAACATGCGTGAACAAGTTTCATTCTCCAAAACTCAACTCTCCTTTAGAAACTATGTTTCTATATACTCCATGACGTGCAAGTGTAAAAATCAGAAAAACTTAGTGATAGAAGTTGAGACCTTAACCTTTTGAAAACATAACAAGTGTTTATATAGAATTTCCACTAATTGATTGATAAATAGAAGAATCTAAACAAATTTAACCTATTGTGCATTGTGAATATTCATCTCATGAACTTCCGAAATTAGCTTCTTCATGAATCAGCTAGATTAGGGATCTGAAGGTGTACAGATCAACATGCCTATGACAGGAATTTTCCTTACCGTCCTTTCGACGGCTTTCACACTACTTTCCATTCCCTGCTTTGGTTACGGGTAGACTATCCCCCGGTTGGTAATAGATAGTCCTTTTCAGAATTTTCCACCATCTATTCAATCATTCCCATATTTTCATCATTCCTTTCCTTTTCATACACATTAGATAGGATTTTTAGAAATTCATATCTTTCGTTCTTTTCCCATGGACAAGGATAGACAAAGTACCCCGGCTTGGGTTTTCAACACCTCAAATCTAAGCCCAGTCAATCCACAAATCTATATAATCCCTTTAAATCATGAGAATCATGTAATGTAAACTAGGTGCAAAAGTGTTCCAATTTACTATCAATCATATAAATAGGGAAATTCACATAGAAAGATATATCAAGATGCTTAACATCACTCATTTTGTATTTCTTTTTCTTATACTCGTATCATCCCGAATGCATCGAAATGAAGTTTTCCAAAGGAGTTTTGAATTTTTAGAAAAATAAAAATAAAAATTTCTACATAATTGCTCGAAAATGTCACAAAAGCCAATAGATTCATCTAAGGAATCTCACCCCCCAACCAAAATCTTACATTGTCCTCAATGTAACAATACATGCAATATGCATGACATGAGAAAAATGACATAAAACAAAGGAGAGTGAGAACGAGAGTACCTGAGGTAGCAACTTGATCAATTTTAGCATCTTCCATTGTCTCAATGAGACTTATTCAATCATAAATGCAAAAAAGAAATCATACCCTACCTACCTACCATTTATTAATCTGATCAACTATATGATCAAATTTGAGCAGGATCTTCATGAATTTCAATAGGTTTCTCATGAGGACCATCGAAAGTCCTGCTCGATAGTACGCATGGGTGCTTTTCTTCATTAATGTCTAATCATAGTATGCACCACATGCATGTAAGGAGGAGATAAGAGAAGCAAAAAGATATCTCATCAAATTCTGAATTGGGTTATGATTGATTAAAAATGGATCCTCCCAATCAGAATTTTCAATGGGTTGAAGAACCCATGATGGTGGAGCGACGTTCATCAAGTATTCTTCAGTTCGAGTTGTCATCTTCACAATTTTAGAATTGCACGATATTTCCACAAACAATAGCAAAGAGTGTAAATCAGTGAAATGGTGTTCTTCAAGCACTAACACCGTGTCTAACAAAATGTCCAACTCCTTAATCATCTCATCATCAAGATCATAGGAGTGGGCTATGTGTTCCTCTAGAAAATCGAGAGAGTTAGAAGAAGGGTCCACATTCTCCCTAAGTGATTTAATAGATTCTGTTTCAATGGTAAGGGATTCCTCTTGTTTAGAGAGAAGGTTTTCCATATAAAGTTCGTCGAGGTTAGTGGAAGGCACAACATCACTCATAAGTAAATCGTTTAAAATTTCAGATTGTGCCACTCCGTCATCCAAAGAAATAGAATTTTCAACCCAAGGGAGTTCTTTCACAATAGAATTTGGCATGTGTTGTTTGTGGAAAGACTAAAAAAGATCAACTTTAGCCATCTCTCTAGCAAGAATATCTTCCGGCGACTCATAAACATTCGGCCCTTTAGAAGAAGAAATCATGAGCTCACAATCATCCATTGAACCCTCATTGTAGTTAGTCATACTATCACTTTCAGATTTTGTAAATTCCTCCCGTCTTTGAAATCTCTTCATCATTCAAATCAGAATAGGTAAAAGAGATAGTTGATTCACCATAATCAATGGTAATATTGAGATCACTAAGATCTGCATCTCCTAAAAGTTTAGTTATTAAATCGGAAGAGGGTTGGGCTTGGATAGCCTCATTCTCATTGTTGGGGAATGATTTGGTGTTCCCAATGTCGGTTTCAGGATTTTGAGAGGTTGGCGAGAGGTTTTGTATACATTGCTCAGTTATTTTCATAAACTCTCGCAACGTATCTTCAAGAGTTTGTGTCGGTTGAAGCTCATGAGAAAGAAACTCTTGACAATAATTGTTAGCATCCATGATTGGCTTATCTCCTAAGTTGAAATTTTGATACTCTCACCAATTTGGATTATGCATGTCATATGTTGGGCTATTAGATGGTTGTTGATATGCGTAGCCATACAAGTGATCATGCATTGTCCTAACCGGTGGAACATTATTTATCTCTTTTCGATACTCTCCTATTGTCTTACCTGGTGAAAAGTTATGCACATTATTTTTATTTCGATAATCTCGCAATGTCTTACTTGGGGGAGTATTAGAACTAGATTGAGTCTTAGGAAAATAATCATGCTTATAATTGTTCCAATCATAATGAGTTTAGATCCCTTGATCCTATATCTCATTTTCTAAAAGATACTTAGACAGTCCACCCGTCCAATCAGCCATAATGAGATTTCAAGAAGTTAAAACTACCCTAATCTAAGAAGAAGAAAAAGAAGAAAAGGAGATGGGGAGATGTTACCCGTGAAGGTGAGAACTATGTTAGCAACTAAGTTCCAACAAAACACAAAAATAGAAAATTGTTAGAAATCTAGAAAAAAATCAGAAAACTACTTCTCGAAAAATTGAAAATCCTACCTAACTAAGACTACTCTATAGCTAATAGAACAATTTGAACCGTTTAACCTCTTCCCCGGTAACGGTGCCAAAAACTTGTTCGCTAGCCTTAAGTGCAAGGTTGCGATGTAGTAATAATCTCGGTAAGACCGAGGTCGATCCACAGGGAAGGAGGTAAACAATTCGAACTATCCTAACAACTAAAATCTTAAGAGTGGTGTATGAAATTAGTTTTGAACATCAAACAGGAAAAATATGATAATAAGGAATAACTAGAGCATCAATGATCCACTTATAGCTCTCTTAGATGTATAATTGTCATAGGTTTCTCAATTACTCAACTAGAATCGAAATCAAATCCTATCTAGTCAGATTTTAGAGCGGTTATATTATCAAAATAATCCAAGACATGTGTTGTTCATCAACAGGATTCCCTCAATTCAAGTTAGGACTTGAGCACACTCAATTGCATAGGTCAATCCTAGTTCTAATAGATTAAGATCACAACTATGATAATCATCAAACCTTATCACAAAGCTTAACTAATACCATGGTTTAAACTTGATTGAAATCACATAAACAACCAATACATATTTCAAAATTTTTGGAAAATATAGAACTTTGGTTGGAAGTTTCCACATGAAGACCCAAGCTCTAGAGCATCTTGGATCTGATTCCTCGGAGCGTACAAGTCTAGATCTTTGTATAACAATTAAGAAACTAATGTAATTCTTCCAAACATCCATGAGTCATCATAAGATTAAGAGAAACTGCTTAGAACTTTATTAAAACTTAAGCAAAACCATTGTTCAACATTAAATTCAAACTTAAAACCTCAAAAATGAATTAAACCATATAAGAAAACTGTAAAGTTCACCTCTTAGCTCTAGCTAAGAGATTAGCTAATGAAAAGTATATTAAAAACTAGAACAAGAATTAAGAAAAGGAAGAAAAACTAGATGGAGGAGGCTAGGAAGCCTCTTAGGACTTGAACTCCTTGCTCCCCACGTCCTTGCTTGATTTTGAAGAGTAGAGAACACCTCCTTTTATAATGTAACAATAGTACAACAGCATAGCAGATTTTGTTTTGCTTGGTACGGCTTAACCAATGATCGGATTGCCTTCAAATATGATTTGTAGCTTCCTTGTAATATGATTTTTCTCTTCAAGATTATCTTCTAAATGGGCCAACCAATTAGATCGGCGACCGCTTCTCAAAATCATGCAATTTTAGTTCCTTTAGAACTAGTCATCTTTCTTTAATGCTACAAAGTGTACAGAGGTCAAATTGATCTCAAATTTTGAACATTGGTAGAAAACTTCTTCCTCTATATGATAGACGGACTAGATTGTCCAAAACAATACCAGAATATGGTCCAAAAATTAGAACACTTAGGGCTTTCCATAAAATCTGTGTAATTGGAATCTCTCTGGATGGTTCAACTTTCTTCAACCGGTACTATCAAACCACACATCCTTTTGACCTGAAACTTTGTGGTTATTCATATATAGATGTGGTCTAAAAGATCGTTAGAGTAGATTCTTCATATCATCAATGATGGGCCACCTGGACTGACCTAGGTTTGAGTAGGCAGAATCTGGAAACTTTTTAGGTAATTCGTATTGTTTTGGCTGTCATGGTCAATCCATACACCTCCAATCGACACAAAACCACTTGGGTTATTTCGGCGTCGACCTCCTCTTCAAGATGAACATGTTGGATTTTCAAATATCTTCAAGATAGGCCCTGCGAACTAGGCCAAAAACTAAAAACAAGACTGCTTCTGTTTGAAATCTGACTTCTGAAAGTGCATGGCCGACCTGTTAGCCGGTTGGCCGGTCACACTTTATAAAATTAGTCCAGAGAATTTGTTATTTTTGGAGGGTTTGGTCGGCCAGCCGGTGGGTATGAAAAATATGATTTTTCTAGTTTTTCTTCCTCCATTGCTGTGCATCTTTCCTTCATCTCTTATCCTTTATTTCTTTGATCTTCAAGGCATGTAAGAAAGGCCTCTGAACATCGTAATGATGAAATCTCTCTCTCATTCCTATAACCACAAAACTATACATTAAATTAGCGTTTAAACTATGAAAATCATGCTTAATGTGTGATGAATTGGGAATAGAATATGCACAATTCAGAGCTCAACACCTCCTAACTTATATAACATACGTATACTCCCACCGGAGGCTCCACACGGAGATTTAGTTCAACTCTCTCACAATGGCCTAGGTCCTACAACAGAACCTATCGAGTTTGCCAATTCAAACTCTCATACTCAATTCTCCACAAGAAAAAAACATGTTAGACTTTACAATTAACAACCTTACCTATCAGAATTGAGCCCCGTTGATGTGCCGCTTCGGGTAGCTTGATCTTCGCTCTCCCATGCTTCAATCATCTCCCATTTGCTCCCTCGATCACTGATGTCATTATGTCGCCAATGCTCCAGCTTCAACGATCAGTTACCTTGCATCAAATGCTCTGAAGGAGATGCCTAGGGTGTTAGGAGGTGGTGAATCCTCTACAACTAGTAGGAGATGGGTTGCATAGAGGAATACACTTAATTGAATTCCTAAGTGGTGTTTAGATAAGGGTTTTACCTCTGATCAATGTGTCCAAACTTCTAGGGATAAAGAGATAGCAAGTCCATTCTCATTTGAGCTTTGAATGCTCTAAGCTTGTGATGAATCATAAGGAGATTGACTTAGATGTGTTATGATTAGAGCACTTAATGGTCTTCAACAATGGTGGCTTATAAATCCCTAATATTCCTCTCTAAATGCCCAAAAAATGAACTCTCCACCTTTATATATAAATTCGGTAAAAAGCCGGGCAAATTTATACATCTTCGATTAATCGAAATACCTTCTGATGGATCGAAGGTATCTTCAATGGATAAAAAATGTTACTCCGATTGATCGGAAAACTATCCAAAGAGTTTATGAAGTTGCTGGTAGGACTGTCAACGGGTCGGATACGGGCCGGATCAGTGATGATCCGTATCCGACCCGATTAAGGATATATTCGACCCGAATCCGACCCGAATCCGACCTATGTGATCCGAACCCGACCCGTTTAAGTTTTTCCGAATCCGTTTCCGATCCGATTATGATCCGACCCGATATCCGACCGGATATCAGAGAGAGAGAGAGAGAGAGAGAGAGAGAGAGAGAGAGAGAGAGAGAGAGAAACTCTGTTTTTATTTTATTTTATTTTATTTTATTTATTTATTTATTTATCGGGTCGGGTCGTTAACGAGCCGGATCAAGGTTGATCCGAATCTGACCCGAATATTAAACGGATCATCTTTGGATATCCGTATCCGACCCGATTACCCGATTCTTGATCCGAATCCGATTAAATCGGATCAGATACGGATCGGATACGGATCAAGATCCGTGCCATTGACAGCCCTAGTTGCTGGACATCTAGTTCAATTGATCGGAATATCCTCCGATTGATCAGAATCTTCATTCTGATGGATCAAAGGTCCTGATCCGATGGATCAGAAAACTATCCAGAGAGTTCACAATGTTGCTGGACCAATTTTTGATGGATCGACCTAGTTTTCGATGGATCGAAGTCCATCGAGACTGAAGTCCAATTGATCGAAGTCCACTCGAAAAATGCTATTTAGGTTGGTTCATTTACAACAGCATATGCCTTTTTTCATTAGCCTTACTTATCATAGTTTTCAAAGTGTTCTAAGGCTAATAATGATGACTAAGGGTTTTCCTATTAGGTCCAAGTCATCTAAATGTTAAGGGTGTTTTGGTTTTAAGGGTTAGGGTCACCAAGAGATCTCTTTTACCTTTTTCATCTTAGTTAATAATGTTTGTCCACTTGAATCTTCAATCTTCAGCTTGCCAAGGCTCCACCAACTGTTGGGGTCCCAAATAGTGAGGACCTCTAAAATAAGCAAAATAGCCACGTACCTCTGAAGAAATCACGCAGAAACACCTTTCGGTGTGCGCAAAATAGAAATATGTAGGATTTCTTGACTTAGCCAAGTTCTCTAGTAGGCCCCACCGATCATCGTGTTCGGAACTATCCGGAAGTGAACCCGCAACTTCATTACTACTTATGGTGAACAGTGCCAGTGTTTGCGCGACGAAACGGGCCCCACAAACCCTCCGAAAGTCAAAACCCAATCAGTGGAGCCCACATTTACGTGTCCGACGCACCCTGAAAATTAGGACACCCCACGCACCCAACGCACCTTTAAAAAGCAGCACGTTGATCCACCTTTTACGTAGGCTTGCAGACACCCCAACGCACCTTGAAAAATGGTCAATGCGCCCTTACAATCCATGGATGGTCAAAAGTCGGGTTCCAGGTGCGTGGAGACCCACGCACCCGGTGATCGAGCCCCACTGCACCCCAAAGATCCAGTATGTTTTCGGGCATTCGCACATCAATAAACAGGTGCGTTGGGGACATTTGACAGGTGCGTGACACGTGGCGGCCTCCTATTGGCCGACTTCACCTATAAATACCCCCTCATCCCGCTCATTAGAGAGGCTCGAGAAAGAGAGAGAGAGCTGCCGCTGCCGGAAACCCAAAATCCTCGCCGGAATCCTCGCCGGAACACCTTTCCGATCATCGGAATCCCCTTTCCGATCACAGATATACCAGTACAGGTCTGAATCTCATACATTTGGTAACGCACCTGTAAAAGGACCCCACTCGTCCGTCAATTCGGCCCCACGCGTTCGTAAAATCAGCAAGAATCAAATCTTGTAAAACTGGACCCACGCATCTTGAATATAGCCCTACGCACCCCTAAATTCATCATGAAATCGACGTTGAATTGATAGGTGCGTGGAGCCCCACACACCCATAAATTAAGTCTCACGCACCCAAAAAATCAGCCAATTGCAGAATGTGTTTGCAGGTGCACCGGGCTCAATTTTAAGTGTTTTCAAGGTCCGTTTTGAGCATGTCTTGGGTATTTCAAGTATTCCGGACGCAATGGAACAGTCAAACAAACGTTTCGAGGACTCTAAAAATAAGTAGAGCCGAGCGTCTTCGAGGCTTGACCCGATTCGATATAATGAACAAAGTAACTTCCCGGAAAGGAGCTGTCAACATCCAGAGCTATGTGAACATGCTGTCATTTATGTTTATTGTAAAGGCATGATCCGATTTGTGTCAAAAGCTAGACAAGAAGGGCCATGGTTACCACGATAAACCATGCCAAAGAGTCTCGATTCTCTACGAATCAATTGCTCTCGACTGCCACAACACAACGGTCGATGCCCTGCCCATCCAAACGGTATCCGCCGGTTGGACTGTGCAGGTACACATAACTGTAGAATGGACTTCCCGAGGTCACCTGTCCCTACGTTGACAGGCGCGGGCCCAGAGTCGTTCATCTCAGTCATAAACCCTGGCAGTCTCAGCTTGGATCTCCGACCAAAATATGGGACATAGACATCTGACTAATACAAAGGTGGTTCAGTACTTAGCAAAACAAATACAGGTCTCTACGACCACAAGCTCTGAGACCATGGTCCCTGCTGACTAGTCTTTTGCCTTCTAATCAAGGGTCATCGATCATTCGATATAATTAAGGGCCCGTGCCAGATCACGGCCTGGAATGTACAAGATCTCAGAATCTCTGGAATAAAATTCACCTTGCGATATCTCTTCATGTGTATCTTTTGGGAATGCTTGTAATTGCTTATGAATGTTTTCATTACTCAGAACCCCAGAGCAACAAAACACCACATTTCAGGAAAATGTCCCCTGGAGTTCATTTTTCTAGTTCCAACACCAACATTACAACATATGGACGCACGTGATTGACAAATAAGTTACACTAGCTAGTAGGCTACAGAAAGTGCACTAACAAACACTCTAAATGTTTTATTCAATTATTTAAAGATTTTTAACCGTCTAAGTTCTATTTTAACCATTAAATGGCCTTAATAGCACTTGATGATAACCTGATGATTTAGATTTGATGGTCCACTTCTGATTGACATGGGATATGATCATTAGTGGATGCATCATAGTAATGGTGGGATTGAATCATGAGTATATGCATGATGAGGCAGATTAACAGACTTTCTTCACAGTAGGTTATGCCAAAGTCCATAGGGTTGTGGAGCACTATATTGAGTGCACACTTGAAGCCCTAACCCCTCCTTATTTATATGATTCTGTTAAGCTAGCCTTGGACGTCCACATCCCATGAGATTTGAGAGTGTGAGGAAAAACAGAGTCTGTGAGAGAGCGAAGATCCACTCCATCCTCTTCCATTGTCCTCACATGTGGGCCATTTGTGGGGATGGTATACATCTTTCTCTATACCTAAAAGAAGACTAGACGTTCAAATATCTCTCTTCTCTGGCGATAGGATAGATTAGAGAGAGATTCCTTGGTTTAAGAGATCAACATCACATACATCTCTTTCGTGCACATCATGTGCAAGTATAATCTCCACCATTTTTATATATTATTATATTTTAAAATTTTCATGTTAATACAAATGGGGATTCTTGGGATGGGTCCCATGATCAAACTCTATTCTACTATATTCCACTGCGTTTGTATGCTAAGGACCCAATAAGTGGAGTTAAAGTGGTACCAATCCCCAATAACCATCAATTTCATATTTGATCAAGAAATCTAGGGAGATCACACATTATAAACGTCTCACATTATATGTATGAGGTATGAGATATAATCTCTCCTGATTTTATTTAGAGCATCATCACATATCTTATAATGACCATGGGGTTCGTCACGATGGGCCCAGATTAGTTAAGACAGCCATGATGATATGAGATCTTTGGACATGCATTTCATACCATTCATATGAATCTATCAATCATGATAGTTGGATGAGGAAATAAATTGTGTATACGTGAGTATTACATATATGGGGAGTGAGTTGAATGAAGTGAATTTGGGGTAAAAGGACCTAAGTGGGGCCCACCATATGGATAATGTCCATGTAGTTTTTTGAGGTGTGAAGGGTGTGTTATACGACACCCTTTTTTCCTTAGTGTGTAAACGTCTTAGAGTTACTTTTTAATCTCTCTTTCTCTCTCCCTCTCCTTCTCCCTCTCTCTCCCTCTCTTAATAGTTTCTTAATTTGAAGACTCCTAATTAGATTCAAATTGAAAGAAACTAATTCCCTAATTTGTATATGCCTTGGAATTTCTTAAAATATTAATTTTTTGAGGCAGCCACTTACACAAATAAATCTAATTAATTAGTTGGTTCGTGAACACGTGTGTGCATCTAGGAGTGGCCCATCCTTGATTGGTGCGAGACCCACTTGAAATGTGGAGTGTGTGAGATTTGAGGCCATTGGTGTGGGTTAATATGAGGTGGGACATATACCACGAACCATCCTGAAAATTGCATATGGGCAAACCTGTTTGATCATATCCTGCTTACACATAAGACCTTGCTAGACTATTTTGGACAGCTAGCTTGCGGCCCAATTTTGACCTAGTTTGTTAGGTCTAATGAGAAGGATAAACTATTAATCTGAAAGTACTTGTCGATACCTTCAAAATAAGTAGTTGCATGCTGCAAACAAACATTCGATGTCTAAGTGTTCACTCGCCTCAAGTGCAAAACTTGCGATGTAGTAATAACTCGGAAAGACCGAGGTCGATCCATAGGGAACTATGTAAATAGTACTAAAATATTCCAGCAACTTGGATTTGAGTGATTTAGAATTTCAATAATCAAATTAAACTAAACAATAACTTAGGAAAATCTGAGCATAAGATAGAGAAAACTAAGGCATTGAGGATCCACTTGCAGCAATCCATCTTAATTCATCCATTCAAACATGAACACAACTAGATTTCAAGTTCTATCTCTCATCTAGTTAGAAGATAAAGCATTAAAGCACAAATAATCCCACTTAGGTTAGAAAATTAAGTTCTAGTTCTAATCAAGCACATAGCATTCAAAATTATAGCCTTCGGAGTAATAGCCATGTCTATGGACTATGTCATGCTCAAGGGTTACCATAACTCGAATCTAATCAAGCCAAACATGATATTCTCAGAGAATTACAAGGAATCCATGTCTGAAGCACATGAACGCTCATAAAACTTCTAAAATATCAACTATATTCAAACTAGAACATTCAAAATCCAAACTTGAAGTAAAGGTACTTGAGTTAAACTGAATTAAACATGAAATTGGCTACAAGCTTTACCTCTCAGCCTTAGCTGAGAAGTTCTAGCCGAGCATTGTCGTACTACAACTAGAATTAAAAGAAAAGCTAAATAAAAGCATGAAACACTAGAAAAATCAGGATCGGTGGAGTTGCAGACGCTCCACGGTGCTCTCCTTCACTTCCCACGACCTCCAATCTCTTCAAGGATGCCTTTAGATCAAATTAGGAGTCCTTTTATAGCCATCAAGCCTCAACATCGCAAAATATTGCAGAATTTGCAAAAGTTACACACTTGCGCAGAGAAAATCGGAGCAAAAAATAGAAACTTCTAAACTGGGTGCATGGGCGATTGATAGACCAAGGTGGTCGATTAATCGCTTGTGGTAAGCAATGGATCGCAGGTGCCTGACAATTGATCGCTTGGACCAAAAAGTGTCTAGTGGGTTCAGCGGAAATTTCAGAATTTTAATGATTTGGGTGATTGATCTCTGGAGCTGAGCGATTGATCGCTTATGGTGAACGATCAATCTGTGGTGCTAGGTAATGGATCGAAGGGGATAAAAAGTGTCTAGAGAGTTTAACACCAATTTACAAAAAAATTTAGATTTTTTATGGCGTGTGCGATGGATCGCTCAGGGTTGGTCGATTAATTATTGGGGTACTTTTTTGTTCAGCAACATATATAGAGTGGCCGATCAATTAGCCAGGCCAGGGGATCAATCGACCACCTTGTTGATCAATCGGTCAGGCCAACCGATCAATCGGCCAGAGTGAGTCTTCTTCATTTCTTTTCCTCTCCTTCTTGCTTCTTTCCTCCATCCTTTGACACTTGTTTCCTTAATCTTCAATGTATGTAAAGTGACCTTTTAAGCATCAAATTAGTGAAGTCTCTGTCTCGTTCCTACAATCACAAAACATGCATTAGAATAGTTTATTAAACATGCAAACCATGCATAATGTGTGATGAATTGGGGTTAGATTTTGTACAAATCAAAGGCTCGACACACCCCCAACCAGCATTTTGCTAGTCCCGAGCAAAATAAGCGTGAAACAATCCACCTTTCTGAAAGTTCAATTCTTTCTTGGAAACCATGCTTTTATAAACTCTAAGACATATAAGTGCAACATTTAGAAAAATTAAATAATAAGAAATTGAAGTCCTAAACTTTCCAAACATGATAAGTGTTTACATATAATTCCAACCGATTCATTGATAAAAAGACGAATCTGAACATGTAAGGTCTAGTGTGCATTGTGCAAATACATCTAATAGCTTTTCAGGATTACCTTCCTCATGACTTAGCCAAACAAAGATCTAAAGGTGTATAGATCAACCAATTGCCTATGACAGGAATTCGCCTGACCGTCTTTCCGACGGCTTTCACACTACGTCCTATTTTCGACTTTGGTTACGGGTATACCATCCCCCGATTGGTAATAGGTAGCCCTTTTTAGAAATTTCCACCATATTTTCAATCATACCCATATTTTCTTTCCTCCATTCATTTTCATATACATTAGATAGGATTTTTAGAAATCCATATCTTTCGTTATTTTCCCATGGATAAAGATGGACAAGGTACCCCGGCTTGGTTCCTCAACACTCCAAATCTAAATCTAGCCAATCCACAAATCTAATCCTTTCAAACCATGAAAATCGTGTAATGTAAACTAGGTGTAAAAGTATTCAAATTTTCTATCAATCATATAAATAGGGGAATTCGCATATAAATCTATTATGTTTAAGTCACTTTAGAGATTTTAAAATTATATCAGCTCATCTTTCATCCTTTCATACTCATGACATCTCCAGTGCATAGAAATAAAGTTTTCCAAAAGAGTTTTGACGTTTAAAAAATTAAAAAAATTCTACCAACTTTACTCAAAATGTCCACAAACTGCTAGATGAGGAATGTGAATCTCATCTCAACCCCCCAACGAAATCTTGAATTGTCCTCAATGTAAAAAGATATGCAATGAGCATGAACATGAGAGCAATGGTAAAACAAAAGAGAGTGAAAACGATAGTACCTGAGAGAGTCGATCATGTAAGTCTACCTCCGATATCAAAATTTACTAAGCATCTAAAACTAGAAAAATAAATTAAACCTAATCTACTCTATACTTCCGTCAAACTAAGAGATCAATCATCCTGATACACAGGATTATTCAGAGTGATGGACATGTCCTCTGAATCAAATTTCTCAACAAATAGTTTAAGGCATTGTCCATTTACTTTAAAACATTTACCATTTGCAGCATTATCTATTTTAGCAGCCCCATGAGGAAAGACTTCTTTAACAATATATGGGCCGGTCCATCGAGATCTCAATTTTTCTAAAAACAGATGAAGTCGAGAATTGTACAAGAGCACTTTCTGACCTTCCTGGAAAGTTTTCCTAAAGATATGTTTGTCATGGAAGGCCTTCATTCTTCTCTTGTAAATCCTCAATTTCTCATATGCATCATTCCGGATTTCATCAAGCTCATTCATTTGGAGTTTACGAAGCGAGCTAGCCTTGTCAATGTTGAAGTTCAATGTCCGAATTACCCAATAGGTTTTGTGCTTAATCTCCACAGGTAAGTGACAAGCTTTCCCATAGACAAGTCTATAGGGGACATTCTAATGGGGGTCTTGTAAATGGTACGATGAGCCCAAAGAGCATCGTCTAATCTCAGCGACCAATCTTTGCGATCCGGTCTCACCAGTCTTTTTTCAAAATTTGTTTGATTTCCCAATTGAAAATTTCAGCTTGCCCACTTATCTATGGGTGGTATGGGGTACTCACTTTGTGTTTAATGATGTATTTCTTCATTAAGGCCTCGAAAGGCCTATTGCAAAAGTGAGAATTGCCATCACTTATGATGGCTCGAGGCATTCCAAATCTAAATAATATGTTTTCTTTAAGGAAATTTAGAACCGTACAATGATCGTTAGTTCTACATGGAATAGTCTCTATCCATTTAGACACATAGTCTACGGCAAGAAATATGTAGACATGTCTAAAAGATGAGGAAAATAGTCCCATGAAATCAATGCCCAAATAGTCAAAGACTTCAAGATGTTGAATTAGAGTAAGAGGCACATATTTCAATAGGACGATCCTCTTAGCTTTTGACAACGCTCGCATGCTTTGCAAAACTCGTGGGTGTCCTTAAATAGAGTGGGCCAATAAAAACCACAATGTAGAATTTTTACAGCGGTTTTCTTGGTGAAAAAATGACCCCCACATACTTGATCATGACAAAAGGAGATGACATAATTATGTTCATCATCAGGGACACATCTCCTGATTATTTGATCTGGGCAATATTTAAAAAGTAGAGGTTTATCTCAGAAAAATTTGCGCACTTCCCTTAGAAATTTCATTTATCCTGTGCAGTCCATTGAGTTGGCATCGCACCTGTGGAAAGATAGTTTGCAATATCAGTGTACCATGGTGGATGCGTAGCAACAAATAGTTACTCATCAGGAAATGAGTCCTCAATCGGTGACTCGTCAATGAAATTTGGTAAAACTAGGTAGGATAGATGGTCTGCTACAACATTCTCTACTCCTTTCATATTCTTAATCTCTAAGTTAAATTCTTGAAGGAGTATGATCCATCTAAGCAAACGGGGCTTAACATCCTTCTTAGAAAGAAGGTATTTCAGCACTACATGATCTATGTATACTATGACCTTAGATCCTATCAAGTACACCTTGAACTTATCCAAGCCAAAAACAATGGCTAGGATCTCCTTCTCCGTGGTCGAGTAACTGACTTGGGTGGGATTCAAGGTCCTATTTGAATAGTAAATAACGTGGGGGCTTCTTGTCCTTCCTTTGTCCTAATACCGCCCTAATAGCATAATCGCTCGCATCGCACATCAATTCAAAAGGAATGGACCAATCAAGTGGTTGCATGATAGGAACGATTGTCAACATGTCTTTTAGCTTTGAAAAAGCTACTTGGCATTCGACAATGTACTCAAATTGATTCTCCATTTGGAGAAGGTTACATAAGGGCCTAGAGATATGGCTGAAGTCCTTTATGAATCTTTTATAAAAACCAACGTGTCCAAGGAAGGACCGCACAACACATATGCTTTTAGGTGGTGGTAGATTGGAAATGATATCAATTTTAGCCTGATCTACCTCTATTCCAATGGACGAGATGATATGTCCAAGGACTACTCCTCTTTGTAACATAAAATGACATTTCTCCTAGTTTAAAATAAGGTTCTTCTCCTCAAACCTTGTCAAGACCAACTTCAAGTGATCGAGGCACTCATCAAATGTACAAAAAAAGAAAAGAAAAATCATCCATGAAAACCTCGAGAAATTCACCCACTATGTCTGAAAAATACTTTACATGCATCGTTGAAATGTGGCGGGTGCATTACATAGTCCGAATGGCATCCTTCGGTAGGCGAAGGTGCCAAACGAGCATGTAAAGGTAGTCTTCTCTTGGTCTTCTGGGGCTATCTCAATTTTGTTGTAGCCAAAATAGCCATCGAGGAAGCAATAATAGGAGTGACCCGCTAACCTCTCCAAAATTTGATCCATAAATGGGAGAGGGAAGTGGTCCTTCTTAGTGACCGTGTTTAGCTTTCCATAATCCATACACATACGCCAACCGATAGTCACTCTAGTCGGTATAAGCTCGTTGTTGGCATTTTCTACTATTGTAATACTGGACTTCTTAGGGACAACTTGGGTAGGACTCACCCATTAGCTATCTGAGATGGGGTAGATGATACCCACATCTAGTAACTTTAATACCTCGGCTTTGACAACCTCCATCATGTTTAGATTTAACCTTCTTTGAGGTTGTCTAGTCATTTTTGCATTTTCTTCGAAGTATATGCGGTGAGTACAAACTGAAGAATTTATCCCCTGGAGGTCCGCTATTGTCCAACCTATGGCTTCCCTATGTTCTTTGAGTAGCTCAATCAACTTGAGCGCTTGGTCTTTTCCTAAGTGAGAGGCGATGACAACTGGGAATGTTTCCTCTTGACCTAAATATACATATTTTAGCTCTAATGGTAAAGGTTTAAGGTCAAGCTTCGGCGGTTTGATGTTAGATGGTAGAGGCTTTGATGTGGTTGGTGGCAATCTTTCAAAATGAGGCCTCCACTGGCTAGTATCAATTACTGGTTTTTCACTGCTCAATGCTTGCACAATGTTATTAATGATGGGATCTTTGAAATCTTCAAAATGTGCTAAGTATGTCTTCAAACTTTCTAGTGGTTCCAGTTAGTGAAATTGCGGTTTTACTGCTAGTGAGATAAGCTTGAAGGTATGCTTATGTCCTGGGGGGGGGGGGGGGGGGGGGGGGGGGGTGAATAGGACTTTTAATTTTTCTTACAAATTCAAAAGCTCAATTGCATTTATACTATAATTTAACAATTAACTACATGTAAATGATAGCAATTGATCCCCCAAGATTTAACTCGATTGACAACTATTCTAAGAGAAGCATTTTGTCAAACACAAGATGGGCATATAGTAAAGCACTTATAAAATTGATCAACAAGGAACAATAATAGATCAAATGCATTCACCACATTGCACATGATGTATAGTGGTTCGACGATAAGTCTACTCCACTCCCGGTTCAAGTACCCAACTCCTTTAAGTACACTGGCATTCACTATCGGAGGTTTTAAATGAGGTTCACCTCTCAACCTTTACAACCTACACAAGGACTCCTCAACTCCTACACAAGGACATGCATGTATTCTCTCGTGTCGGAGGCCTACGCAAGGACTTACACTTCCTACTCAAGGACAACTCCGAGATTGGGTCACAATCTCTAGACCCCAATCTCAACAAGAAGGGGGAATCAAACAATGGACTTTATAAGCTTAAACACTTAAAAGAGATGAGCTCCAATTCAGCGTCGTTGATGAGTAGCTTCAACTTTCATGAATGCTTTAGCTCCTCTCCAAGCTCCCACGATCAGCTACCAATGCATATGATGTTCCTAGACTAGTGCCGGGTAGGTAGGAGAAGGTATCGATGTTCCATTTGCCTATTACAATGCAATGGTTAATGAAGGAACAAACAATCTGATAATTCAATGGCTATAAATGACTTCAAGAAGAAGATTCAATGATAGGGACAACCATGAATGCCATGCTTGAGTTCATTGTTCAAACCGAGCTTTGAATACTCAATGTAGTGTCATTAATGGCTAGGTTTGAAGGATGAACTCAAGACAAGGATGAGCAAAAGAGATTAGATGAAAGTCTTAATAGCCTCTCTTAATGCTCTAAATGGGTGTGCAAGATCTTTTATAAAAGATCTCAAGATATACTTTTATAGAGGCCCAAAAATGAGCTCAAATGAACATAAATCGGTCATATTCCGACCTGCCTGGGACCCCCTCCGAACAGTTGAATTTGAGCTCCGACCTGTCAACGGACCTGTCCTCAGTGGGTCGGGTAAGTGGTCCATAAACGTCAAACCCGCTGGACTGATTTTGGCTTATCCGACTTGCTGTCCGGCTGATCGGATTGGGTAGCTGACCTGCTGTCCGGCTGGTCGACAGACCTGCCGAATATTAATCTTCATGTTCTTTTTAACTCTGGTCTTCTGCCATGTCCGGCCGGTCGGATGGTCCATCCGACCTGTTGTCCTGCTGGTCATAAGACCGGTCGGCTGAATGATATGCCTATTAATGTTCCTGGTCAAGGACTAGTGACCGGCCGGTCGGCAGGCCTAATCTAGCCCAATTTCAAGTTGTTTTCCAGCTGAAACATATGTGCCCTACTAAAGAGATTCTCCTATTGATTTTCATAGTTGGGTACCTACTAAATGAAGGTCCAAGACTGATCATCTTGACCTTAAAACCGTGGATTAAATGGCTAAGAATAGTATGTTTAGAATATCATAAATACGGGTGTTTTAGGATCTTATAGGCTGTCTATATGCAACTTATCTTTCGAGCTTGATTTGGCTTGAACTCGAGTGCGGAAAGCTACTTTGGTCTTCAAGTCTTGAGTCTTTAATCTTCGTCGGGGCTCATAAGACTCGACTGACTTATATAATCACGAAATTGACAAAACGATGCACTGATTTGTGCACTAACAGTAAGAGGAGCTCCTCTTTTTCAAAGGATTCGAGCATGTTTACCTTAAAGAGCTCATCATCATCATCCCTATGCCTTTTGCCCAAGTTGAACACATTCACCTCTTATGTCATGTTCTCGAAGGACAATTGCATCACTCCATTCTGACAATTTATAATTACGTTTGATGTAGCCAGGAATGGGTGGCCTAGAATTACCGGTATTTGAGTGCTAGTATCCATAACCGATTGCGTGTCCAAGACGATGAAATCCACAGGGTAGTAGAATTTATCGACTTGGACCAACACATCCTCAACTATACCTCTTGGTACACTGATGGATCTATCAGCGAGTTGCAACATGGTTTTGGTGGGTTTTAATTCACCAAGGCCTAATTGCTCATATACCAAGTATGAGATTAAGTTTACGCTTGCCCCCAAGTTTAGTAATGCACGTTCAATCCGGTAATCACCAATGATGCATGAAATTATGGGACTATTGGGATCCTTGAATTTTTATTTTATTTTATTTTATTTATTATTATTTTTTTTTTTGGGGTGGGGGGGGGGGGTCTTTTGAGTAAGAATGACACTCACTTGCTCATTTAGGAATGCCTTTTGCTACACGTTGTATTTGCGTATAGTTGTGCATAAGTCCTTTAGAAAGTTGGGATAGGATGGGATTTGTTGAATAGCGTCAAGCAATGGAATATTGATCTTGACTTGTCTAAACATCTTTAGAATATCATGAGAGTTTGGAAGAGATTTTGGAGCAACCAATCTCGAAGGGAATGTTGCTACGAGCTTGTAAACGCATTCCATTTCTTGTGGAGCTGAGTTAGATCCATCCTCATTCTCAAAATTTACTAGATCATTAGGCTTGTCGGCCTTCACCGAAATAGATTTATTAATTTGTTTATCACTTCTAAGAGTGGTGACAGATTTGGCTTGCTACACATGTTGGTTGGAAAGATTAGGGATGCTTACTTTATGTACTTTGTTTGGATTAGGCTGAGGTTGGGCCGGAAAGGTCCCTTCCCTAGCATTCAAGTGTCCCTTAATCTCATCAACCGAGACTTTAAGCTCCTAGAACATTTGTTGGTTCATTTTATTTATTTGCATTTGCCCCTGTATAAACGCCTTTAGAGTATCCTCTATTGAGAATTGAGGTGGGTCCATGTTTTGCATGGGTGACCCTCCTTGAGAGTTGGTAGGACTACTCGTGGGAGCATTCTTCCAACTGAAATTTGTGTGGTTCTTCCAAGTAGAGTTGTACGTGTTATCTACCGGTTCGTTGAAAGGCCGTTGATAACCATGTGTGGCATTTGCTTGCTCTTGTAACAACTCTTGAAATGCAGGAATTATAGGGCAATCTTGTGTATAGTGTATATTAATAGCACAAATTCCACATATGTTCTCAATAGCTTCCGTAGACTTAAAAACTCCACTTTTGCTTAGTTCCACAGCTTTGACTTTTCTTGTGAGGTTGGCTAGCCTTGCATTCACATCATCTTCCTCCTTAAGGATGTAAATCCCTCACTTTTCTTTTTGTTGAGGAGGCTTGAGGTTACTAGATTTGTCCGAGGTATCCCATGATTGGGCACTCTCGGCCAACATGTCTAGGTAACTCCATGCCTCATTTGGATTTTTGCTCATGAACTTACCATTGCATCATCTCTACAAATTGGTGCATGTTGGAATTTAATCCATCATAAAAGAAGTTGATAATACGCCAATTTTTGTATCCATGATGTGGGCAAGTGAGTAAGAGTTCCTTAAACCGTTCCTAACTTTGAAAGAATGACTCACCTCTTTTCCTATAAAGTTCATTATAGATTTTCGAAGGGTGTTGGTTTTATGAGCCGGCAATTTTTTTTTTTTAAGAATTCCCGAGTCATCTCAGTCCATGACCCTATTGAATGCAGTATAAGAGAATGGAGCCAACTCTTGGCTCTTTCTTTCAATGAGAAAGAAAACAATCTAAGTTTGATGACATCCTCTGAAACATTATTGTATTGCAAGGTAGCAACAACTTCATCAAACTCCTTCAAGTGTAGATATGGGCTATCAGAATCTAACCCATGGAACTTTGGCAAAAGTTGAATTACCCCCGACTTTATATCAATGTTCCCCTCGGTGGTTGGTAAGACCACGCAAGAGGGTGTAGTTGTACAGGCTGATTGTAGGTAGTCCCGTAAAGCTCTCATTGGAAGAGCATTATGTACTTCATTCTCTCCTACTCCATGATTTGCATTAGTGGTTGGAGTAGGGTGGGGAGGATTCCCTAATGGAGCTTGATCTATACTTTTCAAATTTTCACGATGTCTATAAACTTTCGGACTCATCTATGAACGGAGAGTGGTCCAACTAAACCACCTTCGGATTGGAGACAGTTGTTGTAATCACGTTCCCAATGCGACATAAACCACACAAGCAGTGATCTAAACAAATCCTAAGTCCTAAAAATTCAGAAATAAACAGAAATCTGAAAAAGTGCTAGGTTAGAACGAAAGTACCCGATTATCTTGAACTAAAGAAGAGTTCCTACAAAACAAAACAACTTGTTAGTCCTAAGAAAAATCAGAGAAATATTTACTTCTACAACCACTAAAACAATTTAAAACCGTTTATCTAAATTCTCCGGCAACGACGCCAAAAACTTGTTCGCTTACCTTAAGTGCAAGGCTTGCGATGTAGTAATTACTTGGTAAAACCAAGGTCGATCCACAGGGAACTATGTAAATAGTTCTAAACTATTCCAGCAACTTGGATTTGAGTGATTTAGAATTTTAATTATCAAACTAAATTAAATAATAAGTTAGGAAAATCTGAGAATAAGAAAGAGAAAACTAAGGCATTGAGGATCCACTTGTAGCAATCCATCTTAATTCATTCATTCAAACATGAACACAACTAGATTTGAAGTTCTATCTCTCATCTAGTTGGAAGATCAAGCATTAAAGCACAAACAATCCCACTTAAGTCAGAAAATTACGTTTAGTTCTAATCAAGCACATAGCAATCAAAATTATAGCCTTCGGAGTAATAGCCATGCCTATGGACTATGGCATGCTTAAGGGTTACCATAACTCAAATTTAATCAAGCCAAACATGATAATCTTAGAGAATTGCAAGGAATTCATGTCTGAAGCACATGAACTCTCATAAAACTTCTAAAAATATTAACTTTATTCACACTAGAACATTTAAAATCCAAACTTGAAGTAAAGGTACTTGAATTAAACTGAATTAAACATGAAATTGGTTACAAGCTTCACCTCTCAGCCTTAGTTGAGAGGTTCTAAACGAGCAATGTCATACTACAACTAGAATCGAAAGAAAAACTAAATAAAAGCATGAACAACTAAAAAAATCGGGATCGGTGGAGTTGCAGGACGCTCCATGGTACTCTTCTTCACTTCCCATGACCTCCAATCTCTTCTAGGATGCCTTTAGATCAAATTAGAGGAGTCCTTTTATATCCATCAAGCCTCAGCATCGTAGAATATTGCTGAATTTGTATAAAGTTATGCGCTTGTGCAAAGAATCGGAGCAGAAAATAAAAACTTCTGGATTGGGCGCACAGGTAATTGATGGACCAGGGTGGTCGATTAATCGCTTGTGGTGAGCAATGGATCACAGGTGGCCAGGCGATTGATCGCTCGGACCAAAAAGTATCCAGTGAGTTCAACAAAAAATTTAGAATTTTAATGATTTAGGCGATTGATCTCTGGAACCGAGCGATTGATCTCTTGCGGTGAGCGATCAATCGGTGGTGCTAGGCTATGGATCGGAGGGGACAAAAAGTGTACAAAGAGTTCAACACCAATTTCCTCAAAAATTTAATTTTTTATGGCGCGTGCGATGGATCGCCCAGGGCTGGTCGATCAATCGGTGGGGCACATATTGTTGAGCTCTTAATTGTGCATATTATAACCCCAATTCATCACTCATTATGCAAGGTTTTCATGATTTAAAGACTAATCTAATGCATGATTTTATGATTGTAGGAATGAGAGGGACTCCGCCCAATTGAAGATTAAAAAGACCTCTTTAAGAACCTTGATGAAGACCCAAGGTGGGCCAAAGAAAGAAGGAAGCAAAGAAAGAAGAAAAGATGAAGGAAATGAAGAAGAAAGGGTTAAGACCGGTCCAGACCGGTTGGCCAAGAGGGCCACGACCAGTCCAGACCGGTCGGCCATCTCCCCCGAACCCTGCTGAACTCACTGGACTGAAGGGATTAACAGCCTGACCGGTCGTGACCGGTCGGCCAACAGGTCTGATGGTCCCCTGAGCACGCTGGACATGTTCTAGATCAGGTTCGACCGGTTGTGACCGGTTGGCCAGTCCAGTCCGACCGGTCTAGACTGGTCGGCCATGCGTTCAAAACAGCAGTTTCTAAATTGGGCTCCAATTTTCTCCGCGCACTGTGTACTCTTACGTAAATTCTAGATGATTCCGACGCTACGGAGCCTCCCCACTATAAAAGGACACCTAGGGATCGTTCATAGGGCATCTAAGAACAGATTAAGCACGGTGGGAGGCGGTGGAAGTGGATTTCGAAGTTCCACAACTCCTCCTAGTTTGTTTACTGTTTTTATGTTTTCCTTAGTTTGTTTCATGTTTTCTTGGATCATGAACGACTAAACCTCTTAGCTAGGGCTAAGTGGTGAAGCTTGTAGTGAATCTAAGATGTTTTAATTCGTTTAAGATGGTTTTAAGTTGGATTTCATGTTTATGAACAATGGTTTGAAGTTTAATTCAAGTTCTAAGTAGTTTTTCTTAGTCTTATGATGACTCATGGATGTTTGGAAGAATTGCTTGAGTTCTTAATTGTTGTGAACTAGTCTAGACTTGTATGATCCGAGGAATTGGAGTACGCTCTCGTGATATGATTTTCATGTGGGAACTTCATACCAAAGTTCTACTTTTTTTGGAAATTATGTACTATGTGGGACAGTGTATGTGATTTGAATAAGTTCAAATCATAATCTAGTTTTGTCTTGTGACATGATTTAATGATGGTTATGATTGTGATCTTAGCCTATTGGAATTGGGACTGACCTATGCAATTGAGTATGCTCGTCCTAGCTTGCATTGAGTGAATCATACACATTGATCTTACATATAGCAGATTGTTAGTTTAACTGCTCTATCATCTGACTAGATAGATCTTAATTTCGAGTCTAGTTGAGAAAGTGTGAGACCACAACGAATTGAGCATTAAGGATTGCTACAAGTGGATCCTTGAACCCTAGTGCCTTTTTATTAATTGATTACTTCAGTTTAGTTCAAAGTTACTATTTACATCAATCATCTCAAATCTGGTTGTTAGCTTTTCAATAGAAACTATTGGAAGAATTTGTGAATTCCTACATAAGTCCTTGTGGATCAACCTCTGTCTTACCGAGATTATTACTACATCGCAACCCTACACTTGGGGAAGCGAACAAGGTTTTGGCGTCCATTGCCGGGGACTTTGACGGTTTTTCATAAAATTTCTGAAAATAGTATCTATTTCAGATTTTTTCTAGTACTAACTTAATTTTTGTTTTGTTTGATTTTTCTTTTGCAGGGATTCCTAGGAAGCTGAGGAAGACATAAGGATCTCAAGTGCCAAGTCAGGTTCTATCTTTCTAACCTTACTCTTCTTCTTCTCCTATTCATTCCTATCATATTCATCTCTTGTAGAGTGGGTGGAGACTCCTTTTTGAATCTCTGATAGGTAGGCCTTGTGCCACCTGGATTCCTATTGGTCAGCTCTGCAGTCTTGGATCACCTTGTACTTAGAGATTTCTCTTCTCACCTCTACTCTTCTTTCTTCTTTTTCTGCACTTCTCTCAAAAGATTCAAAGAGTGGGTGGGGAGTTCTCTGAATCCCTATTGACCAGGAGAAATCGGTTTCTATCCTTGCTTCTGGCCTAGCCATTGCAAGACACCTTGTGCTTCGGTCTTAGAGAAGAGTAAAGAAAGGAAGGAAGAATTCTTCTTTCTTTTTGTTTCATTCTTTTAGGATTTTGCATGCCACATTGGGCTCAGGATTCTAATAACCGACTCATTAGTGAAGGGGGAATAGTAAAAGGAATTTACAGAGAACCACGTGCTAGGAGACATCTAACTTCTCCAGTTTTGTCTGAAAATATGGTTGTAAATCAACCTAATCTGATGGCCAATCCTAATCTGTGCCAAAACCAATCCGAAACAGGAGAGAATGTGGTTGAGAATGTTCCCCGACCAAGAACATTACGTGATTACTTGCAACCAGCAAGAGTGAGCACTCCCTTATGCATAGTTTTTCCACAAAATGCAGGGAATGTAGATTTGAAATCGGGAGTAATCCAACTCCTCCCGAGATTCCATGGATTAGACAGTGAAAGTGCCTATCAACACCTTAAGGAATTTGATGAGGTAATAACCACCATGCATTTTGCAAATGTAACTGATGATGTGGTTAGGCTTAAATTATTTCCATTTACCCTTAAAGATAAAGTTAAAGGTTGGCTTCATGCATTAAGGCCAAGATCAATTGGTGCATGGATTGATATGCATAGGGAATTCATAAAAAAAAATTCTTCCCTACTCACAAAATGAACATGTTGAGGCGCCTTATCATGAACTTTGCCAAAAAGGAAGATGAGACCTTCTTCCAATGTTGGGAGAGGTTCAAGGACTTGTTAAATGCATGCCCACATCATGGCTATGAAATTTGGCAGGTTATAAGCTTTTTCTATGAAGGACTGACTTCACTCATGCGCCAATATGTAGAGATGATGTGTAATGGGGAGTTCATGAATAAGGAAGCTGATGAAGCATGGGACTATTTGGAGGAATTGGCTGAGAATGCACAGTCTTGGGATACATCTAAACCAACAAATTCTAAGACTGGCCAACAAAAGGAAAAAAAGGAGGAATTTATGTCCTATCAGAAGAGGATAGCATAAGTGCATGTGTGGCTAGCCTCACAAGAAAAGTCGAGGCCATGGAATTAAAGAAAGGAGAGACGATCAACTCTAATGACATTGAAACTGTTTGTGGAATTTGTGTCGGAAATCAACATATAACAAAAGATTGTCCCACAATTTCAGTAGTTCAGGACATCTTACAAGAATAATTAAATGCCATAAACAGTTATCAACGACAATTTGGTGCTCCAAACTCAAACACATTTAATGCTAGTTGGAAGAACCATCCTAACTTCAGTTGAAGGAATGGACCCACTGCAAATGCAAACAATATCCCTCAAGCTCAACCTATACTAGGTCCATCTCTAGTCATTACTCCATAAGTTACGCTAGAGGAGATGTTGGGTGCATTTGTATTGGTTCAAGCTGAGTATAACAAGACTAATTCTCTGAAAACAGATGGGTTCATGTAAGAGCAATTGAAATTCAATCAAAATTCAACTCAAGCCATCAATGAATTGAAAACCTCAATGGCTAGAGTTGAATCTCACCTCAGTGTTAAGGAGAAAGGCGCACTTCCTGCCCAACCTCTTCCTAACCCAAGAACCCAATTTGAGATACAAGACGCAGGCTCATCCTCCCAACATACGGAGCATGTTCAAGCTATCACCACTTTGAGAAGTGGGAAAATAGTTGATAAATCTAATCCGGTGAAGGCCCCAAAGCCTAAAGATCCGAAAAATTCCAAAGAGGATGATAGCTCAAACAACACTCCACAAGAGAAAGAACCGGAAAGGCAATACAAGCCAGTTGCCCCGTTTCCCCAAAGGTTGATTTCACCCAAGCCTTTAGACAAAAACCTAGAAATTTTAGAGGTTTTTAAGCAGGTGAAGATCAACATTCCGTTGTTGGATGCCATAAAACAAATACCATCCTATGCCAAATTTCTAAAGGAATTATGTACGGTCAAAAGGAAACACAATGTTCACAACAAAGTACTTTTCACTGAGACTTTGAGCATACACATTGAGGAGAATGCGAAGACATCTAGGCAGCCACAAAGACGACTCAATCCAAACATGAAGGATGTGGTTAAGGCTGAAGTGGTGAAACTATTGGATGTGGGTATTATTTACCTAATATCCGATAGTCAATGGGTGAGCCTAACTCAAGTGGTGCCTAAGAAATCCGGAATCACCATTGTAGCCAATGCCAATAATGAACTCATACCAATTAGAGTCACTACCGGTTGGAGAATGCGCATTGACTACAGGAAGCTAAACACTGTCACGAGGAAATACCACTTCCCCCTACCATTTATTGATCAAATTCTAGAAAGGTTGGCGGGTCATTCCCATTTTTGCTTCCTTAATGGCTATTCAGGGTACAACCAAACAGAGATCGCCCGTGAAGACCAAGAAAAGACTACATTCACATGTCCATTTGGCACTTTCGCCTATCGACGAATGGTGTTTGGACTATGTAATGCCCCTGCCACCTTTCAGCATTGTATGATGAGTATCTTTTCTGATATGGTGGGTACCATTCTCGAAGTCTTCAAGGATGATTTCTCAGTATTTGGTTCTAGCTTTGATGAGTGCCTTGAGCACTTAAAATCTGTGCTGAAAAGATGTGAAGAGAAGAACCTTGTGTTGAATTGGGAGAAGTGTCACTTTATGGTTCAAAAGGGAATTGTACTTGGTCACATCATTTCACAAAATGGAATTCAGGTGGACAAAGCGAAAATAGATCTTATCTCTAACCTTCCACTATCCAAGAGCATACGAGATGTGTGGTCCTTTTTGGGACACGCAGGATTTTATAGAAGGTTCATAAAGGACTTCAGTTCACTCTCTCGTCCTTTATGTAACCTACTTTAAAAGGAGAATTCCTTTGAGTGGAATGAAGATTGTCAAAATGCTTTTACCACACTTGAAGGTATGTTGACATGTGCTCCCATAATGCAACCACCTGATTGGATCCTTCATTTTGAGATTATGTGTGATGCAAGCGACTATGCTATTGGGGTCATTGTTCGCTCGCCTCAAGTGTAAGGCTGCGATGTAGTAATAAATCTCGGTAAGACGGAGGTCGATCCACAGGGAAATAAAAACAACTTCCAAAGCTCTCCAGCAACTCAGTTTTTGGAAGAAAATCAGATTCAATTGAGTATTTAACTAAAACAGCAACTTAATGAAAAATCAGGGATATAAAGTACTAAGGCATTCAAGGATCCACTTGTAGCAATCCTATGTCAATTCAGTCAATCCAAGTAGAGAACACAACTAGATTTGAAGTCCTATCTCTCATCTAGTTGGGAAATAAAGCATTCACACACATTCAATCCAAATCAAGTTGAACTTCCAAGTTCTAGCCCCATACAATCAATGTAGAATTCAAATCCATAGCCTGCGGAGTAACAGCCATGCCTATGGACTATGGCCTGCTCAAGGATTACTATAATTCGAATCTAAACAAGCAACCTGTGATAATCTTAGAGAATTGCAAGGAATTCAAGTCCTGGGCACATGAACTCTCATAAAACATCTCAAACTACCACTTAAAGAACTAGAACATGAGAAAGATCCAAACTTGAATTAAACGGTACTTGAATTAAACTAAAAACCAACATAGAATTAGCTACAAGCTTCACCTCTCAGCCTTAGCTGAGAGGTTCTAGCCGAGCATAGTCATGCTACAACTAAAAACTCTGAATAAAAGCATAAAAAATAGAAAACCAGAAGTTGGAGAGTTGCAGACGCTCCACGCTCGCTTCCTCTCTCCAAAACCACGTTCCTTCCCTTCTAAGATGACCTATGAAGAGCCCCTAGGTGTCCTTTTATAGTAAGAAACCTTCCTTGCGTCGAAATCTGCGAAAGGTTACGCAGTGCGCAGTGTTTTTCGGAGTCCAGATTTAGAAAGGACTCTAGTTACACAGGGCCGACCGGTCTAGACCGGTCGGACTGGGCTTTTGAACAGTCCAGGGACTACAGCCGACCGGTCAAGACCGGTCGGACTGGTCTGTCCATGGATCCAGCAAGTGTAACCGACCGGTCATGATCGGTCGGACTGATCTATCAACCATCCAGTGTGCATGACCGACCGGTCAAGACCGGTCGGCCTTTCTTCAATGTGAACAGCCTTCATGGCCGACCGGTCAAGACCGGTCGGCCTTCTTCCATTTGCTTCTTTTTCCTTTCTTTTTCTCCTTTTTCTTCTTTTCTCTCTTCTCCTTGCTTTCTTCTTTCTTTGGTCTTCTTTCATCCTTCATCCAAAAGCTATAAAAGAGTTCTTTTGGTCCCCAATTGGATGAAGTCCACTCTCATTCCTATAATCACAAAACATGTGTTAGATAGGCCTTTAAGTCATGAAAATCATGCAAACCATGTCATGTAATGGGCAATGCAATGTATAAATTGGAGGTTCAACAGTCATGCTAGGCCAGAGAAAAGATAAGAAGCCATGTATTATCTACTATGTAAGTAGACCCTTAAACTCAGCCCAAGCAAACTACACTACTACAGAAAAAGAACTTTTAGCCGTAGTTTTTGCCTTGGATAAGTTTAGGTCCTACTTGATCGGATCCAAGATTATCATATTCACTGACCATGCCGCACTTAAGTACCTTCTCTCTAAGAAGGATGCTAAACCACGGTTGTTAAGATGGATCCTTCTACTCCAAGAATTTGACATCGAGATACGTGATAAGAAAGGAGTAGAAAATGTAGTGGTTGACCATCTCTCTCGACTTGTTCTCACCGATTTCTCTGAAACGACCGCGATCAATGACATGTTGCCTGATGAACAACTTTTTAACGTCTCCCAATTGCCATGGTATGCAGACATTGCTAACTATCTTGCTATAGGTGCAATCCCTACACATTGGAAAAAGCAAGATAAGGATAAGTTCTTCACTGAGGTGCGAAAATTCATATGGGACGAGCCATACTTATTCAAGTATTGTCCCGATCAAATCATAAGGAGATGTGTGCCCGATGATGAACAACAAAGTATCATCTCCTTTTCTCATTCACAGGCATGTGGTGGCCACTTTTCAGTTAAGAAGACCACAGCCAAAATTCTGCAATGTGGGTTTTATTGGCCCACTATGTTCAAAGACACACATGAGTTCTGCAAAACATGTGAGCCTTGTCAGAAATTGGGAGGAATCTCCCGTAGAACTATGATGCCACTCAATCCCATCTTAATAATTGAAATTTTTTATTGTTGGGGCATCGATTTCATGGGTCCATTCCCATCTTCTTTTGGAAACATATATATCTTGTTTGCCGTTGATTATGTGTCCAAATGGGTCGAGGCGATCCCATGCCGGAATAATGACCATAAAACAGTCATTTATTTCTTAAAAGAGAATATTATTTCCCAGTTTGGAACACCTCGAGTCATCATAAGTGATGGAGGGTCTCACTTTTGTAATCGCCCATTTGAAACCTTAATGAAGAAATGTGGCGTAACACACAAAGTGGGCACTCCCTATCACCCACAAACTGGTTGACAAGCTGAGATATCCAATAGGGAGATTAAACATATTTTGGAGAAAACGGTGAACCCCGATCGCAAAGATTGGTCGCTTCGACTTACCGATGTGCTTTGGGCTTACCAGTACCGCTTTTAAGACCCCTATTGAAATGTCTCCCTATAGACTTGTCCATAGAAAGGCTTTTCACTTGCCTGTGGAGTTGGAACATAGGGCGTATTGGGCAATTAAGAAGATGAATTTTGATTCTGACAAAGCAAGCTCGTTGCATAAACTTCAATTAAATGAACTTGCAGAAATCCGGAACGAAGCATATGAGAATGCGAGAATTTACAAGGATAAGACGAAAATATTCCATGATAAGAGCACTCTTCGTAAGACATTCACGATCAATCAAAAAGTCCTTCTGTATAATTCTCGCCTACATTTATTTCTGGGAAAATTGAGATCTCGATGGACCGGTCCCTACATTGTGCAAACTGTCTACCCATATGGGACCGTCGAGTTATTAAATCTAAGGAACGGTAGCATCTTTAAGGTGAATGGTCAGCGACTAAAGCCGTTCTTTGAGAAGTTTCCTTCAGAAGGTATGTCCATACCTCTGACTGATCTTGTGTATCAGGATGATTGATCTTGTACTCTGATGGAGGTATAGAGTAGTTAGGATTAGGATTTTGTTCCTTTTATTTACTTTATCATAGGTTTGTTAGAAGGATGAAGAATTCTACTTTTCACTCTCTCAGGTACTATCATTCCTCACTCCCTTTTATTTTAGAATTGCTCTCATGTTTTGCTCCTTGCACATCTTTTTACATTGCAGACAATGCAAGATTTGGTTAAGGGGTGTAGGATCACTTAGATGAATCCAGCGTTTTGTAACATTTCGAGCAATTATGTAGCAATTTTTCGATTTTTCTAAAATTCAAAACTCTTTTGGAAAACTTTATTTCTATGCATTCAAGATGATATGAGCATAAGAGAAGGAGATATGAAGTGTATGATGTTGTAAGTCTTGAACTTCTCTTAACATAACGGTTTTATATGTGAATTCCCCTATTTATATGATTGATAGAAAATTTGAACACTTTTTACACCTAGTTCACATTACCCGATTTTCATGAGTTGAAAGGATTATATGATTTGTGGATTAGCTAGACTTTGATTTAAGGTGTTGAGAAACTAAACCGGGGTACTTTGTCCATCCTTGTCCATGGGAAAATAACGAAAGATATGGATTTCTAAAAATGCTATCTACTTTAAAAGAAAAAGGAAAAGGAAGGATGAAATTGGGAATGATGAAAAAATGGTGAAAAATTCCGATTAGGGCTACCTATTACCAACCGGGGGATGGTCTACCCATAACCAAAGTCGAAATGGGACGTAGTGTGAAACCGTCGGAAGGACAGTAAGGCAAATTCCTGTCATTGGCTTGTTTTTGCTCTATATACCTTGAGATCTGTAGTCTAGTTGATCTATGAAGAAGATAATCCTGGAAATTCATGAGATGAATTTTCACTATGCACACTAGGTTGAAATTGTCCAAGTTCTTCTATTTATCAACCAATCAGCGAAAATTTCATATGGACACTTATTATGTCTTGAGAGTTTATGATTTCAATCTCTATCACCTAATTTTTCTGAATTTTATACTTGTGTGTCTTGCGATGTATAGAAGGAGAGTTGGGTTTTGGAGAATGAAACTTGTTTCACGCATGTTTTGCTGGGAAATAGCAAAATGCTGGTTGGGGGGTGTGTTGAGCTCTTAATTGTGCATATTCTAACCCCAATTCATCACTCATGATGCAAGGTTTTCATGATTTAAAGACTAATTTAATACATGATTTTATGATTGTAGGAATGAGAGGGACTCCGCCCAATTGAAGACTAAAAAGATCTCTTTAAGAACCTTGGATGAAGACCCAAGGTGGGCCAAAGAAAGAAGGAAGCAGAGAAAGAAGAAAAGATGAAGGAAATGAAGAAGATAGGGTCATGACCAGTCCAGACCGGTCAACCAGGAGGGTCACGACCGATCCAGACCGGTCGGCCATCTCCCCCGGACCATACTGAACTCACTGGACTGAAGGGATTAACAGCCCGACCGATCGTGACCGGTCGGCCAGCCCAGTCCGACCGGTCTTGACCGGTCGACCAACAGGTCTGATGGTCCCCTGAGCACGCTGGACTGTTCTAGATCAGGTTCGACCGGTCGTGATCGGTTGGCCATGCGTTCAAAACAGCAGTTTCTAAATTAGGCTCCGATTTTCTCTACGCACTGCGTACTCTTACGCAAATTCTAGATGATTCCGACGCTGCGGAGCCTCCCCACTATAAAAAGACACCTAGGGATCGTTCCTAGGGCATCTAAGAATAGATTAAGCACGGTGGGAGGCGGCGGAAGTGGATTTCGGAATTCCACAACTCCTCCTAGTTTGTTTACTATTTTTATATTTTCCTTAGTTTGTTTCATGTTTCCTTGGATCATGAACGGCTAAACCTCTTAGCTAGGGCTAAGAGTTGAAGCTTGTAGTGAATCTAAGATGTTTCAATTCGTTTAAGTTGGTTTTAAGTTGGATTTCATGTTTATGAACAATGGTTTGAAGTTTAATTCAAGTTCTAAGTAGTTTTCTTAGTCTTATGATGACTCATAGATGTTTGGAAGAATTGCTTGAGTTCTTAATTGTTATGAACTAGTCTAGACTTGTATGATCCGAGGAATTGGAGTACGCTCTAGTACTACGATTTTCATGTGGGAACTTCCTACCAAAGTTCTACTTTTTCTGGAAATTATGTACTATGTGGGACAGTGTATGTGATTTGAATAAGTTCAAATCATAATCTAGTTTTGTCTTGTGACATGATTTAATGATGGTTATGATTGTGATCTTAGCCTATTGGAATTGGGACTGACTTATGCAATTGAGTATGCTCGTCCTAGCTTGCATTGAGTGAATCATACACATTGATCTTACATATAGCAAATTGTTGGTTTAACTGCTCTATCATTCGATTAGATAGATCTTAATTTCGAGTTTAGTTGAGAAAGTGTGAGACCATAGCGAATTGAGCATTAAGGATTGCTACAAGTGGATCCTTGAACCCCTAGTGCCTTTTTATTAATTGATTACTTCAGTTTAGTTCAAAGTTACTATTTACAACAATCATCTCAAATCTGGTTGTTAGCTTTTCAATAGAAACAATTGGAAGTATTTGTGAATTCCTACATAAGTCCCTGTGGATTGACCTCGGTCTTACCGAGATTATTACTACATCACAACTCTACACTTGGGGAAGCGAAACACATATTTGTCCAACAACATATACAGAGTGGCCGATCAATCGGCCAAGCCAGTGGATCAGTCGACCACCCTGGTGATCATTCAATCAGGCCAACCGATCAATCGGCCAGGGTAAGTCTTCTTCATTTCTTTTCCTCTCCTTCTTGCTTCTTTCCTCCATCCTTTGACACTTGTTTCCTTGATCTTCAATACATGTAAAGTGACATTTTAAGCATCAAATTAGTAAAGTCTCCGTCTAGTTCCTACAATCACAAAACATGCATTACAATAGTCTATTAAACATGCAAACCATGCATAATATGTGATGAATTGGGGTTAGATTATGTACAAATTAGAGGCTCAACATTGAGATCTACCTGTAACAAGTTCGGGTGTCTAGGTGCATGCGTTTGGTGATCCAAGGTGATGCCCTTTGACTTGTGGTCCAGTCTCAGACAATCTAATGCTTCTTTTTTTTTTTTTTTTGGAGAATCAAATTCTATGGGATTGTGGTCTGAAGCGTCAGCTTTGAAATGTGACATGGTTTTTACCCCGATCAATGTTTAGACTATGAAGTTTTTGGATCGATAGATTGACTCTGCTCTAATCAAGTAATGACCTATGTTGGGTGGCCCACTTAAAGAACAATAAATCCATAAGTGTAATCCATAATACCATCCATAAGCTTGGCTTGTGTTCAGCTCTACCTCCAGCACTCACCCCAGTACTGGTCAACACTGGAAAAACTCGTTGGCCCCACCATGATGTATGTGTTTTATCCATTCCATTCATTCATTTTGCCAGATTATATTAGGCCATGAGGCTAAAAATGAGGCATATATATCCAACTCTCAAGTGGACCACAACATAGGAAAAACTAGTGATTTAAAGCTCACCATTAAAAACTTCTTACGACCCACTAGTAATGTTTATTTGTCATTTAAACAGGGGTGTCAATGGGCCGGGTTAGGGCCAGGCCTAGCTCTGTCCAAGCCCGACTCACCTATCTCAACTTATGTCGAAACCCGACCTAGACCTGTGACGGGCCACAATAGCCTAGTCCAAGCCTGGCTCAAGATATAAATGCAGGGTCCGGCCCGAACCCGACCCTAGTTAGAGCCCGACCTTTCACATAACAAAAGAAATTATCCTTTAATATTGCACTTTTCCATATATATATATATATATATATATATATATATATATATATATATATATATATATATATATATATATATATATAAAATCATCAACACTATAGGGAATAAAAGGAGTTTTAGGAGGGAGATGGATTTTTAGTAAGAATTTGTGTAAAATTTAAATTTTGAGAGGGACAATATTTTAATTTAAATTTTAAATTAAAAAATATATTCATGTCGGGCCAGGTTATCGAGCTTTTGAACCACATAGTCCAACTCTGGCCCGTTTGAAAAACGGGTTTATACTTTAGGCTCAAACCCAACCCTCAGACCTGATACTCTAGTCCAAGCCCGGCCCAATGTGGGCCAGGCCCGAAAGCCCGATGGGCCAACCCGGTCCATTGACAGCCCTGCATTTAACTAGTTGATTAGATCGCACAGACATGGGTGAAGGAAAAAAAACAAACATTAGCTTAATTCAAAACTTTTGTGGCCCTCAATAAAATTTTAGTGTTGGGCATACAATCACCACAGTTTTCTATGGTGTGGTCCACCTTTTTCTTTTGTCCACCTTATTTTTTGGGTTCAAGCCCTAATATGATCTCGAAAAATGAATGGATGGAGTGGACAAAATACATACATCAAGGTGGGGCCCACAGTTTTTGCAGCACCGTCCAGTGCCGAGGTGGGACACCGCGTACTGGTGGTGTCACTGCTGCATCCGAGTCCAGATCGCTTGGCACGAAAAAATTAATTGGGTCGTTCTGCCCATGAGGGGTAACACACAATTGAAATCAGATGGCCACCGTGATGTATGGATTTTATCCAAACTGTCCATCCATGTTTCCATATCATTTTAGGATACAAGCTAAAGAATGAGACGGTCCCAAGGCTCAAGTGGACCACACCACAGGAAGCAGCATTTATAACGATATCTAACGTTGAAGCGTTCCTAGGGCCCACCATGATGGTTAATTTCCATTCAACCTATTCATAAGGTCAGATATACATGGATGAAGCGAAAAAACCGATATCAACGGTCATCCGAAGTTTCTGTGGCCTCCCATAAGTTTTCAACAGTAGGCGTTTAATCCCCAGTATGGGGTCCACTTGAGCCTTGGAACTGCCTAATGTTTCGGCTTGTAGCCTAAAATGATATGGAAAAATGGATGGACAGTGTGGATAAAGCCATACATGACGGTGGCCCCTCAGATCCCCTGTCCGTTCCTGGCTTGGGATGGGCGGGAATAGTAACCAATACGAGTCCTTTTGGGCCAGGTGATGTTCAAGGTGGGGCCCACCATTTCCATGGCACGAGTTTCCTACAGTTGGCATGTTGGCAGGAAGGACTTGGTGTATGGACTATGAATCGAAAAATCCCTCACAATGAAAGATCCCAGACAGTAATCCTCGGGCATTTATTCAATTGAATGTAGACACTTACAGCATGCATCTTCTTACTGGTTTATCGATCCGTAGGTCGCAAATCAATAGCTGGGGATCATATCAAAGCCTTTTTAATTATTATTATTATTTTTGGGCAGTAGTCTACACATCGCAATGAATCAATTTTCTAGATTATGAGAACATGGGTGCCATTTGCCACGACATAATAACCTAAGTATAGCGTGCAAAAACCTCCACCCCAGCGTCTTGTAAAATTCTACTTCTAAACGGTCAAGTCCCATCTTTAGAACATTCTTGATAGAATTTTCCACATAGTAGGCATGTAGATGTCAATGCCATTGTCAAGGCGTAAAGATCCAGTTGTTTAGATAGGATTTATGGGAATGCATTTACATTTGATCAGATGATTGAGATTTCAAAGGGAAATATAGGATTTTGGACAATTTAATTTGTGTTACGTGTATGTCATTTGTAAAGTTGCTCCGATAGCCTCAGAAAAATTGCCGAAGCGACAAGGTATCAATAAAAATAGAGATCTATCTTCATAACACCCATGGCACAATTTTTTATTTTATTTTTTTCTTTTTTTGGGTTAGTACACACACCCCACTGTTAGTACACACACCCCCATTGTTAGTCACACGGCAATGTTAGCCACCCCCACCTAAAAATTGATACCAAGACCTCAGTGTTGAAAGAAGGTTATCTTCACACAATCTACCACATGGCAAGATAACTTATTAGTTGGGATGTGTCCCCTATTGGAGATGGCAAATGGTTCAAAATAAACATCAAATGGATGATTGATCCCAACCATCTGACCAATAGCCTTCCAAGTAGTAATAAATAATAGTTAAAAATTAAAGTAAATGTTTCTAGAGGCGAGCGAAGAAAGCCATGCATTAGATTGACTCCAGGGGTGACTTTTAAAACAATGCTGATCCATTATAGGGCCTAATAAATGGAGAAGTGTTTTTAGATACTACCCGGCAAATGTGCTAGGTGGTGAAGAGATCCCACCCCAGCAAACCATGCATGCATCTATTTTGGACCATGAGACATGACTTGTGAGCTTGGAACCCCTTAGGAATACAGCCCAACCAACCCCAAAACCCAACTCACAATAAGGCCCATAGGGCCCCGTCGAGCCGATTGGATTCCTATGTAAATTTGAAAGGCAAACCCTTCCTCAAGTGGCTCATTTTGTCATGGATTTGCAACAAACGCTAGAGGTAACAAGACAACCGCTCAGGCCCATGCCAACAAGCTCATGCAGTGAATGAGGCTCCCAAACTCGTTGTGACCAAAAGAGCAAAAACCATAAACAAGCGGTAATCCCATTGCCATCCAAATCTTTGCATAACCGGGCAGATCTTAGGATCTCTCTCAAGATATCCCCATACAATGGTAAAGGAAAACTGGCAGCTAAGTGACAATCCGGTTGTTGCTTGAGAGCAGAACAACCATTTCATCCTCCTTAGGAGGTGAAGTTACTTGTTTTACCACTTATCAAAACAAATCCACAATGCCACGTATCCTCTAACCATTCAGATCTTGCCACATAGTAATGTTTTCCCTTCAAATTACCATAAATTATCGAAATACTAGGCCAACCTCTATAAATAGAGGCTCACCCCTCTCATTTACACACATAAAGACACATAGAGGGAGACACTCTCCACACTTGAATATACACTCCATAAATTAGAAAAACTTGAGCACTTGTTACAGTTGAGAGATTTTGGTAACCTTAGGTGATTGAGAGTGGAGTTAGAGGGTACCCCATCTATCCAAACCATTCAATCTAACTCATATTAGTATCCAAGTCATCTTAACTATCCATGATCAATGAAGTAGGGTCGGGATTCAAGATCTACAATCTTTTACTTGGAGGAGTGTCTTAGCTCTCCTCTCCCTCTCCCTCTCCCATATCTCCCTGTGCACCAACGACAATCCGACCATCCATTTTCATTTCTTTCTGTTTACATTTTTCATATCTCCCTTCTCAGACACCCCATTCTCATAGGTTAAGTGATTCTTGGTTGTACGCTCTGCACGTAATCAAATTTTGAATCCAAGTGTATTAGAAGTCAAGCCTTGCTTGAACTCTCTTTTATTTTCTTTTGATCATTTGTATATTGCATTTGTGTTCTATTCCTAGCAGTAATTATCTCTTTGAAGTCATCCTAGGTTGAAACACTGTGATCTCCTTAGCGACAACTTGAGGCAATAATGGCATATTACTTGTTAATATTTTATATATAAACTGTTCATCATTCATAGACTGCATTTACCTTTCTTTTCTTTTATTTTTGTAGCTATTATCTCCTCCAAAATTACCTTACATTAAGACATTGCTATCATACTATAACATTCCGGATTTTCGCCAACTGAGGTATTGTATGTACTCGAGTGTCACTAGAAAATTTTCTAATTTGTTAAGCAAACATGGGTGCACGTACCCGTATTCAGACTCAAAATACTTAGAAAATTCCTAGAGAACCTCATTTCTGGAAATCTAAACTCAATCGAAATACGTAGATTACTCTAATACGAAAATCTACCTGAACAAGTTCGATTATACATTCTTAGAGAGGCGCTAACTTCACCCGATCGCCTAATCTTGGTCCTAACTACGAGATCTATGAATTAATGGCTGAGAACTAAGAAATCAACCATTAATTAATTTGAACACCTGAAGAACCATACAAATTCGATTAGACGTCACTAGAAAGCTAACGAGTGCGCTTGATCATCTAAATGTTAAGCCTAATCATGTGGTCGATGAATCTAGGGCTAAGATTCAGTGAACTCCACCATCAATAAATCTACTTAACCACAACATAATGAACATCTAGCTTATAAGAACCACACAACTAATGGTTTAAATCACATTCATAACCCAAATTAAACCAACGTCCCGTATAACTTAGGAATTAAGGGATGGGAATTTATTTGGCTAAAACAACAATTCTGCTAACTTCATAAAAGCCAAACTTCAAACATTGGTAGACCAAAGCCCAAACATTGTACCTAAGAAATCTCACCTCTAAATGAGCTCTAGGCCGATCGTTAGTGGGTCGTCATCCAAAAGGTTATAGAAAATTGTTCGCCTTATCATATTTGACATCCCTCACTAGACGTTAAGCCAAGGCTATGAGCCGAATCACTTAACTTGTAGCCGAGAGGGAGGCACGTGTAATGTGTGAGTCAATGCAAATAACAAAACAATTTAATTAAATTCTACCAATCGAACTTATGTGAAGTTGCGGCTTTCGGGCTATTAGATTTTGATGCAACTTAGGATCCTAGTCTTGATTATTTGTCCACAAATATTCCTAAAGCGGTGGCCCCAATTGATGATCGATGACCATTAAACATATTGTACATCATATCTGTTGATTGCTGCGTCCAAAACGCGGGCAATTGTAACTATAGGTGGATCTCCACATGTAGCAACTATCCGATGGATTAGATGGTCCCAATGGACCTAAGTGGGTCACAAATACTAGAATCAACCACCCATAGGGTTATACGACCCAAGACCAAGTTATTAAGGCCATTTATGACACATTTAGCATCATAAATAGAGCCCCTTTGGGCTTTTCTCCCCCAAATTTGAATTTTCAGAAATTGGGAGTGAAAGAGAGACAAAGGGAAAAAGAGAGTGATTGTGAGGAGTGAGTGGTTGTATTGGCTCATCAACTTGTGGATGTGATTTCTATGACCGAGTCACCGGTTCCTTCATCTAGATCATTTCCCCTCAGATTGAAGGTATGAATAGCAATCTACCTTTCAATTTCAACTCCCTTAGAACAAAACCCCATAAATCTAACATGTAACCTTGAATTGGTGTATGAATCACCGATTTCCCCAATCCTAATTCTTAGGGGCTCAAAACAGAGGGATCATTCCTCCCAAGATGTGGACCACTCATCGGTTTTCATTTATCAACCTTGATAATTATAGTTAATGAATTCATATTTGTTTAGCTACGTATGTAGAATTGTTGGGTATGTTGCTAAAATAATTAAATTGTGATTCATGTTAGTCGATTTCTTGTGCAATGAAATTCTCGAATGGATGAAGTTTGATGTTTCTAAAGCCTATTTTCTTAACATACAGTTGTTGTTGTTAAATACGTATTTTGGAATATGATTTTCATGTGCATGTTACTCAATTCGTCTTGATGAGATATTCTTCTCAGTGTAGTCTTAGTGATTTGAGATAGATCTCGCGTGAATTCGACTCAAAAAATGCTTGAGTAATAGGGTAGCCGCTTGAGGTCAACTATCCTAGACTTGTCTAATTGATCGAAGCTGAACATGGGTGATTGATTGTAATTTAAAGCTACGCGGGTCACGTGTGCCTAATGTCAGTTGCCTTAAGGGTCTCCATCATTGATCGAATCAGTCCAACGTTGGGTTAAACAAAACCATAATTGTTTTCTTTTGTCGCGCCCTAAGGAATCTAATGTACCATAATTCCCATTGTGAAAAGTCCACTTTAACCGTTAGCGCAATACGATTAGACTAAGACTCATTAGCTGGGCATGGTGGTATGGGACGTTGTGTCCGAGCTATCGACCTACAGTGGGGTTACGATCCTCCTCGTAGTGACCAATGAGTATTGATGGAGGTGATGAGCCTGTCATGTTATATAGGATTGGGTGACAAGCCCCTTCTGCCTTGATTGTGTGTTGGCTGATGAGCCTTCACTTTTGTGTGTATCTTTGGGTGATGAGCCCTAAAATAGATCAAGGGTCATGAGTTAAGATCCACTACGGCCACTACAAACCTCATGATCAGTTAAACTAGTGATATAATGGTGGTATTTTAGCTTCGCCAACCTGCTATTCGAAAATGCATTAATAAATACTCGACTAATCATGGATATATATCACCATGACTTGCATACTTTGTGTGGATGATGTTTGGTGGCGAGCCACATCAGTGTTTGCTTGAATGATGACATATAATGTTGCTTGGTCATGCATTTGCACATCATACAATTCATGCATTTGTTAGTTTAAGTAACTAATAACATGGAGGTCATAGGTTTAAGACCTGCATGGGCCATTATTTTTTTCCTTGATTCAGCAATAAAGTTATCCTTTCATTAAAAAAAGTAACTAGTTTAAGAACATTGTTGTTTTGTATGCAATCGTTACCTATGCTTGACTGTGATTGATAACCTATGTAACTTAGGGATAACGGAACCACTGAGTTGATCACCCACCTGGGACAGTATTTAAAAATCCAATCGAACTATCTTATCAATGTAGGTACCCTCGAGGCAGATGTGATAGAGGAGTATGTGGACTTAATTGAGGAAGATTTATACTTCCAGTTTACAAATGGGCATGCCTAGTGAACTGTCTTGCCACGCCTTTTTTATTACTTAGAGCCACATGCTCGGTTAATATTCATGTTCGTGATATAAATTTGGAAACATGTATTTTAGGCTACCAGCTGCGTGGACCCCTTGATGGGCTATAACAACTATATATTTTGTATATTAGTTTACATCTTTTAAATTCCATTTACACTTTATTTCTTAGTTTGACCCTTAGTTATGTTATAATGCCACGTAGACCATAATCATGAAAACATGTTTCCGCATATGCATAAGTGACACCCGAAATATTAGGTATTGAGTTCGTACTCGACCCTTGAAATTCAGGGTGTTGTAGGTTGGTATTAGAGCATGAGTTAGAGTTAACCTAGGCTTATGAACTTACCATAATGAACATGCTGACTTAGCAAGTATTCTGAAATTAGGGACATTGAATGCTAGGACCAAATCCTCGATTGATTGATAATGTTGAACTTAGACGTAACAACCAGAACATTAGGGCCACCCTAGTTAGTTTCGTTACATGCGGTGTATCAAGGGCATGTAAGTTCGACTTAAAATGAGTTAATCTGGGCTGTTGTAGCCCTATGACATGGGATTCATGTAGTAGTGCAAGGGTAAGCAAGGAAGGCGATCTTGGTTTAGTAAGAGGCCTCACCAAGTGGTATAAAATTCAGAAAACTAGAGAATGTGGACAGAGTGCCACATTGCCACAATGACATCTAAGATGCCACCGTGGTGGAGTTATGAAAAGTGGAAGTCTTATTCATAGTGCCACAGTGCCACCTTAGATTGTGGTGAAAAATCGAGTGAAAACGGACAGAGGTCCAAGGTGTCATCTATGCGCTTGTTGGTGTATGATTAGTTGGCCTTTAAAATGGCCACTAGGGCCATTTTCTCACTCCCCTCTCCCATTCATATCCCTAATTGCTTAATGATTTTGAACCTAAACTTATAAAAATGAGCACTAGAAAAACCCCGGTTGATAACGTCATGTGAGATGCTTTAGTATGCCAAAATTCATCGTAGAATAACCTAAGTGAATGTATAAAAGCCAAGGAGACAAATTTTGGAGTTGGAAATGTGAAGCATGATTTTTAGCGATTCTCGGTTCATTAACAACATGTAGTTGCAGAAAATTCTAGTTTTCAATAGGTTTGTTGCTTGTAACATTTTTGACACTTTTAGTCATTGAATTATTTTTTATAATTTTTTTGGTAATTTAATTTTAAGTTTAATTTTATGCTATCAAATTTCATCACATTCCAAGTTCTAGAAACATTATTAAAACTCTAGGAGTATCAGTTGCCTGAAATAGATGATTTTCTGGACATTTCTAAAACTATGTGGGTGTGGATATATGTTTGGGGGTTCTACCTTGAACTAGTGGTCCCTGTTGTGTGAAATCTAAATGGAAGTGTTTCTAGAATTACCATAATGGAATCTAGCCGTGCTCAAATAGTTTATGAGCTGAATAATTACACAACTTTCCTTGAATTAACTTGTGCTCAAGAGGGCTTGTGGGATCAATTTTGTTGTTATAGTCATGGATGATCTTGTGATAGTAAGACTGTGACGCCCCAAGATCTGAGTACTCTCCAATAGTATTATTCAAGACCCGAATCCCAAGCTTGTGAGTTTTAATAGATCAATCTTTATTGTAATTCACATAATTTCATCATATTTACTAGATATTTCGAGCAATCTAAAATGAAAGAATTGCTGAAACAATACTCATTGGTATAATATTAATAAAATTCAACTCTCTTGATAGTATTTTTTTTCTACATTAAAATTTAGAATTTAACTAAGCTTAAAGAATGAAACCGAATTGAGACTCAAAGTAAACCTAAATTGCTAAAAATGAATAGAATAGTAATAGAGGCCTACCTGCTCATAGTATTCCAATTTCACACCCGTGGATTGTTATAATAGGGTGAGCATAACGACCCAATAGAATGATTTTAGTAGAATCATTTCTTATCCAAAATTATCAAAATCTTATAAGCAAGAGGGATAAAAGAATTTAAATATGGATAATAAAATAACATGAATTTAAGTATTAAATTTGTAAATGTACTATGAATGTGTTACTTTGCATGAATTATTATAACCAATATCCATCATTTCTTAAAATACCGTACAAAAGTGGATGGCTACGTTGCATTAATGCCCATGCAACGGTACCTCATGGTAAGGGACCCATTTGAATATTAGTTGGTTAGACAATTGCTCCAGTTGTACTCCTGATGTATGTTCGCGTACACAATTGTACTCATACGCCGCACACAAAAGAGACTCCATAGGATCCAATGAGTTCTATGATCTTTCACTCAAGGGACACGATTGCCTTATTTGCTGGTTTTAGGGCCTTCCACTCAAGGGACACAATCACCCTACTTGCTGGCTTTAGGGTCTTTCACCCAAGGGACACAATTACTCTATTTGTTTGCTTTACATACATTCCCAAGGTAGTGCATTTCTATACACATCTCAATTTATAATAAAAGTAAACATGCACATGCTATGATCTATTACCTGATATTTTTCTAAAAATATTAATTAATGATAATTTAATTTTTTAAATTTAAAAAAATACAATAATAAATAAAAAATTATCCAAGAAAATTTTAATATTTATTTATTTTTAATCTTTAATTTTCTTTTAGAATTTGTTTTAGTCATAAACTAAATTTAATAGGTAAATTTTAAATTTTAAATTTAAACTTAAATTCATATATAATTTATATTTCTACCATTTAAAAATTAAGTAAGATTTAAATTTAAAATTACTAACTAAATTAAATCATGTATTACTTTGAATCAAATTTATCTAATTAATAATTATTATGCAGTAAACTAATTTAAACCAATGAATTCTAAAAATTCAAGTAAATTTTAAAATATCAAAAATAAAATTAGATCCTAAACTAATTAATCAGAATTGGTTACTTATTTTTAAATATAAAAAAATGATATGTTAATTTACGTTAGTTAATTCTAAATTTATTATTATAAATCAAATTATAATTTACTAGTTAACTCAATTAAATTTTAAAATAAAAATCTAGTTTAGATGTTAATCTAGATCTAAATTCGTCAATTTAAATCAAATAAATTATTTTTTTCTAAAATTAATTCATTCTAAATTTAAATAGAAATCTAATTCATCAACTTAATCATCAAATTTAGAATGTAAGTTAAAATTTGGTCTAAATTTGGTAAAGCTTACTTAAATTAATTAGTTCTAAAATTTCAAGAATTAAATAATTTTTTTAAAAATATTTAAAAATTAATGCAATAATTCAAACAAATAAGATAATTAATAAATTAGAAAATTTCAAAACTAAGTAAGATCACCTACCTAATCTACGGTGCTAGCCAAACCTTAATTATACTATATGGATTCACCCGATGTATAAGTTCAATGTACACAATATCTAAAATCGAGTCTCGCATGGCTCGCACCCCTGGACCACGTACACACTAACTATTATCTCTCTCCCCTCTCTATAAATTTAAGGTTGGATCTGCACTTAATTACGCTTAGACCTATACTTCTCATTTCATGCCATAAGCATATGTCTAAATCCCTTTTTATACTGCCTAATGCCATAAATTTTCTCATGCACTTGCTTCACACGCAAAGCTAAGTAACTCTTACAAATGTGGTGATTTAATGCTAAATCTATTGTAGTTTTTCACGAGTGAAGAAAAAGAAAAAAAAATGAACTTTATACTAATTTAATGTCAACACTAAATTTTTGGGCCACGTAAGCACATCTTATGTTGGGGTGACGTTAACACCTCTATTCCTAGCTAAAATATTTTACACATAAGTGAGCTTTAATTGTAATTAGAATACCGTTCCTTAGATATATACTTAGATGGTTCCGATAATGAATGGTTTATATTTTTATATGGAGAGTCTACATGGCGGATTCCAACCCAATAGTCTAAATGATATATGGTTTGCCACTAAATGGTTTTGATTGGTTGGACCATTTAATAGGAAGTCGGCCAGGAATTGAACTCTTTGGACAGTTTAGATTGATGATACATTACTTAGATGATGAAAGCGAGTATGATGAGATTGAATGCTCCAGATTGGTGAAGTGTGTGGAGTTCTAACGTAATCTCAATAAATTAGAAACTAAGATAGCATGGGTTGTTAGACCTCTCCCCTTACTTTTAACGTTTATTATTATTATTATTATTATTATTATTATTATTATTATTATTATTTATATGCATTTATTTCTACTATTTTTCACACATGTGTCACATGTATGTGCCATATGATTATTTCTTCTATTTTTTTACACATGTGTCACATGTGTGTGCCATATGATTATTTCTTCTATTTTCACACATGTGTGTGATTTGGTTTGGTACTTGTATACATGGATGGGTTGATGGATCAAAATTTATCCGAGTCATTACAAAGACAACTTGTCGGATTATGGAATGGGGTGGCCATTAACTGTAAGGACTTGCATAAATGGATTATTTGTAAACAAGACTAATAAAGGATGGGTAAATCATGCATTCATAGCATACATACATGCTTTTAACCAAGATTATACTTCTAGATTTCTATTGTGATTGTATGTTTCCTCTTGAACTGTTTTTAAACTATTATTATGGATTGTAATCTTGGGGAGTGTTTCTCATTGAAATAGCAATTCATGGATACAATTGCGCAATTGCATCAACGAGTGATGTGTTTTGCAGCAAGCCAACAACGCCAGTGAACCGAGATTGAATCTCTGATGTCACCCACAAACGATAAACAAGAAGAAATAATAACTAGAAGCAGAATTCAATCAAACCAACAATCCACAAGACAAGATTTACGTGGAAAAACCCTAACAAGGGTAAAAAACCATGGATGCAAAGTTCCACTATGTAAAAAAATGAAGTTATAATGAATAAAATCACCTTCTCCTATGCTCCCGTGTAAAAAGATGGCCCTTTTTGCTAACCTCTTTTATCAACGTATAGAAACCCCAATCCCATACCCTAATCCCTAATCACAGCCCTTTATATAGCATAAAATGGAAATTGGAGTCAAAATAGGAAATCGCGCGTAAACAGTTCGCGCCTAGTCGGGCGCCCGACAAATACCAAATATGTCCAGAGAGTTGTCATGAGAAACAACCAAATTTTGAGCGTCCGACTAAGCATGGTCGGGTGCCCACCCTAGGCACCAGCTACCTGGTCAACATACCATTGGGTGCCCGATTGTGTCAAAAACAGTCCAGAGACTTTTAATCTCTCTGGGTGAATTTCGGACACCCGGTCATTGATCGTTCGGGTGCTCGACCACCACAGGCTACCAAATCTGATTGTGTGTCTAGCTCTACACCTCCACAATCTCTCACTTAGAGACACATCACCAAAGATCCCTTCGTCTTCTACATCCAGAGTGTATCACCTCTCCATCTTCAAACCTGAAGACCAATCAAAGCTGAACAGAGCTTCAGCTTCTCTCGTGTGACCGCCATGGTCAACATATTAGTGGGATTCTCACTAGTCTGGATTTTTTCCAGAGCAATCGATCTATCTTCCAACAGCGAACGTATGAAGTAATACCTGATGCTAATATACTTGCTCCCTGAATGAAAAACTGAATTCTTGGCCAAGTGTATTGCACTCTAACTGTCACTGTACAACTTGCAATCTGCTTGTTTCTTGTCTAACTCTTCCATAAAACCATGCATCCATAACATCTCCTTATACGCTTCTATAGCTGCAAAATACCACACTTCTGTTGTACTGATAGATACCATCTTTTGTAATTAAAAGATCCAACTCACTACAGCACTACTCAGAGTAAAGACATACCCTATAGTGCTCCTTCTGCTGTCAATATCTCCTGCTAAATCTGATCGACATAGCTTTGTAACTTGATTTCTGATCCTTCATAACACAGCCCTACATCCACAGTACCTACCAGGTATCTGAAGATCCACTTCACAGCTTCCCAATGTTCCTTCCCAGGGTTATTCATGAATCTGCTAACAACTCCCATTGCTTGAGCAATATTTAGTCTCGTACTTACCATAACATATATGAGGCTCCCTATAGCCGTCACGTATGAGACTTTAGCCATATAGTTTCGTTCCTCCTACTTCTTCTCACCCTGCTCCTTAGAAAGCTTGAAGTGATTAGCTAATGAGTGCTAACCGGCTTAGCACCTCCCATACTGAATCAATCAAGGACTTTGGCTATGTACTCTGCCTGTGACAAAACTAATTTCTTATTTTTCTTGTCACGCTTTATCCCCATGCCTAGGATTTGTTTTGCTGCTCCCAAATCCTTCATGGCAAATTCTATAGACAACCGTCTTTTGAGATTCGAGATGTCCTTCATGCTTGAACTGGTTACAAGCATATCGTCAACATATAGAAGAATGATGATATACGACGTATCAAACATCTTTAAATAGGAACAGTGGTCTGAATGACATCTTCTAAACCTATTTCCCGACACAAAATTGTCGAACTTTTTGTACCACTACCTCGGGACCAGCGAGGCCATATAGACTTTTCTCAGTCTACACACCTTATTCTCTTTTCCTGGTGCCACGTATCCTATCGGCTGATGCATATATATATATATCATTTTAAAGTCCCCATGAAGAAATGTCGTCTTAACATCTAGCTGCTCTAGATGTAAGTCCTCTATAGCTACTATACTCAAGACCGTGCAAATTGTAGACATCTTCACCACTAGTGAAATATATTTTAATAAAATCGATACCTGCCTTTTGTTGGAACCCTTTCACAACTAGTCTAACCTTGTACCACTTTGAACCATCATGCTCCTCGTTCAGCCCGTAAACTACACTTGTTATAAAGACCTTTCTTTTCCTTTTGTAAAGTGATGAGATCTTACATATAATTGGACTCAATGGGATTAATCTCGTCATCGATAGCCTACTCCCACTTAACCCGGGAATCTAATTGTTATGCCCTTTCAAAACACTCTGGTTTACCATTATCCATCAGTAATAGATAATGTAAAGAGGGTGAGTATCGGACCTTAGGTCTCCTCTCCCGAGTGGACCTCCTCAAAATCGGTGTCTGCGACTCTGCCTCATCATGCTCTTGTGCATGCTCATCTTGTGGCATTGTAATACCTGTGTCCAGTAACTCTTCCAACTCTACATATTCTTTCACATCGGCCCTATTCTGTTTTTGTTGCAAACTGTCCTTATGCATCACTTTCTCATTGAAGACTACGTCCTTACTTCTGATGATTTTTCAATTTTTTGTGTCCTAAAATCGATAGTCAAAATCATGCTGCCCGTATCCTATAAACGTGCACCTCTTAAATTTGCATCCAGCTTGTTCTTGTGCTCTGCATCAATGTGAACGTATGGAGTGCAGCCGAACACCTTGAGATGTGTAAGGCTCACTTCTTTCCCAGTCCATGTCTCCTCTGATAAACCTGCATCCAATGGTGCTAAGGGACTTCTATTCATAAGATATACAATAGTATTCACAACATCTGTCCAAAATGTCTTGGCAACCCTGCATGCAACCTCATGCTCCTAGCGCGCTCTAAGATAGTCCTATTGATGCACTCAGCCACACCGTTCTGCTGCGGTGTCCTTGAAATCGTTTTTAATGTTTGATTCCATGTGCTGTACAATACTCTTCAAATCTCTTATAACAATACTCTCCCCCATTATCAGATTTGAGACATTTTACTGTTTTACCTGCCTCATTTTCTACCAGAACCTTTCACTTCTTAAGCACATTAAATACATTAGATTTATGCTTTAAGAAATAAACCCACAGTTTTCTACTAACATCATCAATGAAAGAAACAAAATAACGTGATCCACCAAGAGATGATACCTATGCCGGTCCCACACATCAGTGTGTACAAGCTCAAATAGATGCTTCTTTGGAGCGCGTCCTATTTTCTTGAAGTTCACCCTCTTCTGCCTATGATATAGGCAGTCCTCGCAGAATTCCAAGTCGATAGACTTCAAACCCGGTAGCTTCTCCTTTAACAACAACACTTTCACTCCCTTCTCACTCAGATGTCCCAACCTCTGATCTCATAACTGTCCATTCACTCGAGTTCATGCGACTGCAAGTGAACTATATGATCCGAAAGTCACGTATAAAGTGTCTTCCTTCTTGCCTCGAGCTATCACCAAAGCACCATTTTTGACCTTCTAGGAATCACTAGTGAATGTCGTCACATGTTCGGTATCTGCTAGCTACACTACTGAGATCGAGTTCCTTCTCAGACTTGGTACATGTCTGACATCCTTCAACTTCAAGATTGTTCCGTCTTTCTGATTCATCTGAACGTCTCCCTTGCTAACAATATTACACAACTCATCATCACCCAGGTAAACTCACTCAAAGTCACCTGACACATAATCACGAAGAATTTCTTTCGACGAAGTGACGTGAAACGAAGCACCCGAGTTTATAACCCAAGACTCATTCCGCACATCAAGAGACAAGATTAACGCTTTCATGTCACTCTCCTCAGAATGATTCACAAAATCCTTCCCACCTTGAGAGCTTCCTTCTTGCTTCTTAAGTGTCCTGCGATCACACTTCATGTGCCCCTTCTTCCCGCAATGCCAACACCCGTCCTTATCTTTCGGTCCTTTAGACTTCTTCCTCGACTTAGAATGTCCATGTTTATTACTTCGTCTATTTTGGCGATCTTCCTCTCTCTTCAATATTTAGAGCATTCCCAGATTCCCCTGAAATTTTTGATGCCTTCCTTCTAGATTCTTCGCTGAGAATTAGACCTGTCACATCATCAAATTTCAACTTTGTCGATCCTGAAAAATTACTCACGGCAATCACCAAACCATCCCAACTGTTTGGAAAACTGGACAAGATCAATAACACCCTGACCTCATCATCAAAAGTGATACCAACGGATTCCAATTCAGTCGTGACTGTATTGAACGCATTTAAGAGTTCAGCCATGCCCCCACCGTCTGACATCTTCATGTTGAATAGCAGCTTCATGAAATGAACCTTGTTGGACGTTTAAGGTTTCTCATACATCGCACCTAGTGCATGCATCAATTCTTTTGTGGTCTTCACCTTAGATATATTGAAGGCAACGCTCTTTGACAAAGAGAGTCGGATCGTTCCCAACGCTTTTTGATCTAAAAGAGACCACTCATTATCTGTCATCTTCTCCGATTTCTTCTCTTTTCCTTCTAGAGGAATATAGAGGTCCTTTTAATACAAATAACCATCCATCTGCATCTTCCAGAAGGCAAAGTTTGAACGATCAAACTTCTCAATTCGTGTCTTCCCTTCTTCCGTCATCTCTCCCACTTAACCTAAACTAATAGCTCTGATACTAGTTGTTGCATAGCAAGCCAACAACGTTGGTGAATTGGGATTGAATCTCTGATGTCACCCACCAACGATAAACAAGAAAAACTAATAACTAGAAGAAGAATTCAATTAAACCAACAATCTACAAGACAAGATTTACTTGAAAAAACCCCAACAAGGGTAAATAACCACGGATGCAAAGTTCTCCTATGTAGAAAATGAAGTTACAATGAATAAGCTCACCTTCTCCTATGCTCTCATGCACAGAGATGGCCCTTTTTACTAACCTACTCTCTCTCTCTCTCTCTCTCTCTCTCTCTCTCTCTCTCCTTGAACGTATAAAAACCCTAATCCTATACCCTAATCCTGAATTACATCCTTTATATAGTATAAAACAAAAATTGGAGTCAAAATAGGAAACCGCGCGTAAACAATTCACGCCCGACAGATACCAAATATGTTCAGAGAATTGTCATGAGAAACAACCAAATTTCGGGCGTCTAACCAAGCATGGTCAAGCCCCCACCCTGGGCACTTAGCACCCGGTCAATATACCATCGGGCGCCTGATTGTGTCAAAAATAGTCCAGAGACTTTTAGTCTTTCTGGGTGAATTTCGAATGCCTGGTCACTGACCGTCCGGGCGCCTGACCATTGCAGGCTAGCAAATATGATAGTGTGTCTGGCTCCACACCTCAACATGATGTTGAGAACGAACAGATGCCTGCTAACATGGAGCAGGACATTGATGTTAGGGACAAGTGAACATACTTATTCCAAGAGGAGCACAACAATCTTGCGGTTCAAGAGTAGATGCTTTGGTTTTTCCCTTTTTTTGTTTTTTTTTTTTTTTTGAATAAGACCCGGCCCGAACCCTACCTGGCCTGAACCTGAACACCACAACCCGACCAGGCCCGACTAAAAGCAAATAAAGGTGCTGCTAGTGTGTCTCTAAACTGAGACCAGCTGGCTGATAAACTCGGACTCAACCAACTGGGCTGTAGGCCCTTCCACTTTGGTTTTTCCCTTCTATATTGAGAGACTTTGTTATTATTTCTTTTATTTGGGCTTGTCACTTATGTTATGATGCTCACTTGAGAATTTTAATGAAGTTTACATGAAAAGAGGATTTTCCCTAAAAGTTAACACCAGGATTTCAAGAATGATTGCTATAAACTTGGGCTATGAAATTCGGGATGTTACACACAAAAAAATTTCCAAGGAAAGGTTTTCCAACATCTCAATGAGTGATAGAGAAAGAGAGGCAAGTTAAAATGTTTCTCTGTTTTTCTTTTTCTTTTTTTTTTCTTTTTTTTCTTTTTTTTCTTGTTTTCTTTTCTACATAAACTGATGGGGTTTTCCACATCAGTCAATAGGAGAGATTGGTGCATCCTGGGTATGGTCGAGCGCCCGGACCAAAAGTGGTCGGGCGACCGAAATTACCCAAATGAGGTAGAAAGTTGCTGGACAATTTTGACAGCAGTCGGGCGCCCGATGGTCTTGTGACCAGGGGCCTGATGCCCTGAGCGGGCGCCCAACCAAGTTGGTCCGAGCGTCCGAAATTGGGAAGTTCCTTTTGGTTTTCTCCCTGGACAGTTTTTGTTTGGGTGGGCGCCCGACGGCCCTTTTGACCGGGCTCCCAACCCTGCACGGACTGCTTATACACAATTTCCTATTTGGGTTCTAATTCCTCCGGTTTCCTACTTAAGAGGTTCCAAATCGTGGTTAGGGCATCCCATTAAGGTGTTTTCACATCCAAGGTGAGAGAGAGAGAAAAAGAGGAAGAGAGAAAGAGAAAAGAGAGAGAGAGAGAGAGAGAGGAAGTTTGTAGAAGGGAGAAGTTGCTTGAAGAGGAGTTCTTCTGCGCAACCATCGCCTCAGCGCTTCTACATCCTCGTGATCGGTGAGATCCTCCTATTTTTCATAGTTCTCTTGTTGTTTATCCATCCCTACGTGGGTGAAGAAGGTTTGATCCAAGCGGTGTGTGCTTGTCATCGGTTGTAACGCTCTACTTCATAGTGGATTGTTGATCTGGACTAGGTCCCGTGGTTTTACCTCTTTCGAGGGTTTTCCACCTAAAAACTCCTTGTGTCGTGTGGTTAATGCTTTATCTTTGATTATTGCATTATTACATCCCATAATTCTAGTTTTGGGGGGCGAGATCCGAACGCTTGTGTGAAATGCACCCAACATAAACCTTATGCAGATTTTCTTCACATGCATCCTGCCAGAAGCTAGACTAAAGATCACAAACTTTTTCCTGAAGTCAATGAATTCCCAACACGAACAATTGTGGTTCCTCTGTGGCGACGAAGGTGAGATTAAGGTGTCTTAAAGAAGGTTTATGGATTCCAATGAAGTGGACGTGGGAACGCTTAGAGAAGGTTTATGGAATCTCCACCTACTTTTCAGAGAAAAGCTTTCTAAATCATATTAATTGTCTTTTATCTTTTCAAAAGATGCATGCTTCGGCTTCTAGATTAAACATTTAGCACACTGGCATAAATCCTTTCAGATAATCAGATGCTATAATCTACTTTTATGCATGTGGACTTCTCATATTCCAAAACTAATAGGCAATAGTTACTGTTGTAGAATAAAGTTGGTCGTCGAAGAAGTATAAAAGATATGCGACCAGTGAGCGTCTCTCCATAAAAGTCGCGACCAAACCATCTGACTAGCGAGCCTTCCTGCTCACGTCTTGTGTATCACTCAGACCTGCAACTGCCTATACATTCCCGTTATGCGAGCAACTCTGCTCTTAGTCGACAAACGAGGTTATCTATGAGTGTGAGCAGCTCTGCTCTTGGTCGTTGAGTGGGGAGACCCCCATGTTATGTGAGCAGCTTCCATCATGTGAGTAGCCCCAGTCATGTGAGCGGCTCCAGTCATATGGGGAGACCCCGTTATGTGAGTAGCTCCCGTCATGTGAGCAGTCCCCGTTATGTGAGCATCTCCTGTCATGTGAGCGCAACCCTGGTCTCTGATCTCTGGCAAGGACATCCCTCGTCTCATAGTACCAGCAGCCCATATAGGCCAGTTTTGACTTGTTTCTATTCGTAGCTCCGAACATCTCCATCAAGAGACGTAATCAGCTAAACGTCTAGAGTGGTTAGGCCAACCCCTTATCTAAGGATTAACAAGATAATCACCTTACCCCCTGAAATCAGCAGTGATCTTAACGGCTTGTGTAACAGACTGGATCACCCGGATCTGTATAAATAGATGGCCCCACAGATGATAAAGGTACACAATCTCTAAGCTTACGTTTCACACTTCATCTTATCAAGTCACCTCTGACTTAAGCTTCGGAGGGCCAACGACCAAGCATCAGCTACCCTCAGTTTTCTTCTTTGGCTTTCAGGTTTGGAGGGGAGCTCACTTCGAGAAGGGCGTATACTTGGGAGGGACCTGTTACCAAAATCTGACGTCAACAATTACCATTTTATCTGCTTGTGTAATATCATACCAACACAAGCTTTTTGGAAATTAACACTATAGTTTTACAAGATTTTATGCAAAAAATGAAAATAAGTTGGGTATTTATAACCAGGTCCAAGTGTAGTATATGTAATTCGTTAATAGGAATCCGTATGAACACAAAACTAAGTGTTAGTCTTTCAAAAGCATGATTGAATAATTACGTTATTTTAAGAATGGTAGTTAGTAAGAAACAAAATGAGCTCAAAGGTCACCTCTGAAAAGGTGTGCTTGCTAAAAAGAGACAGGTAGATTAAGCTCAAATTCATGAACCTATAGAACAAAGAGTGGCTGAAATTACGCCTCGAAAACTTTGCAACAAGCTCAGGTGCCTGACAGAGATCACAGGTATCAAAGTAACTGTGGAAGAAATTGGCATTACTAGAGATTATGAGCACACAGGGAAAAACTACAAAAAATGATAATCTGCGTGTCACGAGGATTATCTAGGCACCGCCGGCAGGTCCAATTGGGCGATCCACTTCAGAGATCTTTCCATGGGAGAACCGTGAGAGGGTCTGAAACAAACCGCAGGATCCATTTCGAAACTGCGCTGCTGGCAGACTCCAAAGCTCCATTGAGGCAAGGCCGACCGGGGCTGTTTCCTGCGTATCGCAAAAAGCTACTACCGCCTGCCCCCTTCAAAATCATAACGAGGAAGAGCAAACGACAAATAACCCTCAAGTAGTTGAACACTTCGCCAATTCCACCTCGAATTTCAAAGAATCCAAATCAAAATTGTGGAGGCTTTTTCACTCCATTAATGAGACGAACCAATCAACGTTGAAAGCAACTCGAAAATGGTGGTGGAAATGTTCAAGATTGATTGCCCCAACATCTGGCTCATGTGGGACTGGTGGGTGCGTGTCTAGTCTATCAAGAGGGGGTAAAAATTTAGCATTGTATTTCCCTCAAGGGAAGTTAACGGGGTTGCTAACGGCCTGGCCCATTTGGGCAGGGCCTCCCAAGTTCATTGTTTCTTTCGGTCTCCTTCTGACCTTCCCAGAACCATTTGAGGAAACTTAGTCCTTGATAGGGCAAGCTTGGGTTCACTCAAAGGGTGCTGACCCTTCTTTCTCATTTTCCCTACTTTATTTTACTAGGTATACGATATATGATAGGCGGCCTCCGGCAAGTATTTTTGTTGCGCCGTTGGGCTAGCCCAACGTCCCATGTATATTGTTCGCTCGCCTCAAGTGTAAGGCTGCGATGTAGTAATAAATCTCGGTAAGACCGAGGTCGATCCACGGGGAAAGAAGTAAACAATTCCAACTACTCTAATAACTAGAATCTAAGAAGTTTAAGAAAGTAGTTTTTCACATAAAATAGGAAAATCTGAAATTAAGAAGAACTAGAGCATCAAGGATCCACTTGTAGTAGTCCAATGCCAATCCATTCATCCAAGTACAACACAATTAGAATCAAAGTCCTATCTCTCATCTAATTGGAAGATATAACATTTAAGCACAACAATCCCACTTAAATCTAGAAATCAGATTTCTAGTTCTAATGAAGCACATAGAACTTGAACTCGTAGCCTTCGGAGTAACAGCCATGCCTATGGGCTATGGCATGCTCAAGGGTTACTACAATTTGAATTCAAACAACCCAATCATGGTAATCTTAGAGAATTGCAAGGAACTCATGTCCGGAGCACACAAACTCTCACAAAACTTCTACAAAACCAAACTTTATTCAAACTAGAACTTCAAAATCCAAAATTAAGAAAAGGGTACTTGAAATAAAAGAATTAAAGCATTGGAACCAACTACAAATTTCACCTCTAGCTCTAGCTAAGAGGTTAGCTAAGGAAAAGCATATTAAAACTAGAACTAGAACTAAGAAAAGGAAGAAAAACTAGCTGGAGGAGGGTAGCCTCCTGGGACTTGAACTCCTTGCTTCCCACGTCCTTGGTTGATTTGGAATAGAAGAGAGCACCTCCTTTTATAGTGCAGCAATAGTACAGCAACATAGCAGAATTTGTTTCGCCTGGTACGGCTTAACCAATGGTCGGATTGCCTTCAAATTTGGTTTGTAGCTTCCTTGTAATGTGATCTTCCTCATAGATGATTTAGATTTCCAAGATTATCCTCTGAATGGGCCCACCAATCACATCACCGACCGCCTCTCAAAATCGCGCACTTTGGGTACCTTCAGAACCAGTCATCTTGCTTTCAACGCCCTGGAGTGTACAGAGGTCGGATTGATCTCAAATTTTAAACATTGGTAGAAAACTTCATCCTCTACATGATAGACGTATTAGATTGTCCAAAACAATCCCAAAATGTGGTCCTAAAATTAGAAAACTTAGGGCTTTTATAAACTCTGTGCAGTTGGATCTTTCTGGATGGTCCATCTTTCTTCAACCGGTACGATCAAACCACACATCCTTTTGATCTGAAACTTTTGTGGTTATTCATATATGGATGTGTTCTAAAATATGGTCAAAGTAGATTCTTCATATCATCAATGATGAGTCCTCTGGACCGGCCCAGAGTTGAACAGCGAAATCTGGAACTTTCTGGACAGTTCGTATTGTTTTGGCCACCACGGTCAATCCGTAGCTCCGATCAACACGAAACCACTTGGGTTAGTTCGGCGTCGAGCTCCTCTTCGACATGGATGTATTGGATTTCCAAATATCATCAAGATGGCTTCAGAAAACTGGTCCGAAAAACCAGGTGCGGGAATACATTGCTGTTTTAGAATCTGGAATCTGAAACTTGCATGGCCGACCGGTCACGACCGGTCGGACAGGGCTGGCCGACCGGTCATGACCGGTCAGGCCCTCTTTGGCAAGCATGGCCGACCGGTCAAGACCGGTCGGGCTTCCTTGGCCTACCGGTCAAGACCGGTCGGTCTCTTTTTCTTCTTGTTTTCTTCCTTTCTTTCTTCTATTTTCTTCTTTCTTTGCTTCTTTCTTTGCTTCCTTCTTCCTTCAGCCCTCCTTGGGCCTTCATCCAAGGTTCTAAATCAGCTCTTTTGGTCATCAATTGGGTAAAGTAACTCTTATTCCTACAACCACAAAACATGTATTTGATTAGTCTTTAAATTATGAAAACCATGCATAACATGTCATGTAGTGGGCAATGCAATGTATAAATTGGAGGTTCAACACACCCCCCAACCAGCTTTTTGCTAGTCCCGAGCAAAACATGCGTGAATAAGTTCAAACCTCCAAACCCAACTCTCTTTCAGAAACCATGTTTCTATCCATTCCAAGATATACAAGTATAAAATTTGGAGAAATTAGGTGATAGAAGCTGAAATCTTGGACTCTCAAAACATAATAAGTGTCTACATGAAATTCTCGCTGATTGATTGATAAATAGAAGAACTCGAACAAATTCAACCTAGTGTGCATAGTGAAAGTTCATCTCATGAGTTTTTGGGATCATCTTCTTCATAGATTATGTAAACTAAGGATTTTAAAGTGCACAGAGCAACAACAAGCCTATGACAGGAATTTGCCTTACCGTCCTTCCGACGGCTTTCACACTACGTCCCATTTTCGGCTTTGGTTACGGTTCAACCATCCCCCGGTTGGTAATAGGTAGCCCTTTTCGAAATTTTCCACCATTTTTCCTTCATTCCCGATTTCATCCTTTCTTTCCTTTTTCTTTTAAAATTAGATAGGATTTTTAAAAATCCATATCTTTCATTATTTTCCCATGGACAAGGATGGACAAAATACCCCGGCTTGGTTTCTCAACACCTTTATATCAAAGTCTAGCTAATCCACAAATCACATAAACCTTTCAACTCATGAAAATCGTGTAATGTGAACTTGGTGTGAAGGTGTTCAAATTTTCTATCAATCACAACAATAGGGGAACTAACATATAAAACCATTATGTTGGGAGAAATTCAAGACTTACAACATCACACACTTTGTATCTCCTCTTCTTATACTCATATCATCTTGAATGCATGGAAATAAGGTTTTCTAAAAGAGTTTTGAAATTTTAGAAAATTCGAAAAAATTTGCGCATGTGAGGCTCGAAATGTTGCAACATGCTAGATGAGGAATCTCATCTCACCCCCCAACCAAATCTTGCATTGTCCTCAATGTAAAAAGATATGCAATTAGCATGAACATGAGAGCAATGGTAAAATATGAGAGAGTGAGAACAATAGTACCTGAGATAGCAAGTTGATCAATTCTAGCATCTTCCATTGTCTCGATGAGACTTATTTAATCCTAATTTCAAAAAAAAATAAATCCTAACCTACCTACCTACCTACCTTTGATTAGTCTGATCGACTACATGATCAAATTTGAGCAGAATCTTCATGAATTTCAATAAATTTCTCATGAGGACCATCCAAAGTCCTGCTCGACAGTAGACATGGGTGCTTGTCTCCATTGAAGTCCAACATTTATGTGCACCACATGCATGATAGGAGGAGATAAGAGCAGCAAAAAGATATCTCCTCAAATTCTGATTTGGGTTATGATTGATTAAAAATGGGTCATCCCAATCAGAATTTTCAATGGGCTGAAGGACCCATGATGGTGGAGAGACACTCATCAAGTTTTCATTGGTTAAAGTTGTCTCCTCCACAATTTCAGAATTGTACGGTGCTTCCACAAACAATGGTAAAGAGTGTAAATCAGTGGAAAGGTGTTCTTCAGGCACCGGCACCGTGTCTAACAAAATGTCCAACTCCTTAATCATCTCATCATCAAGATCATAAGATTGGGCCAAGCATTCCTCTAGGAAATCGAGATAGTTGGATGAAGGATCATGATCTTGCTTGAGTGAGTGCAAAAATTCAGTTTCGATGGTGAGGGACTCTCTCTCTATGGAGTTGAATTCTTCCAAACTAGGTTCTCCATAACTAGTATGAGGCACCGAGTCGGAAGTATGCAAGGCTTTAACAATCTCTTGAATAATGGGGTCGTTTGAATTTTCAAAGTGAGCCAAGCATTCGTCCAAAGAATCTGAATTTTCACTCATGGGAGTCTCATTCTCCACATTAAAATTAAACATGGCAAGTTGGTGGAGTGACTCAAAAATATCAACTTCGGCCGTCTCTCTAGCATGCATATCCTCTAGAGACTCATAATCATTATGCCCTTGGGAAAAAGAAACCATAGGTTCATAACCATTCACCAAACCCTCATTGTAGGCAACCCCACTACCACTTTCAAATTTTATGGATTCCTCGGGTTCGTCAACCGTCATTGAAATCTCTTCATCATTAAGTTCAAAGCATCCAAAAGAGATAGTGGACTCACCATAATTGATGATGACATTGGGATCATCGAAATCAATCTCCTTTAAAAGTCTATCCATTAAATCCGAAGAAGGTGGGACTTGGATAGCCCCATCCTCCACATTGTTGGGGATTGATTCGGTGTTCCCAATGTTGGGTTTAATATTTTGAGATGGCGAGAGGTTTTGTATGTATTGCTCAGTTGTTTCCATAAACTCTCGCAGCACATCCTCAAGAGTTCGTGTCGGTTGCGGCTCATGAGAAAGAAACTCTTGAGGATAGTTGTTGGCATCCATGGTTGGTTCCTCCCTTGAATAAGGAGAATGGTGGTTTTCTCAATTAAGACCGTACGCATTGTAGGATGAAAAGTTATATGATGGTTGATAGGCATATCCATACAAGTAATCACGCATTGTCTTAACCGGTTGGCTACTATTCACCTGTTCCTTTTGTTGTTGCACACCTCTTACTATAACCGGTGGAACACTCATGTTATTTTCAATCCGGTAATCACGTAATGTTTTTCCCGGATGATTATCCAATTTTGCTTCGTTCCGGTATTCCCCCATCGTCTTACATCGTGTCTCAATATGTGTATTGTTTTCATTAATGTAATCATGCATCGTCTTACGTGGGGCGGCAGTGGAGGTTGATTGAACCTTAGAAAAATACTTATGCTCATAATGGTTCCAATCATAAAGACTTTTAATTTCTTGGTCTGACATCTCATCTTCCAAAAGATGCTTATATGCACCATTCGTCCAATCATACATGATGAAATTTTAAGAAATTGAAAACTACCCTAATATAAAAAAAAAGAACAAAAAGAAGGGATATGGGAAGATGTTACCTAATAGAGTGAGATCTATGTCAGCAACAATATCCTACAAAATCAAAAAAAAAAAATTTGTTAGTAATCTAAAAAAAAAATCAGAAAATCTACTTCTATAAAAACTGAAAATCCTACCTAAGATTACTCTATAGCTACTAGAACAATTAAAACCGTTTAACTTTTTTCCCGGCAGCGGCGCCAAAAACTTGTTCGCTCGCCTCAAGTGTAAGGCTGCGATGTAGTAATAAATCTCGGTAAGACCGAGGTCGATCCACGGGGAAAGAAGTAAACAATTCCAACTACTCTAATAACTAGAATCTAAGAAGTTTAAGAAAGTAGTTTTTCACATAAAATAGGAAAATCTGAAATTAAGAAGAACTAGAGCATCAAGGATCCACTTGTAGTAGTCCAATGCCAATCCATTCATCCAAGTACAACACAATTGGAATCAAAGTCCTATCTCTCATCTAATTGGAAGATATAACATTTAAGCACAACAATCCCACTTAAATCTAGAAATCAGATTTCTAGTTCTAATAAAGCACATAGAACTTGAACTCGTAGCCTTCGGAGTAACAGCCATGCCTATGGACTATGGCATGCTCAAGGGTTACTACAATTCGAATTCAAACAACCCAATCATGGTAATCTTAGAGAATTGCAAGGAACTCATGTCCGGAGCACACAAACTCTCACAAAACTTCTAAAAAACCAAACTTTATTCAAACTAGAACTTCAAAATCCAAAATTAAGAAAAGGGTACTTGAAATAAAAGAATTAAAGCATTGGAACCAACTACAAATTTCACCTCTAGCTCTAGCTAAGAGGTTAGCTAAGGAAAAGCATATTAAAACTAGAACTAGAACTAAGAAAAGGAAGAAAAACTAGCTGGAGGAGGCTAGGTAGCCTCCTGGGACTTGAACTCCTTGCTTCCCACGTCCTTGGTTGATTTGGAATAGAAGAGAGCACCTCCTTTTATAGTGCAGCAATAGTACAGCAACATAGCAGAATTTGTTTCGCCTGGTACGGCTTAACCAATGGTCGGATTGCCTTCAAATTTGGTTTGTAGCTTCCTTGTAATGTGATCTTCCTCATAGATGATTTAGATTTCAAAGATTATTCTCTGAATGGGCCCACCAATCACATCACCGACCACCTCTCAAAATCGCGCACTTTGGGTACCTTCAGAACCAGCCATCTTGCTTTCAACGCCCTGGAGTGTACAGAGGTCGGATTGATCTCAAATTTTAAACATTGGTAGAAAACTTCATCCTCTACATGATAGACGGATTAGATTGTTCAAAACAATCCCAAAATGTGGTCCGAAAATTAGAACACTTAAGGCTTTTATAAACTCTGCGCAGTTGGATCTTTCTGGATGGTCCATCTTTCTTCAACCGGTACGATCAAACCACACATCCTTTTGATTTGAAACTTTTGTGGTTATTCATATATGGATGTGTTCTAAAAGATGGTCAAAGTAGATTCCTCATATCATCAATGATGAGTCCTCTGGACCGGCCCAGAGTTGAACAGCGAAATCTGGAACTTTCTGGACAGTTCGTATTGTTTTGGCCACCACGGTCAATCCATAGCTCCGATCGACACGAAACCACTTGGGTTAGTTCGGCGTCGAGCTCTCTTCGACATGGATGTGTTGGATTTTCAAATATCATCAAGATGGCTTCAGAAAACTGGTCCGAAAAACCAGGTGTGGGAATACATTGCTGTTTTAGAATCTGGAATCTGAAACTTGCATGGCCGACCGGTCACGACCGGTCGGACAGGGCTGGCCGACCGGTCACGACCGGTCAGGCCCTCTTTGGCATTACTCCAGCAAGCATGGCCGACCGGTCAAGACCGGTCGGGCTTCCTTGGCCTACCGGTCAAGACCGGTCGGTCTCTTTTTCTTCTTGTTTTCTTCCTTTCTTTCTTCTATTTTCTTCTTTCTTTGCTTCTTTCTTTGCTTCCTTCTTCCTTCAGCCCTCCTTGGGTCTTCATCCAAGGTTCTAAATCAGCTCTTTTGGTCATCAATTGGGTAAAGTAACTCTCATTCCTACAACCACAAAACATGTATTTGATTAGTCTTTAAATTATGAAAACCATGCATAACATGTCATGTAGTGGGCAATGCAATGTATAAATTGGAGGTTCAACATATATCCAAGTTTCTTCTTAATGAACATCAGATTTCCAAAAAAATAAAATAATAATAAATAAAAAAATCGAACGGATTCCAATTACATTTGGAAAAGGGAATTTATTTGATACTCTAGTAGTGTGTGATACTTGGTACATAGGAACCCAGAAATTGTACACATGACATGCATGAACTGATTAGATTTTGGACCTATGGTTGCTGAGGTACATTACCAAAATCAAATTGAGCAATCCTAACTGCTGATTCGTGGAAACTTGTCTGTTGAAACCGGATCGTTGGACATTATTACATTTTTAACCGTCCCATCATGGTACACCAATTCTACAGTCAGAAAATCAAATAATCTTGAAGTAAGCTCTCACCTTTCCTTAAAAATAAGATGCGAACATCAAGCCCTTTAGGGTTTATCAGCGTAAGAGGCGAGTGATGCCCACATCTCTTTGGCTCGATGAAGGGCTTGGATCATTTCTGGTGACATGAGGAGCATTCAAGACCTTACACATGTGTTCGGCATGTAGAAGACCCTACAATGGGAAGACACGTGTGTAGAAATAATAAAAAAATCACCCCGGAAGAACATGGAGCATGAATAAAAGAGGAGCTAGTAGAAGACCTGACCACTAGTCACCAAGCGCCCAATCAATGGTCATCAAGCGCCCGAAATTCATCTATTTTTTAGTTTAGTCGCTGGACTATTTAGATGACCAGTGGTCACCGGGCGCCCGATGACTGCGCGACTTTTTTTTTTTCATTTTTTCTTAAGTATTAAGGGTAGTTTGAACTTTTCCTTTCTTAGTAATTATTTTTTTAGGAGGTTAAGTCCTAAACATGAATTTCAGTTGATTATTGAATAAACAAAACCTTTTGGTTGCCTCCTCTCTTCTCTTGGTGGATTCCTCTCTTCTTCCCTTCCTCTCTTCTATCTTCTTCTATCTTTTTTACTCCAAGTTTCTTCTTCTAAGGTAATTCTGTTCTTCCCTCTTTCTTCTAAACCTATTTTCTCACATTCTTTACAACCCAAATCTGAGATTTGATTCAAAACCCTACTTTCTCAGATTTTTAATTCTCTAATCTGGAAAATCATTTAATCTCCCGGACTAGTGAATCCCATTTAATCTCTAATATTTGAAATCCATACTACGTGGTTGTGATGATGGCCCACATTATTGTATGTGTTCCTTCTGATTTTCTTAACTTTGATGGTGAATGTTGAATGTTTAATTGTTATTGCTTATGTTATTCCACTGGATTATTTATGACCACATGCATGCATCATAGTTGGACGGTCCTGCATCAAATTTTGGTATCAAAGCTTTAGAGTTCTGCATGGTTATCTTATATCGAGTTATCAAATTAGGGTTTCACTTTAGGTCAGTTTAGAATTTTTTTTCAGATTTATAAAGTTTCAAAAAATAGAAACTTTCCATTTTTAGAAAGTTTCCATATTTGGAAAATTTACAAATTTTGGTTATAGTGTCCAAATTTAGTGTTTTTTAGACTTAGAAAGTCTGATTTTTTAAATTTGCTATTTTTAGAAAATTTTACATTTTTGAAAAGTTTTCAAATTTAGAAAATTTCTTAAATTAAAATATTCTGGTTTGTTGAGTTTAGGCTTAGAAAGTGTGTCAGTTCATGCATCATCATAAGATTAAAATCATGTCATCCATATTGTGAGTCACCCAGTCGGTAGAGTCTCCCCGTAATGAATGTAGTCTAGGCATTTGATATCTTCAGGCCCATTAAGTGCTGTTGTGTGGCCTTCAAGACCCAATGAAAAGCTGAACTCTAATGAGTTAACCTATTTTAATAGTCACATAGACCCACAAACATTCATTGATAGACTTGAAGACTCGGGCTACTATTTTGATTGGTATAATATGTCAGATAGCCGTCGAGTGAGGTCTGCCAAGTGGAAATTAGTGAGCCAAGCCAAGTCATTTTGAACAAATTTCGAACGACAAATTGAGTGGAGAGGTGAGGCCCCGATCTCACAATGGGACGAGATGAAAGAGCATTTGAAAGAAAAATATTTTTCCATCTTTTATCATTAAAAGCCCTTGACTTAGAAGAGAATTGCCCTACCTTCTCATCTAGAAAGAGAGCCCATATGGTCACCACCTCCTTGTAAAGTAGTCCAACCCATCATTAAGAAAATCTCAGCTTCTGAACAATTTGAAGAGTGTTTAACACCAATTATATTTCCTTGGGAGCGAGATAATACCTACGTGAATGGTCAGTTGGAAGAATCTAAGGAGGTTGTTTATGAAGTGAAATAGTACGTGCCTAAAATCAATAGTGATGATATAGAAAAAATTGAGGTATCACTCACCATTGTTGGGCATGAAGAAGGTGTGCGCTAGTTATGAAAGGGTCGAAGAGTTCGAGACCGCACCACTTCCAGATGTCTTGTGTGATTTAATTAATGGAGAATCCCAATCTAAGTCTCTTACCATAGTGAACACAAATAAATTTGAAAAAGAGACTAGAGGGGATATGATGGAAGACACCCACATGACTTGGGATATCCCACCAGATGATTTATGGGATGAATTTCTACCTAAATGGGACATTCAACACACAATCGATCTTGTCCCTAGGTCGATCCTGTCAAGCTTTCCTCCATACCAGATGAACCCTGTAGAAAATACAAAAATGCAGCGTCAATTTGATAAACTTCTCGAGGAAGAATTCAATAAGAAAAGTTTGAGTTGGAGTTTTGTTTTGTGCGCCACGTCTGCCCTTTTCACTTCCAAGAACAATGGTATATGGTGCACATATGGGCATATCTTGGCCGTCCACAAAGCTTCAGTCAAGTATCACGCCACCTTGCGACGTATTCACTTCATGGTGGATATGATGGTCAGAGCCCCTATCCTGCATCTTGATGATATTTTGGATATAATGGCTAATGCCAAGATCTGCTCAAGACTTGGTATCAATAGTGTGTGTTCTTAAGTATTGGGATACTTGAAAATCATCCTTGTTTATAACACTTATAATGAAGATCAACACCTCAATCAGTTAGAGCGGACCCATGGAATCCTAAAGAATAATAAGTTATGTGTCACCCATGAGAAGTGTCCTTTTGCTACAGTACTTTTTCAAGTTCTAGATCATATGTTTGTTTATTTTCATAGGATTGTTTATTTCAAGTTCGTCGCTTTTTCAGAGTGTCATTTAGCTTCATTCATGTTTGTCTCCCAAAGGTCTTCCGAGTCAGCTGATGCATTTGCACAACACATTTATGAGTTGCATACATATATTAGATAGTAGATTATATTAATAGAAGCAATGATAGTTATAAACATTCAGCTGACTTGCATCGTAAGTCACAAGAATTTCAGGAAGGAGATTATGTAATGGTAAGGATGAGGCTTGAACGGTTTTCCAAAGGGACCGCTAAGAAATAACAAGCTCGCAGTGCTGGACTATTCAAAATATTATAAAGAATTGGGTCCAACCCGTATAGGATAGACCTTCCACCAGAAATGAGAATTAATCCAACGTTTAATGTGAAAGATCAAGTCATTTACCCTAATCCTACCATTGATCCTTCTTCTCTTTCATGGCCATACTCTGAGTTTTCTTCTCAACCCATTCCACCCCTTCCCCAATGATTGATCATAAGGAAGAGATTGAAGGGATTATAGATGAAGAGATCTTATCCACGAGAGATGGAGGTTTCTAAAGATACCTTGTAAAATGAAAAAACAGGCCACCATCTGATTGCACATGGCTTTCAGAAGTAGAGTTACAGAAACTTGGTCCAATTTGTTGGAGATGCACTAGAGCTTTATCCCGCCGAAGTTGAACTCTTCTCATCCGAGGATAATGATGCGTACATCAAGCCCTTTAGGGTTTATTAGCGTAGGAGGCAAGCGACGCTTGCATCTCTTTGTCTTGATGAAGGGCCTGGATCATTCGTGACGACACGAGGAGCATTAAGGACCTTACACATGTATTCGACATGTAGAATACACCACAATGGGAAGACACGTGTGTAGGAAGAACCAAGGAATCACTCAGGAAGAGCATGGAGCATAAATAGAAGAGGAACCAGTAGAAGACCTGACCACTAGTCACCGAGTGCCCGAACAATGGTCACTAGGCACCCGAAATTCATTTGATTTTTTAGTTTAGTCGCTAGACTATTTGGACTGCCATCAGGTGCCCGACAAATGGTCACCGGGCGCCCGAGGACCACATGGCTTTTTTTTTTTTTTTTTAGTTCATTTTTTCTTAAGTATCAGGAGTAGTTTGGACTTTTCCTTTCTTAGTTAATGTTTATTTAAGGGGTTAAGCCCTAAACATGAATTTCAGTTAATTATTGAATAAACAAAGCCTTTTGGTTTCCTCCCCTCTTCTCTTGGTGGATTCCTCTCTTTTTCCCTTCCTCTCTTCTCTCTTTTTTCCTCCAAGGTTCTTGTTCTAAGGTAATTTTGTTCTTCCCTCTTTCTTCTAAACCTATTTTCTCACATTCTCTACAACCCAAATATAAGATTTGATTCAAAACCCTACTTTCTCAGATTTTGAATTACCTAATCTGATAAATCATTTGATATTCCAGACTAGTGAATCCCATTGCACGATTGGATCATAACCATGGAAGATCAAAAGGTTTCATCCCTAGCCGGATTCATTCCACATAATATTTGAAATCCATACTATATGGTTGTGATGATGACCCACATTACTGCATGCGTTCCTTCTGATTTTCTTAACTATGATGGTGAATATTGAATGTTTAATTGTTATTGCTTATGTTATTTCGTTGTATTATCTATGACCACATGCATGCATCATAATTAGACTGTCCTGCATAAAAAAAGTTAGTCAATTTCACATTGATTCTATGCTAATTATGATTTGGATTTCAATTCATATGTTGCTTATTAGGAAACACGGTATATTTCACACGTATAGACACCACCACCTCAACTTGAACTGCCCAGACCTTGCAATTGTGAACAACGAAGAGGAGTGATATTATGTACAAATTTACACAAACAACTCAACAAAGAGGAAGGTCTTGGCATCAATGGAGATAATGGATAGCGCACTAGACAGTGTGTAAAGAAGAGAAACAAAAGCTCACTTTATTAATGGTTTAACCCTTACATGTATGCTTTCCACTTAAGACAAACTAGGACAAGGCAACTCATTAAGCAGCTCATGTTCTAAGTTTTTTTTTTTTTTTTTTTTTTTTTTTTTTTTTTTTTTTTTTTTTTTAAGTCATACAACGCATGCCACCCCGTCAGATGAGCAACGCACCCACTCGGTGAGTCACATGACGCGCCCACCCACCTGTGGGGTTAGTGTGTCTCCTTAGCACTTGAACCTGAAACCTGCTGTTAAAACGCCTAAGCGGCTTCCAGCTAGACTAGCAGGCGAGACACAACTCATGTTCTAGCTAAGATATGTAAACTTGATGGTTAAGTCATCTAATTACTTGCTAACTAGAAACTAGCCAATATTCAACGTGGAAGTAAATAAGACTAATTGAACCTGGAAAATGATTCTCAACAAATAGCATCATGAAATGCATATTGAAACTTCAAATAACACTGTCCAAATATTTCAAGTCCATCAAGCCACTGTATACTCCAAGATGGGAACTTACATGGAGGTGTCATTACAATTATAATTCTTTTTGGGTAAGCCAAGGTGGAACCATGGCCCGTGGAGATCTCAACCCAACCCAGGAGAGCATGAGACTGACTGATGAGCTAGGCCCACTCATCTGGGTTGGAGAGTAGAGATAGTAACCTCATTCATAGAGTGGATTTTTGCATTCCTTGAAGATTTATGTGATTCAACAAACACCCTTGAGACAAAAAATCCTGGCTGTGTAGGTTGTGGGAGATCCTTAGATTTGCTTCCAAGCATGAGAACGACCCAAGGACATAGTGGGCCTATCCGCAGCATCTTCTTGAACACATAGTAGCCCAATGTGGATCCATCTCAAGGCTTCACATGCTGGACATGTCTGGGTTAGCAAGGGATCGATCAAATTCAAGGCTCTTCTATCGCACCATAATTCCCATGCCTGTAATATCACATTGAATATGAGATTAAGAAGGCATATTTAATTCAGGGTTATAGGGAGAATCATACATAAGTCAGGAGGCTCTCAGCATGGTTAGGAAGATTGTGACTATTGTTCCTTTTTCCACTTAGAATCTCTAGCAGTAAAACTCCAAAGCTATAGACATCAGATTTCACAGAAAATCGCCCTCCCATTGCATACTCTGGTGCCATGTAGCCACTGTTAGCAATGACCATGGTGGAAGATGCATTAGAAGCACTATGACTAGAAAGTGAGAAATTTTTAAAGGACGGGCTGACAGGTATGCAATATTGAAGCCACTCATCAGGTGGTTCCAATGTGTCAATGTCCTATCCAAGAAATCAGAATTGTTCCAATTATTTGCTGCGCGATCAACATTTAACGGTGTTATTAGTAATCATGGGATGGTGGGCCTGATGTGTATTTCCAAAGTAGAGCATTGCATGCCAACTTACTATGTTCCAACGACTCTATCAGTTTTGACCTGGCTTTGATTTCATCCTAAAAATCGCGCCATTCCAAAGTCAGAAATCTTTGGGTTCACATCATGGTCTAACAAAACATTGCTTGCTTTTAGATCCCTGTGAATGATTCTGAGTCTCGAGTCTTCGTGGAGATAAACAAGGCCCTTTGCAATTCCACCTACAATATTCTGGCATCTTTCCCAGCCTAATTGAGCTCTCTTTCCTCTTTCCAAATTTCGAGAATAAAAATCTCTAATTTTGATCTATTGTGAATCCAAATACATCCTTACACAAGTGCCTTACCTTATATACAGGGCCAAATCCGCCTTCTCCGAGCTTATTTCCAACAGAAAAGTTATTTGTAGCAACTTCGATTGTAAGTAAATCAATCAATGGAAGATCTTGTGTTTGCTCACCATTCATGCTTGAGTCCATGCATTCCAAACCAACCTGAGGCCCCAAATAATTTAATAGTGCATGATGCCCCTTCTCTTTCACTGTTTCAGAAATGAGAAAACATAAAACTAGATATTGGGATTTTCATGGGCCCATTGGCTAGATAGATGAAAAAATTGGTTTAACTGGAGCTTTTTTCTTAAAACCTTTTGGAGACCTCCTTTTTCGCCGTCGGTGGCAGTAGACACAAGAACCGAAAAGAGTCAACCCTGCAACCGATGCTACACTAACGAAGCTTATAATCTTCTTTAACCGGTTCCCTCCATTTCCTGTCATAAAAGCAAACCATTTCTAATTATAATTACAATGGACATTGTTAATGTCTTTGTTTGGATGCACGTTATGCTCCACACCATGAACTGTTCATCTTTGTGGACACCGATTAGCTAATGACGGCTTCTGTAGTTGACGTCACCAATTTCTATGGTCTCCACCATGATGTATGTGTTGTATCACACCATCCGTCCATTTAAGAAGATCATTTTAGGGCATGAGCCCAAAAATGAAGCAGCTCAAAGCTTAAGTTGGACCCAATACAAAAACAGTGGTATAGTGACGCCCCACCGTTGAAATCTTTCAAAGGCCCACCATGATGTCTACTTGAGATCCACCCTGTTCATAAGTTTACAAAGACATGGACGAAGGGAAAAGCACAAGTATCAGCTTGACCGAAAACTTCTGTGGCTCCCAAGAAGTTTCTAATGGTAGGCGTTCAATGCCCCCTGTTTTCTGTGGTGGGGTCCGCTTGAGCTTTGTATGAGCCTCATTCTTTGGCTCATTTGTAAAAATGATCTCACCAAAAGGATGAATGGTGTAGATATAACACATAAATCATGTTGGGGCTACAGAACTTGGTGAAGTCACATCAGTAGCGAGATAGCTACTGAAGCCGCCAGTAGCTATCCGCGTCCCCTGTATCCTGCCACTTTTCAACGAGCAGGTTAAGTACGCTATTAGGTACGGCTCCAACCACAACGAAAACGGTACGACCATCTTGATCTAGGTATTGTATATCCACACCGTCCATCTGTTTTAAAAGCTAAGAGAATGGGCCCAAAACGGAAGCAGAACCAAATTACAGGTGGACCACAACACAGCAAGAAATAGTAATTGAACATTCGCCATTAAAAACTTCCTACGGCCACTTTAATACCAACTGTGATGTTTTTTTTCCATCCATCCTGTTAACTAGGTCATGCGGAGTGGATGAGGGGAAAAAAACAAATATCAGCTTGATCCAAAACTTTTGCGACGGATGAGAAGTTTTAATGGTCAATCCCCGTTGTTTAACGTAGCGTGGTCCCTTGAAATTTGTATTTATTTTATTTTTCAGCTCATGACAAAAAATTATAAACAGATGATCCAAGTTGATATACAATATAAACATCAACGTAGGCCCCACCGTTAGTGCTGCAACGTGGGGCCCACTCTTGGTGGATCCTTGACTGTGGGGCCCACGATAATGTATGTACCTTAAATACACGCTGTCTATCCGTTTTGACAGATTATTTTATTGCATGACTCGAAAAATGTAGCAAATCCGGCTTATCTCAGCTGGAATGCATCACATAAAATAGGGCGATTGACTACAATTTTTATTTGTCATCCAATGATGTAGGACAGGAACCCCCTAAGATGAAAGGCATGGATCAAGCACATTCCTATAGCACATGGATCAGACAAAAATCAAGGAAAAGTCAATAAAATTAACATTTTTTTTTTCACGAATGGACCGAAAGAAAGTAAACCGTAAATCGGCCATAACTTTTGATTTGGGTCGAGTAACATGACGCACAGCATATGGATTCTAACTTAACGTGAGGTTACAGTAGAAAAATGAGATTTTAGGAAAACCATTATTTTTAGTAATTCCCAATTTTAATTTGTTTCTTCTTTTTAGAGTTTTTGTTTATTTAGGAGTTTCTATTTTTTTTAAGCAATGAGTTTTAAAATGAGTCTACTTAGTAGTAATGGTTAATTAGGATTTTACTATTTTTAGTAACTTTATATTTTGGAAAACTTATTATTTTTAGTAAATATGAATTAGGGTTTGCTTAGGGATATATAAGGCTATTAAATTCATTTTTAATGTTAACTTTTTTATTATTGTTCAATAAAATTCTAGGTTTTACCAATTTTTACTCGTGGATTCAAGATTTTTCCTCATAGATTCAAGGAAGCTCTATTAAGGAGTTTAGGGAACCTTGTGGATTCAAGGTAATTATCCCATGAGAAAGATGGTGATCGACCTCACCACGTTCCCCCTGCGTCAGTGGTATTAGAGCGAGGACACCCCTTAGGCCGATTCCTTTTTATAAAGGTACAGACAACAATCCCATAAACGGTGATCTAGGGGATCAACTTCTATCAGCGGTGGCTTTTAGAGAGTTTGAACAAAAGAGACGACAAGCTATGCAAGGGCTGTAAACTTTCCTTGATCGTATAGCAGACGCTATAGAATTTTATGTTCGTAATGGAATCCCATTTTCAGATCCCATTGGATTTCACAATCAAGTTGCTCGTAGAATGCCCCCAGCGACGAGTCGTAGGGTTATACCAAATCAATCACGCTCAACAAATAAATCATATAGGAAGGCAATAGCTCTTCTCAACTTCAATGGCCAGGAACTCATCGATGAATGGTTCTCTGAAGTCGAGTACCACTTGGACTATATGTAGGTTCCTTAAGACAGAAAAGTTTCAATCGCATCATACTATTTAAAGGGTGGTGCTTTAGCATGGTGGGAATACGTTTAGCACTGTCAGAAGTAAGAGATGAAAGCACCGATACATTCGTGGCCTCAAATGAAACAACAGATGCTGAGACAATTTCAATTCCTATATGATGATGATTATGATCAGGTATTATCCCAACAATCTCACAACTTGTAGCAAGAATCATGTTATTTTAAGCCAGAGTCGCGACAGGAGGCCGGATTTCACAATGGCATGTGAGTAGCCCCTGTGAAGACCAAAAGCTTACTCGGAACTTTTAAAGTGGAGGGATAATCTTCCGTAGCCGTCCAAGATTTCGCTAAGGAAATTGATGATAATGCTTTGGTTCTTGATGGAGGTAGTACGAGTTCAGATGAGGTATTTAAAATACTTCTCATCGCCATCTCAAGAAAGGTGGAGGAGGTTAATACCTTAGTCATAGAGGAAAATGAACATGTGGTCAATCAGATTTCTACTGTAGATTTGGTGGTGCCACAAATCAATGAAAGGACCATCAATTTAAATGGTGATCCTAGTTCAAATAGCCCCACTACTGAAGTTTCCATACCATCAGAAATTGAGGGTGAAGAAATCAAGAGTATTGTAATGATCGAGGCCTTAGTCGAGCAAGTAACGAATGTAGATCTCTTGTATATCACCAAAAATATAGTATCAGGATTGCCAAAGTTCAAGATTATTGTGTTTGATCCTATGACGGCATCAACGACACTATCTTCAACATACATTGAAGAGGTGAGTAAGCGAAGGCGTGTGAAGTTGAGTGTGCATCATGGCCTGTTATCAACGCATAACTCGAGGACGAGTTATTTTGAGGTGGAGGGGTCTGATATAGGTCAGGAACTCCCTGGTGAAGGGTGTGGATCAAGAACATTCCTATTGCACATGAACCAGACAAAGATCAAGGAAAAGTTGACAAAATTGACAATTTTCGCATGGATAGATCAAAAGAAGGTGGACCGTAAATCGACCATAACTTTTGATCTTGGTGGAATTATGGTACACACAGCATATGGATTCCTACTGAAATTTCGTTTCGGGGTGAATCGACCCACTAAAGTGGGTCGCATCCGTCCATTTTGCCAGAAAACGTGCAGTTACAACAGAAAAATGAGATTTTAGAAAAACTAATATTTTTAGTAATTCTGAATTTTAATTTGTTTCTTCTTTTTAAAGTTTTTATTTATTTAGGAGTTTTTATTTTTGCTAAGAAATGAGTTTTAGAATAAGTCTACTTAAGGTACTTTTGGTAAAACTTAATTCCATGACTTATCACTGAAAAATCCCATTTTCAGTGATTTCAGTAATTCAAATTGTTTGGTAACTAAAAAAAGGTAAGCACTTAATTGGAAAAATCACTTAAATTTGGTGGATTATTTTCAGCCACACCAACTTGACTTAACGCTTATAACAGAATGCGGTAAGTGGTCACTCTTTAAATTTTTAGATAAAGATGGACAAAAGTATCCCTATTAACATTTAAAAATGGCAAGACTACCCTTCTTCGTTGCCTTTCCCATCCGTGACATCTTCTCTTGTGGGAACTTTAAAGTCCCCAAATTCTATCGGCCCCAACGTACGTAATATATGTATTATATCCACCTAGTCTATCCATTTGGACAAATCATTTTAACAAATGAGCCCAAAAATGAGGCAATCCAAACCTCAGGTGGACCACACCACTGAAAGCAGTGGGACAATGATGCCCACCATTGAAACCTTCCCAAGGCCCACCATGATGTTTATTTGCCATCCTACCTGTTCATAAGGATGCAAAGACATTTATTAAGGGAAAATACAAATATTAGCTTGATCCAAAACTTTTGTGGTCGCAATAAGTTTTCAATGGTAGACATTTTATCCTCACCGCTTTCCGTAGTGTAGTCAACTTGAGCTTATGATCTGCCTTATTTTAGGGTCATGCTCTAAAATGATATGTCCAAATGAATGGACGGTTTGGATACAATACATACAGCATGGTAGGGCCCACAAAACTTGGTGATGCCAAACCACAAAGAGGTTGGTGATGCGTTGCACACTTTGGAACGGAGGATTGTTTGTTAAAACTGAAAGTGGATTAGGTGAGACCCTGGACTCACCTAAGACAGTTCAATCCTTACGGTAGGGCCCACCTTGATGTATATATTATAAAGCCACGCCATCCATCTATTTTTCCATATTATTTTAGGGCATTATCCAAAAAATGAAGCATATCTAATTATCAGGTAGATCATACCTTAAGAAACAGTGGTGATTGAACCTACTATGTACCATTAAAACTTCTTAGGGCATTCATCATGGTGAGGCCCATAGAATTTTGGATCTGCCTCATTTTCGGGTCCATTTCCTAAAATAATATTGCAAAATGGTTAGACGGTGTGGATATAACACATTCATCATGGTGGGGCCCATAGAACTTGGTGACATCAACACGCCACTAAGGTCAGTGGTGTGTGACACACCATGCAATCTACTTCCATTGGTGGCTACCTCCACCACCAGGGGGCAAGACTTGACTACGACTTTAGAGCCAGCGATTAGGTGTGACCCTAACAGTAGAACCCATGTTGATGTATACATTGTATATCCACACTATCCATCTATTTTTTTCATATTATTTTCAGGTATGGTCCCAAAAATGAAGCATATGCAAATTTCATGTAGACCACACCAGATCACAAAAATTTTGAATCAATATGATATTTGTTTTTTTTTTTTTTTTTTTTTCCTTCCCTTTCATCCAGTTCTTTGAAACCTTGTCAACAAGTTGGATAGTCAACAAACATTACGGTGGGCTTTAGGAAGTTTTTAATGGTGGGTGTTCAAATGACCACTTTTTTATGCGCAATGCCTTTTTTGTGAGTAGTTGGGAGCTCGCAGAGGAGTGCTTCACCACCAATGACCTGGTCCTCGCCAGCCGACGTCGATCACTGTCTGAAAAGCATATAGGCCACGACTACGCCATGGTAGGGTTCACACCTTACGGCCCCTACTGGCGCCAAATACGGAAGACCCTCGCCGTTGAGCTCCTATCAAACCGTCGGCTCGAGTCGCTCAAGCACTTCCGTTCCTCAAAGATCCACATGGGTGTAAAAGCGTTGTACGGAGAATGGGAAAAGTGTCGTGGGAGACCGGTTGCAGTCGAGATGAAGCAATGGTTTGGGGACCTGACTTTCAACATGTTGACCATGATCGTGGCCGGGAAGCGATATTTCGGTAGTAACGGTGTAAGCGATGAGAGCGAGGTGAGGCGGTTCCGACATGCGATTGAAGAAATGACTTATCTATCTGGTGTGTTTGTAGTATCGGATGCACTAAGGGATGGATGTGTGGGGCCACGAGAGTGCAATGAAAAAAGCCGCTAAGGAACTGGACAGTCTAGTCGCACGCTGGCTGTACGATCATAGGCAAAAGAGGAAGCCCGGCAAGATTGACGGTGGTGATCGTGACTTCATCAACGTGATGCTGTCCATCTTGCAGGATGGCCAGCTCCCTGACTATGATGATGATACCGCAATCAAGGCCACTTCCGTGGTATGTATTACCGCCCAATGCACGCCGATGGAGTACTACCCCCACCTGTGCCTAGCTCAGACCAGGCATGGCTCTTAGGGGCCCACCGTCATGTATGGTTTTCAATAAATCTCACTTTATTACGCCACACCAAAAATTAGGAAGATCCAAATCTCAGGTGAACCATACACCTAGAAACAGTTATGAATGACCATTAAAACTTTTAATGAGCCACACAAGTTTTGGATCAAGGTTATCTTTGTATTTTCCCTTCATCCAGGTCTTCTTATTGGATGGTAAATAAACATTAAAAAAATCTTATGATGGGCCCTTTGGAATTTTTAATGGTGACGCACTCAATCACCACAGTTTCCTGTAATTTGGACCACTTCCTAAAATTATTTGAAGAAATGGATGGACGGCATGGATATACAAAAAATAATCAAGGTGGCCCCACAATAAGGGTAACACCCACTAAGGTGTTAACCGGGCAACACCTAATCCGCTCCTATAACAATCAAATTCCAAGAGATCCGACAAAGTGTCAACGTCGCAAAACCATGCTTTACCTGATGAAGAATCAGTAGCTAACGGAGGAGGAGGAGGAGGAGGAGGAGGAGGACGTAGAACGGACGCTGCACCAGCATAAAAAGGAAACACTTCATACTTCATAGCACAGCTCGCCCCGCTAATTAACGCCCCATCCCTTCCATCGCAGCACACTGAAATCTCTGAAATAACCGTTTGCAGGCATGCGTTGCAGTCGTTTCTCGCTAAATCTGGGGTGCACTGCACAATTGCATATATCTTCTGAGAAGCCGTAAAATTTGCTTCTCCCATCGCCATATTCCGAACGGAAATATTAAGAGTAGACACGGCCTTTAAAGTAAGATTTTGCAACAGGCCATTCAGCGTCTGGTTAAACCGTCATGGGTCCGATGTATTGCGAGGGCTCCGAGATAACACTATCGAATTGATCGATGGATCATACATGGATTGGAAGTTACGGTCCGAGTAACGAATCATACAGTAATCATACCATAAGACCGCTTGTCTCCTGTTGGGGCACTGCTGTTTGGCATCTTGAGTCGCCTGGTCGACACAGGCATTGCAGGTGTCGAAAGTAACATCAGCTCTGCAATGGAAGAGGCCATATGCAGTGTCGGGATTTCTTCCCTTCTCCGTGTAAAAGTAGGTGACAAAATGAGCGTTGGAAATTAGAATAGGGAAGAGGGAGTTGAGATTAGTTTCAAAGGCGGTATTAGCAGTGTAATTAGCTACTGAGCAGTTAGAGTAGTACAACTCATTGTGGAGCTGCTCGGCCTGAGATGGGGAATAGAAGAGAAGAAGAAAGAAAAATAATTGGAAAATATGCATCTCTTCATTCAGTGGTTAGTATGGAAAGAGGAAAGAACATGAAACCTCAGTCAGAAAACTAGTATAAATATCCCACGATCTCATCTCTAGTACTGGTCAATCCACAGGGCCCCACATGAAAGACGTGTTGACTGGAGCTGTCCATCATCTTGCAGTGGATGGTCAATAATTCACAGCTGATGGTGATTGGATGGTCGGAATCGTCAATATAAATTGTTGAATTTTAAGCATTGAGATGAAAATTCAACACCTCAAATCACCGATTTGGATCATCCTTTAAGTATGATTACTAGTGCTAGTAGCTGAGTTTGAACGATTACCAACGTCCTTTAAGCATGATGAAACGCTTGTGTTTCAAAAATCATACCAATTAGAAAATCCTGTCCATCCCATTTCTCCAATTTCCATTCATAATTGTTTCGGCATGATCTATTTTCATCTCACATCATCTTTTTGAAGGCCACCTTTCAGAATAATCAGATAATTGTGTGTTTGGAAACATTATCTATACAAACTATATAGGGGCCAATGGATGGATGGACCCGATTGATTCAACGGTCCCTCTCATTGGTGCTCAACCTTATTCCATTTCTGCCATACTTGAGGGTACTTTATTTACGGCCGTTGTTAATGGCCTATAGTATTTTTTATTGTAGAAGACATATATAGGATTTGGATTAAGTGTTTATGAGATCTTTTTTTCTGGGGTGGTTTGATGTTATGCCACAAAATTCATCTTCTTTGACGGATGTAGTCAACCACCGTGATGAGCTACAATAATTTATGTTCTCATGTATTTTTTAATTTCATTTATAGCTTCGTTCCATTAAGATCGGGCAATCCAACGTGGATAGACCATGCAACGAAAATCTCATAGGACGTTTTTCAACAGAAGGCTCTGCGGAGTCCACCGTGATGTATGTGTTTTATCTAGGCCGTCCATCCATTTTAGCATATCATATTAAGGCAGCATGGGCCAAAAAGGGAGACAGATCCATGGCTCAAGTGGGCTGCCCACACCAGTGTGGATTGAACGCCCACGGTTGAAAACTTACCAATAGCAAGCAGCGCATCTCTGAAGTACATGGACAATAGAAAATGCCCAAGTGCGCCGGCACATAACTTTTGGCTGCAGGCGCATTCCCTTAAGGCATAATGTAGCCCGCGCATGCCCTTTGGCATCCAACTAGAGGTGGCAATGGATAGGGTCGGGTCAAGTTTAGGTCGCGTTGTTTCCATCTCAACCCTAACCCGACCCAAATTGAATTTGGGTTGGATTTTTCCAACCCTTACCCGACCCAAATTAAACAGGGCCGGGTCGGGTTGACCGCATTTTAACAATCAACTAACTAATTTATAGGTTAAACTAGATGCATATAACACTAGCATTCAATTGAAAACCAAACAATCGATGCTTAATAGGTACGTAAGTGCCTATATAGCCATTTGATCCTTTGATTTTAACCGTCCCATAAATTCTTATCAACAATCAAATAAATATAACCATTAAAATAGTTTTACTAATTTATTTTATGGACCATTAGCTACCATTTTTGTCCTCCAATAAATGAGCACTAGAAATAAAATAAAATAAATAAAAAAATCTCATGATATTTTAGCTCTACATGTCTGTGGACCCTCGCCGTTTCCGCGCTCCCACACGACGTTCTTCTCCCTTCCCCTTTCCTTTCGGAAAAGAAGGAGATGAGGATGCGTGAGTGCGAAATCGCCGTTTGTGCCACTGGCTTGCCTCGTTCTCGAGGGCTTTGTTTGATTGTCGTATTGAGCTGGATGTGTTTAAGTGAGTTTATATAAGACCAGAGTCGCCACTAGCCAATTACTTCGAATCTACAGTCGGCTAGACCCCATAGAAACGTTAGAGAAGAGAATCCGAAGATTCCTTCCTCTAAAATGACTCCTATTGATCTGCGGTCAGAGATTCAAGGTAAGGGATCACGGTTACAGGGTGGGAAGAGGTTAAGCACCCCACACACTGCCCGTACCGAAGTACGGTCTCTACTTCACAGAATCGATCGAATACTTGAAAGTCTAGTTTAATCCTCGTATATTCTCATGGATGACATGATGCATGAATGCGGGTCTGAACAGTAAGAGTTTCTGATGGGCAGGTTCCAACAACGGGCAAGCCCAGAGCATACGCTCGAACTGACAGGTGCTTTATGCGAGATGCACGCGGTGTGTTTGAATAATCAAAGTGTTTGCAGTGAAGCAGGGGGGTTGGAAGAAAAGTAAATGTTGCACTTATGCTAGATGCAAATGAGATGATGCTGGAAAATGAGTAGCTGGGTGGATGGAGGTGTCGCAAGGATTGGCTTCGAGAGGCTGGATCAAGACTTGGGTGACTTGAGAGGCTTGGACCAGTGGTCAAGCTGGGCTGGACCAGGGTTAGGCTCTCCTCACTCGGGCTCTCCTTGGTGAAAAAAATGGACTAAAGGGGAAAGGGGATTCGGATCGCACTCGGGCTGAATGGGCTTCGAATGGATGCTGAAATGAGAAGGGGAGGGGGGTATTTATAGCAGCGGAGAGTGGCAGCTCTCGTAATTTTTTCCGGGCGGCCTGCTATGGGCCGCCCGTACGGCCTCTCCTCGGTTTCCAACGAGTACGGCCGCTCCCTCGGGGCTGCTGTTGGACTCGCTGGTCGACTCAGTGAGTTGACCCAGCGGGTCGACTCAGTGATTTGACTCGACGGGTTGACTCGGTGTTTTGACTCGACGGGTTGACTCAGCGGGTTAACTCAGCGGGTTGACTCAGCCGGTTGACCCAGTGAGTTTGACTTTTTTAGGATTTTTTGACTGGCCTTTTTTCTAGGGGGTTTTTTAGGCTGATGTTTAAGACTGGGTTGACTGGGTTCAGGCTTGATCTGGGCTATGGAATGGGGCTTACAAGGGTGAGTTTGGCTGATTTTGGACTTGAGATTTGGGGGTATGGTCCTCCATTCATCCAGCTATCTCTACCAACAGTGTAGCCGAAGGTGGGGTGTCTACAGATGCCCCTCTTTGGCAGAGGTTGCGTGCAACCGAATGCCAAAGCGAGTGGACACCCCACTTCTGACCTGGTCATTCATGGATCATAGTCTGAAATCATTGCTTGCCTTTGCATCTGTGCCAGTTGATCGTTTGGAAATCGATCACTCGCACATACCGTGGGAGTTTGGAGAAAACGTTGCGATTGTCCCTGCATGCACTGCAACCTGGGTACCCAATTGCAACCCTTCTATTCCCGATCGGTACTAACATCGGAAAGGTACAGCAGAGCCTCTGCGTCGACAGTCTTACGAGGTTACTGACCCTGTGATTGATTGTATGTTCGATGTTCTCCCAGATCACTCCAAGAGTACTTGTTTCGCTTGACTGTCAAAGTGGTTAGACGCCCTGCGTCAGATAGCCTTACGGGATTCTACTACGCCGACTTGGACTCAGTCAAGGTACTTCAGGCATCCACGCCTAGGTATGTGCGGGTGGACTCTTTCCACCCGATTTGCTGATTTCGATGCTTGGTTTGCAAGTCATTCTTTCCTTGATTGTGGTCTGGAATCTTTGTTGTCCTTTGTATCTGAGTCAGTTGATTGTCTGGAAATTGATAACTCGCACATACCGCGGGAGTTTGGAGAAAACGTTGCGATTGTCCCTGCATGCGCTGCAACCTGGGTACCCAATCGCAACCCTTCCATTCCCGATCGGTACTAACACCGGAAAGGTACAGCAGAGCCTCTGCGTCCGTAGTCTTACGAGGTTGCTGACCCTGAGACTGATTGTGTGATGTTTGATGTTTTTCCAGATCACTCCAGGAGTACTTGTTTCGCTTGACTGTCAAAGTGGTTAGACGCCCTGCGTCAGATAGTCTTACGGGATTCTACTACGCCGACTTGGACTCAGTCAAGGTACTTCAGGCATCCACGCCTAGGTATGTGCGGGTGAACTCTTTCCACCCAATCTGCTGATTTCGATACTTGGTTTACAATTCATCGTTTCCACCTGTTCAAATGGTTTCTGTGATCAAGCCTTTTGGCTTTCATCTTTTTTGTATCTTGGCATGTGGTACGACCGTACTGACACTGGAGTTCAGTTCGACCGTACTTTGAGTGCATTGGATCCAATGGTCTCCGGGGAAACCGCGAGACATCGGATCTTATTTGATTTTTGCGTCGGCTCCTACCCAGAGATATGGAAAATCTCCTGGTGTTTTGGAGGCAGAACGCTCTACTGGGAAAATATTTTTAGATTTTTGAAAAGGCACCCACTCTGGGGAGTGATACTTCGTGGGGTTTTTATTTGCAAATGAAAATATTTTTTGTCTTTTTGAAATGGGAATCTGGTTTGCACTCGCCTCCACTAGGGGTGCCTGTGGGGTCCTTGGCTAACCGACTTTTATTTTGAAAGCAGGTAAACATGATGATTGATGCGATGGATGCTGATGCATGGAGATGCATGATGAATGCATGGCTTGGCTCATTCTCCTCTCGTTTGATGATTTTGCTTTTGCTATGGGTGCAGAGAATTTTGAGCTTATTGCTTGCAGGGTTGTGCTCCCCTGGGGATTTTTCTTTTTGATACGGAGGGTTGGACAGCGGGTTGGTCAAGATCCCGACCCGTGGTCGATCAGGTCCATCGTCCCAAGATGCTGTTTCTTTGCTAATGAGAATGTACGAGGATGCTATTCGACTTCAAGATGTTCTTCTGGGCATGCATGTGATTGAGATGGTGTTTAATTGTCCATTTTAGTCAAGATTCCAATTTGCGGGCGATTGGATCCGTCATCCCATACTGTGAAGTGAGCGGAGTTCAAGACTCCTGAAGTGTAGTGCTGGGGATACTGACAATTTTTTGTGATTTTTATGAATATGTGGTCCGAATCTTTACCTGAGCGGTCAGGATAAAGATCGGTTATTGAAAGCGAGGAAATATTTTTATGTTTTTTGAAAATTTTCTTGAAAGCAAGGGAATCATTTTTGTGATTTTTTGACAATTGTTGAAAGCAAGGGAAATATTTTTGTGATTTTTGAAGAGGTGATTTTGCAATGTTTTTGTATTTTGTGATTTTTCTGAAATGCAGGGAAAAGTGTGAAATTTTCATCCACTTCCAGCTTCTACTGCTGGTAAGGCACCTGATCCATTTTACGTCAGCGAGCAAAACGAGTCTCACACAGTTAAGTGCCGTAGTTTTACATCTTCGGATGAGGGGATTTTGAGGGTTTTCAGTCAACACACCCACAAAGTTGCCTGTTCCTCATGTGCAATGCACATAGACCACGTATCGTCCGACGGACTCCTTCGGCCACAAGATGAGCCACATCCTCACATTTCCCTTAGTCAATCCAGTTTGGGGTCTTACGTTGCTCACAATTCCATGAGGGTGAGCTTCACCTCCCAACAGCCTTAATCCCCTTCATGAGTTTTAGGAACAGGGAACATCCGTCAGATTCAACAGTGACTTCCAAGTCAAGGTTGTCTATCACGGTGCGTTCAACACGAACAGGGTTGCGGAGTTCTGCCCGCCTCAGCCCTTACCTGTTTAAAAGATTCCGGACACCCGTACGATCAAGTGTCAGCCATGTCCGGAACAGGTTAGGAAAGAAAGCCCCCGAGAAGTTAATCCCAGTGTAGTTTTAGGTCTTCGGACCGCTGGGGATAAATTGGTGTGGTTGAAACTGGTGGTGAAAAAAAATTTTGTTTTATATTTTATATTTTTTTTTGTTTTTTTTTTAAAAGTTCCAGCCTTCAACTCGAGTAATCGAGATTGACACTGGTTTTTATGGAAAGCTTTAAAATATTTTTGGTATTTTTGAAATGATCCGGGTCATCAGATCCTGGCTCGAATGGCCGGGATCGATGCCGGTTTTTGTTGAAAGCGAGAAAGGTCCCCCGAGAAACTAATCTCAGTGTAGTTTAAGGTCTTCGGACCGCAAATATGTACATGCTGAAAATACATTCTTTTTGTGATTTTTCGAAAATGTTCCAGGCTGTCAAATCTCAATTTGAGCGGTCAAGATCAACACTGGTTTTTATTGAAAGTCCCTTGGGATGTCAATCCCGACGTAGTTTAAGGTCTTCGGACCCTGAAACTGTACAAAAGGGGCAGATATTTTTTTTTTGTTTTCTGAAAATGTCCGAGATCGTTAGGTCTTGATTCGATCCAAACCGATGTCGGCTTTTATTGAAAATCCCTCGGGATCTTGATCCCGACGTAGTTTAAGGTCTTCGCACCAAATTTTGTACAAGCGAGTACTGGAAATCACATTTTTTTTTTTTTTAGAAAATGTCCGGTGCCACCAGATCTTGAAGAAGACCGATGCCGGTTTTTATTGAAAATCCCTCGGGATCTTGATCCCGACGTAATTTAAGGTCTTCGGACCTAAATTTGTACAAGTGAACAGTAATCAAGGGCGGAGATTCTTGGGATTCTTCTTGGAATGGCTTGGATCATCTGGTCATGCCTTTGGATGATTGAGATCATTGTTTGACCAAGTCAAATTTTTCTTTCTTTTCTTTGAAAATTCCATGGAACTTTTCCACATCATCAACCCAATTTCTCACCCATTTCTCATGAGATGAGATTTTGGTGAGATTTCTTTCTTTTTCTCACCATTCTCTTCCATCACTCCAATCTTACATGGAGGTACAAGATTCACTTGCAACCACCCTTTCCAAGGAGGAGTTCTTCCCAAGGAGAGGGGGTGAGAGGTCGTTTCACCTAGGTAGGGGCTAGGACGGTCTCCCATGGGCCGCCCGACCGGTCTCTGCCTTCTGATCTCTTCAGTGGGCTGGGTAAAAGGGTGCCCTCCCCTTTTCTATATAACATGGGGCACCCTTACCCCCTCAAACGTGCAATCTCTCTCTTCTCTCTCTCATACTCTATCTTTTTTCAAGTTTTCTCTCTCTTCTTTGGTGGTCCTTTGCTCTTCTCAAGTGGTGGTCCTTAGAGAAGTTTTGGGACAGCAAGGTGGTCCCTCTTTGGTGAGTGGTAAAGGTATGGATCACTTCCTTTCTCTTTTCTTATCATTTTCCTTCTTCATTGTCTCTTTTCATGACTCTTTTTTCTTTTTCCATGTAGCTATTCCAAGAGGTGTGAAGGTGGGCCCAAGCATTCTTGACTTTTTTCTAGATCTCAAGTCATTTTCAAAGGTGGTGCATGGAGAAGGACATTGCAAGCTCTCCACTTCATCATTTTTTTCTTTTTCACACTCCCTCCATGTGCATGTAAAGAGTGATTTTGCCATGTCATCAAGACTGCATGGCAAAACACTCTATCTTTTTTATGGGAGTTGGGCCTCTTTTCATGTGTATCAAATGGGCTCAAAGTGAAGTCATGGCCCTTAGTGTATTTGGTGGGCCCAATGCTTCATTTTGGGCTCCCTCTTACTTTCTCTTTCTTGTCATTTCCTTTGGAGCTTTCTTTTTCTTTTCCATCTTCTTTCAAAATTTGGGCCCATGGGCACGGTAGGGCCCATCTCAAGTTTTGGGCTCATGGGGCTCACTTTGGGTGACCCCATCTTTCTTTACATGTGTATGGACCAAGATGACTAGCCCATTCTTCATTTGGATCTCAAATGGGCTAGATTTCCTAGTTGGGCCTATATGGACAAGTAGCCCAACTCTTCCATCATTTCTTGATTATGATGTACATCCTTGTACAAGGTGTAGTGGGCTCCTTGGAGTCTCTATATGTGGATGGGCTTTTGGGTCCTTATTGAAATTTGGATTCCTTTGGACCAATGTGTGCACCACTACACTTTGTCCATGCGGGTTTTTTTCTTTTCATGCTCTTTTCTTTAATGGATGGAGGACTTGAGTTACTTGATCATCTACAAGTCCCATGAGTGAGTTGTTCCCACAATCTCACTAAGTTCAAATGATTTTTTTTTTTTTTTTTTTTTGTGGGAGGAAGGTGGTTCTCAAGAGTTTCCTTAGATGTTATCAACCTCAAATGGGTGATTCTCAAGTGAGCTATCCATACAACCATGGCTCCTTGATCTTTTCTTTGGGGGCTTGGTGGGTCATCCACCATCATTCTCAAGTATGAGTGATTTTTCTTTCAATTTGTGGGAAAGAATGATATTCATAAGTTGCCCATTTTTGTCCCATGCCTTGGGACATTTTGGATTTTGATATTCAAGTGGGCTATGTGTACCATTCTTATCCATTTTCATGATGGTTGGGTGACTCATCAAGTCATGCCCTCTTTGTGCTCAAATGGTCTCCCTTTTTGGTAAAGAAATTGGTGCACATAAGTTGCCCAAACTTGCCTTTACATGGGCACTTCCAACTTTGACTCCTCATGTAGGCTATGTGCATCAAAATTTTTACCATTGGCCTCTTTGATCCATATGTTTGTGGGTGGACCGCCATGTTGTATTCTCATGGTTAACACTTTCATCAAGATGAGGCACATAAGGTTGCCCATGGTTAACCCATGAATGGGTCCTCATGTTCTTCAAAGTGGGCTATGTGCTCTCTCCCATCCATTGAGATGAGGCATTTGGGTTGCTCTTGGGGGCCCACTTCCTTTCTATTCCCCACTTGTCCATGCACATATGTAAAAAGGTGGAAACATCTTAAGTGAGAATCATGGCCTTGGCATAAAAGTGGATCAATCCTTGGCCACATATGGACTTTGAAGAGGGGCTTCATATGAAGTAGGATTCTCACCCCATGGCACTTGAGTGTACTTGTTGTCCAAAATGTGTCCTTGGATGATAGACTTTTCTTGCCTAAGGCATGCCATGCAACCTTCTTTAAGGTGGGCCTTACTTTTTCCAATGGGCCCAACACATATCCTAAGTGACACATGGAGTTGGACTTTAGATTTTGCACTTGAATGTGAGTCCAATCCCATGGGTTTCTTGGATGATAATTTGGATTTTAACGGGTAAAGGGATAGGGACTTACCTTGCCAAGCTTGTAGGATTCAATGGCGGATGGTACCAGAGGTCACCGAGTAATTGACGAAGATGATCCCGCCTTCATCGTCCGCCGAGGGGACCACATGTGTTCCTTAGCTATGGAGCATCAACCTCTTCCCGCTATCAAGGGTCGAGGTACCAGGGATCGCTGGGACGACTGGATGAAGGATCCACAGCCCTTGCTTGAACGAGTACTGGATGGTACTCCTTTTGCTGGCCTCCTCACCCTACGTTTCCACAATAACGATGCTAACCGCATGATGCTCGCGACCCTTTGCGAGAGGTGGCGGGATGAGACCCACACCTTCCAGCTCCCTTGTGGAGAATGGGGAATAACCCCCTTGGATATTTACATGCAGATAGGCTTCCCGTTCCATGGAACGATTGTTCCTCAAGCCAACTCTCTAGCTCCTCTCACTTCCACCGACTGGCTACGGCTTGTCGGTGACGTCCCACCTGAGGGTGAATTCCAAGGCCATCAAGTGAAGATGCGATGGTTCTACAACAGTTTTGCCTCTGTCATCCCCACCACTGAGCGAGAGGCCCTCCACAAAGCGCGGGCCATGATTACTTATGCTTTTGGATCCTTTCTTTTCTGCCATGCGAATGAGAGAGTTGATCCTAAATTTCTTCGTTTAGTCGAGGATCTTCATCACCCCTATAACTGGAATGGGGCTATCTTGACCCGTATCTTTCAAGGTCTGGACAAGACCTGTCGACATAGCCGGTCCTTCACAGGCTTCTGGCCTGTTGTTGAGGTATCTTTTCTTTCATCTTCCTTGGAGTCATTTGCCTTCTTTCTCTCTCTGATCATTAGATGTGCTTTTGTCCAGACCTGCTTTTATGACCATTTTCCCCATCTCGCGCCGAGGATGAGGGATGATATTGAGCCCTCTCAGTATCGCCACATGTACTGGCACCAACAAAACCGTCAGCGGAACTCCCGAGTTCCTGGGGACAATTGGCGTGCTGACATAGACGGGCTGACTGTCGAGGACGTAAGTATCTTGCTTGTCTTTCCCCTCGTGCTGTATTGTAATTGATCGTGGTGACTTCATTTGCTGCAGCTCGCTCGGATGCCGTATGCCAGTTTCCCTCTCTATTACACCCCCCAACGCGTGGAGGCATACGATGCTTCATGTCTCCGTATCATGCTTTCTGACGCTGAGTCTTTCCAGTGGTACTTGGGGGAGAGGTTGCCTCGGCAAGTCACTGGGGTGGCTCGGGTCCCTTGTTCTGCACCTCCTCCAGCTGCTCGGATGCCGGTTGATGAGAGAGTTGAGGCTCTCGTGGGCCAGCCCGGATTCCGTTTCACGATCCCGGATCGTGATTATGATGAGTGGTATCTGCTGTTCGGCCAGGGGCCTCTGCTTCCTTCGCTTTATGTTCCAGGTGGCCGTCGCAGGTATGCTGGAGGTTCGGTGACTGCTCCTTTGATGGATCTTTATCGTCGGGAGCGGGACGCGAGGAGGGACGATGATGATTATGTTGGCGACTTGTAGCCTGCTCGGGTGCTCTGCTTTGTATGGCCTTGTACTTTTGCTTTTATCTTCTTTTGTATCAAGCTCTTTTTGAATGAATATACAGTCTTCGACTTGTTTCAAATTCTTTGATGATGTCTGGACGCTTTGACCTTTGACTTGTTCCTTCATGATTTGAGACTTCTTAGCCGCATGGACGATGACTTGAACGGTTCGGATTGCTTGTTTAGGCCTTATGGGCCCACTTGATGATTGGATCTTGGATTCTGGCCCTTCTTTTTGATGATCGAACCTTTGATCTTGTTGTTTGATGGCTCATGTAGGTCCTTCAATGGTTTAGATCATGATGATCTGGTCTTTGAATGGCTTGGATTGCTTGTGGCCCCCACTTGATCAGCTTTCCTTCTCTTTGACTTGATTAGCCATGCTCTGGCTGCATTGCTTCGTGATTGGACCGGTGGGGCACCTTTTGTATGATCTTGATCAACTTCAGTTGAAATCTGGAGTGGACCGGAGCTTTGGGCGGCCCATGGAGCGTCATCTGCTGACGTGGACTGTCAGCCTCACCTACCAAGAATCCTGGAGCCAATCCCGCGGAGAGAGGGGAACCGCATCCGTACGGGCGGCCCAGGGCAGGCCGCCCAGGGCTCGCCTCTTGAGCGGCCTGGGCTGGCTCTGGTTCGGACATCCTCTGTTGTCCCCTTCTCCTGTCCCCCACATTCTCTATTCTGGGTTATTCGATCCAGCCATGAATCTTCTTTTCTCCTTGTCTTTTCTCTTCATTTTGTCCTTTCTTGGGCAGCTTTGGATGATGATTTATGGGCCATAGTGGGAGAGGTTGGTGGGTCCCACACTCCAGCACTTGGTGAGGGCTTTAATGATGGAAGGCTTCCTTTAATGGATGGTGGAGATGGAGCATTAAATGGGGGTATTGATGATGAATTAAGCTTGGTGGTTGGTGGAGCTTTGAATGGGTCCATTAATGGTGGGATGGCTGGATTTTCAGATTTGAATGGGCCCCTCATTATGGGAGGAATGGATGGTATAGATAGGATGATGGGATGGGACATAGGTGAGGCTATGCATCCCTTGAGTGTGGGCCCCATGGATGATGTGATGGATGGTGGTGATGGGACCATGATGGACATAAATGGGCTGATCTCATGCTTGGATGGGATGGATGGTTCAGATGGTACCTTTGACGGTTTGGATGCTCTGGATGAGGGCCGAGATGTGTGGTATACTTGCTTGGGTGGACTTGATGTGGTCATTGATGATGTCCCCCTGGTGATGGACGATGTGGATGCCTCGATGATCCCTTTGATCGGCCAGGATGACGATTGGATTCATGATTTCCTGTTGGAGGGGGCCGCAGGTCCAGATCTGACCGTTGATTCTTCGATCGGGGCTGCTGGGGCCCTCTTTGATGGTTCAGATGTATTCTTTGACGGTCCGATTAGCTAGGATGCCACGATGTGTGGTGTGATCTTTACTGATAGCCCTTTTGATGGAGAGCATTGTCCTTCCCCTGGTCATTGATCCTTTGCACACTCTGTTCATGAGGTGGGCGAGTCTTCTCATGCGGCTGAGATTATGACAGTTTCAGACAGCGATGCAGCTATATCAGACATAGCCATCACTGAGGGCAGGTCAGGGGTTGTCGAGTCTGCAGAGGTTCCAGCTTTTCCTTCTCCTTCGCCCATTGACCTTCCGATCCTTGATGAGCTGTCTTCGATTTCTGGGCCTTTTGTTCTGGAGGGGGTACCAGTGAGGACTTGTCAGCGGCTTCCTCGTTCTTCTTGCTCGCCACGACTGCTTGCTTGGCTTGACAGCTTGTCAGTTTATGAGATTCGAGATTTGGAGTCTTATGGCTTCGGCGGTCTGATCCATATGGCCAGAGTTGATATTGATTGGAGGATGCTTGGAGCTGCCTTGATTGACTGGGTCCCTTCGTTGAACTTGTTCGCGTTCAATGATATGGAGATGGGACCTTCTTTGGAGGAGCTTGCTCGCTTGACAGGCCTACCCTGGGATTATGCTCAATATTTTTCGCCGAAGACGTCGCCGAAGACTGCTACACCGCAGAACTGGTTTGGGATCCCTTATCTTGTTCGGCCTGCAGCTGGTGGCCAGGATGCTGTAGTGTTCTCTTTGGACCTGCTGTATGATCTTTTTTCGGGTCCTCAGAGTACGGCCGGTTCTACCTTTGCTCGGAACGCACTGATGTTTTGCTTGATTGCTGAGGTGCTGTTCTCGGGATGGCGCAGATCCCAGACTCCTTTGCTTTTTGAGGTGATGAGCCGAGCTATCCGTCGGCAGGGGATCATTTCTCTCATCTTGGCCGAGCTATTCGATGGGCTGACCGACTGCGCCCTGGGTCGCACTCGTGTCCTTCGCGGCTGTTGTGCTTTTCTTCAGGTATCTTTTCTGCACCTTTTTTCTTCTGCTTTGTCAGGACTTGTTTTGCTCTAGCTGAACTTCTTTTGTGATCAGGTCTGGTTATGGGAGCGTCTTTCTTTGACCGTTCCTGTACCTCTTCCTGGCATCCCTGGCTCTGACATCATGCGTTATATTATGGAGTTCCTTCCGCCTTCAGCTAGGATAAGCGAGCCCTTGTATCGCATCATGTTCGCTGAGCTTCGTGACTGGAACGTTCGTTGGGAGTCATCTTGGCTTTCACTTCCTCCAGTGCTTTGCGATGCACACCGCCTTCCTCTGATGTTGGTAGGCTTTCGATCTTACTTTTCTTACCATCCCATTCGGTTCCTGCGGCAGTTTGGGTACGAGCAGGATGTTCCTCTTTTCGCTTTCACGGGTATCGGGCGTCGAGCACTTCTATCCAGATCCTCTGACTTTAGGACCCGGATTGATTGTTCTTGGGCGAGTTACTTGACTGCTGATTTACTGGGTTTTGAGCTGCGGACTTTTCCGATGGCGACCGCCCCATATCAGTACTGAGTTGCTGAGCAGTCTTTGTATCGACGTATCCCTTGTTGGCACCGGACTGTTGATGAGGATGAGCAGGATATCCTTGGAGATGCTGGCTCTTCATCTGGTTCATATGAACCTTTTGAGGAGCGCCCTTTTATCGATCCTGGCTTCCTTTTGGCCACTCATGGCCATCTGCTGTCTGAGATCTCCGCACTTCGGTATCATTGTGAGATGACGTCGAGGAGATTGGCTGTCGATCGGAGGTTGTCTGATGAGGAGACAGCGATCCGTACCCTTGAGCGCGATGAGGTGCATTACCTGCGTATGGAGGTGAGCAGGTTGAGAGCGAGACTACTTCATTATGAGTCAGAGGACTCACCTGATGTGGCCGAGGAGGAGGGTAGAGATTGATTATGTTGGCTACCTGCACACTGATTTTTTTGCATATATGATTGATGATGATGAAATTTTTTGTATTTTTTTTGAAAAAGATGACATGATATATGTAAAAGAAATACGATGCCTTTAATTGAAAAGAAAAAACTGTTTGAAAATCTACTATGCCATGGGTTGTCTTGTGAGTGTGTCTGGATTTTGTGTCGGGATATAGGAATCAGAACTGTTGCTCGGCCAATGCTTTGACCGATGTCTCGAGATTTGACTTGTGTGCTCCTTTGGTTCCCTAGAGGTGTAGGCAATGGAAACTGTTGCTTCTTGAGATTGTCAGAATTTACAGAGTTCTTTGCTCCTGACCGCACTTCTTCTTGTTTTTGAACTGTAACTGCTTGAGCCGATCTGGACCGTCTGATTCTTTGGTACCTGCACTTTTTATTTTTTCTTTTTTCATTTGAGCCATTTTTGCCTGCAGCGCTCTTTCGAGTTTTCACCACAGCCGGCCTTTTCCCGTCATTTTTGCCCGTGGCGCCCTTTCGGGTTTTCGCCACGTCCCGGGTGTTTGATCTTGCCTGCCCCTTGGCAGCTATGCTGTTTTTACCCTTGGCGCCCTTTCGGGTTTTCACCAAGTCCGCTGTATGCCCACTGTTTTTACTCGGAGCGCCCTTTCGGGTTTTCACTCCGCCCTCTTTGTTTAGGCACACATTTTCTTTTTCTCTCTTTTTTTTTTCTTTTTCTTTTTCTACATCCTTGGATAACTGCGGCGGCTAGAGGTCGGGAATCCGTCGTTGCCGGCAGATGGCAATCTTTCAGCCCTTATCCTGAGTTACGATAATAGAGCTGTCGGTCTTTGCTAAAGACTTCTCTGAGATGAATGGATGGATGACTGTGTTTCTTCTTGGATTGATTTTTTTTCTTGAGTGCCTTTCTTTGGCTTCCCTTTTTCTTTCTCTTTTCTTCTCTTTTTTTTTCTTTTTCTTTTATACTCTTTTTCTCTCTTTTTTTTTGTCTTTTCCTTTTTTTGAATCCCCTTATTTGAAACATTTGTTGGTGGACGGAAATGATTTCTCAGAGGTCTCAGCTTTGACCTCTTGACTTCAGCTCTATTAAAGTAACTCTTGATAAAGTCAGAATGACTTACCCGTGAAAGATCTTCACGTTGTCGGCGTTGGTTGGCTCAGGAAGATCCACCCCTCTCATGCTGGTGAGTCTGAGGGCACCTCCGGGAAGTACTTCTCTGACGATCAGCGGCCCGTCCCACGAGGGTTTGAATTTTCCTCTAGGGTCCGGAAGGTGCGACGGTAGAATCTTCTTCATAACCATGTCGCCTACCTTGAAACTTCTTTTTCGGACTATCTTGTTGTAAGCCCGAGCGATCCTTTTCTGATAGCACTGTGAATGACTTAGTGCACGCATGCGCTTTTCATCTGCTAGCTGCAACTGGTCGAATCTGGCACGTTGCCATTCTCCTTCTTCAATTCCGCTTTCTAGTAACACTCGTAGCGATGGTATTTCCACCTCGACCGGTAGGACTGCCTCCATTCCATAAGTAAGTTCGAGAGGAGTAACGCCCGTAGCAGACCGTACAGACGTTCGATAGGCCCAAAGTGCATATGGGAGCATATCTGACCAATCTCGATAGGTCACGACCATCTTCTCGAGTATCCTGACGATTGTCTTGTTTGCGGCTTCCACCCCACCATTCATCTGAGGACGGTAGGGGCTTGATCGATGACGTTGGATCTTGAATTTACTGAGGAAGTCATCCATCTTCTTATTGATGAACGGGGTCCCATTATCTGTGATGATGGCATTAGGGATTCCATACCGGCATATGATGTTGTTCTTCATGAATTTGATCACTTGAGATGCTGCAATCGTGGTGTAGGAGGCTGCCTCTACCCACTTGGTGAAGTAGTCGACCGCCACAAGTATGTACTCGTGACCATTTGATGCTTTGGGACTGATCTTGCCGATGATGTCGAGTCCCCACATGGAGAAGGGCCAGGGGGTGGTCAGGGTGTATAACTCTGATGAGGGGGCATGGATTTGATTCGCATGCTCTTGACACTTGAAGCACTTCCTAACGTACTGGCAACAGTCTGTCTCCATGGTGAGCCAATAGTAGCCGAGCCGTAGAATCTTTTTTGCCATCATGTGCCCGTTCATGTGTGGGCCACAGATTCCCTCATGTATTTCTTTCATGATCTTTGCAGCTTCTGTTTCATCGACGCATCGAAGGAGGATGTGATTATAAGATCGCTTGTAAAGAACTTCGCCACTGATGGTGAACTGGCCGGCCAAACGCTGAATGGTTCGGCGATATGTTGCTGTTGCTGACTCTGGATACTCCTGGGTTTCGAGATATTGCTTGATGTCAGCATACCAGGGTTTGTCAGGGACAGCTTCGGCTTCTTCTATTTGCAGGCAAAAGGCAGGTTCTTCTTGAATTTCGACTGTGAGCTCCCATTCTGAAGCTCCTTTTGGTATCTCGAGCATTGATGCAAGTGTGGCGAGAGCATCTGCAAACTGGTTCTTGGCTCTGGGCATGTATGAGAAGGTGATTTTCTTGAATTCTTCGATCAGATTGTCAAGATACACATGATATGGTATCAGCTTCTCGTCCTTGGTTTTACATTCGCCATTGGTCTGATTGATGATAAGCTGTGAGTCTCCAAATACTCGTAGCTTCTTGATGCCCAAGATTATGGCTTCCCTTAAACCAGCGATGCATGCTTCGTACTCTGCCATGTTGTTGGTGCACTCGAACGTTATGCGCCTTGAGATAGGAATAGGGACATCGTCTGGAGAGTAGAGGATTGCACCAATACCACTCCCTTTAGAGTTTGCTGCGCCGTCGAAGAATAATGTCCACTCATCTTTCTTCTTTTCTTCTTCTTCAATAAGCAAGAGATCTTCATCAGGGAAGAATGTCTTGAGCGGTTGATAATCTAGGAGAGAGTGAGCGGCAAGATGATCGGCGAGGGCCTGTCCCTTGATTGCCTTCTGAGTGACATAGGTGATGTCGAACTCAGACAGGAGTAGCTGCCATTTAGCTATTCTTCCAGTGAGCGCCGGTTTCTCGAACAGGTACTTGAGTGGATCCATGTGAGTGAGTAGGAGAATAGGGAATGCAATCATGTATTGACGGAGTCGCTGAGTTGCCCAGACTAGGGCGAGGCAAGTCTTCTCGATCTGAGAATACCTGGTCTCGTAGTCGGTGAACTTTCGACTCAAATAGTATATTGCTTGTTCCTTCTTCCCGGTCTCGTCGTGTTGGCCGAGGACACAGCCAATGGCTTCTGCTGCTACCGAGATGTATAACAATAGTGGTCGTCCGGGAGTGGGCGGCACTAGAACTGGAGGATTCATGAGATACTTCTTGATGTGGTTGAAAGCGACTTGGCAATCATCATTCCATTCTTTTGGAACGTTCTTCCGAAGGAGCTTGAATATGGGCTCACAAATAGGTGTGAGCCGTGTGATGAAGCGACTGATGTATTGAATTCTGCCGAGGAAGCCACGAATTTCCTTCTCTGTTCTAGGAGGGGGCATCTCGATGATTGCTCTGGTTTTGGTCTCGTCGACCCTGATGCCATCCTCGCTCACCATAAAGCCGAGGAGCTTTCCTCCCATTGCACCGAAGACACATTTCTGAGGGTTGAGACGGAGCTTGTACTTTTCTAATCTGTTGAATAACTTCTTCAGATCTTCAAAGTGTCCTTCAATTGTGCGAGATTTGACGATCATGTCGTCCACATATACTTCAAGCTCTTTGTTCATCATGTCATGGAATAATGCTGTCATTGCTCGCTGATATGTTGCTCCTGCGTTCTTTAGACCGAACGGCATCACCCTGTAACAGAAGGTTCCCCAGGGAGTGATGAATGATGTCTTCTCGCGGTCTTTGATGACCATCTTGATTTGATTGTAACCTGAGAACCCGTCCATGAATGAGAAGACCTTGTATCCAGCAGTGTTGTCGACCAGAGTGTCAATATGTGGCAAAGGGAAGTCATCTTTTGGACTGGCTTTGTTGAGATCTCGGAAGTCGATGCATATTCGAACCTTGCCATCCTTCTTCGGTACTGGTACGATGTTGGCGAGCCATTCAGGGTAGTTAGAGACTACCAAGAATCCCGCGTTGTATTGCTTGATGACTTCATCTCGGACTTTCAGAGCCCATTCTGGCTTCATTCTTCGGAGTTTCTGCTTCACTGGCTTCATATCTGCCTTAGTTGGCAGATGGTGTACAACGAGCTCTTCATCGAGCCCCGGCATGCCTTCATATGAGAACGTGAAGTTGGACAATCTTGGAGCTAGGAACTCTATCATTTTCTGTTTCATCTCAGGTGGCAACGATCTTCCAATGCGCACTTCCCTAGGGATCTCAGGTGTCCCCAAGTTTACTATCTTGAAATCATCAGCTACAACAATGGCTTTGGATTCGAACTTTTTGAGGAGATCCTCAAGTTCGGGAGCTGGATCATCATCTTCCTCATCCCGAGCTTCGTCCAGACCCATGAGTTCAAAGTCTAATTCGATGTCGAAATCATATGATTCGACTTCAAACTCATGCGACTCTTTAAACGAACTTGGCACACTATTGAATGCAGGAAAGGAAATATTTTTTGGTTTTTGAGAATTTTCTGAAATTGAAATGCTAGATGTTTTTGGCTTTTAAAAGTTTTTGATTTTTTTGGTTTTTTGAAATTCACGGGACCTTGAACAAGCGGGCATTGCAGACCATGATTGAGCCCAACTTGTTCCAAAGTTCCGGTCACTGCTTAGACAGGCATTTTTTTTTGGAAGCCAGAGCCCTCAGATGGCTCGTTGGCTGATTCAATAGTTAGGGGAACAGATGACCATTCAGGACCCCACACTTCCTCCCCTGGAGAGGTGGGGGTTGATGATTTGGACGGAGAATCATGGCCTGGCCCAATGACCATGACTTCTCGCTAGTCGGGTTCGAGATCTGAGTCGTACTCAGTCCCTCCCGGATCACTTACCTCGCACTGCAATTCATTTGGTTCCACAGTGAGACACAAGTTTGGAACCTGGACATCAGACCAATCCAGGGCTGGCCACTTCCCTTTCTTGGTCCAATGGATGGGCTGCTTCTGCCCTTGGCTGATGATTGATGATGTTGACTTTGCGGAGATGGGCGAGTCGTGCCCCTTGCTGATTGATGCTGAGATGGGCAAGTTGTGCCCTTGACTGGTTGAAGTGGGCAGGTCGTGCCCCTGGTTGGTTGATGCTGAAGTGGGCAGGTTGTGCCCCTGGTTGATTGATGCTGAAGTGGGCAGGTTGTGCCCCTGGTTGATTGATGCTGAAGTGGGCAGGTTGTGCCCCTGGTTGAGAACAGGTGTAAGAGTAACCTGGTCTTGAAGGTGCTGTGTTTGACTTCCTTTTTCGTCTTCATCATTTCCTTCTTCTTCTGGAGGCTTAAATGGTTCGAGAATCTGATCCCATCGAATGGGGGGCCACGTGGCCCAAACTAGGCTCATCGGGAGGCCTTTGTGTAGTGCAGTCGGTTGATTCCCTCCTGGATCTTTGCAAGGTTCTCCTGGCTTGACGAATTGGATGGGTGAGCACCGAAATTTCTTCTTTCTCTTGTCCATGAAGGTTGCCTTGTATCCGAGTCCCAATTTGCGCTGGTTATATATCAGTGATACCTTTCTGGATTTGAAGTGGTTCTTCATTCGGTATTTGAGGCTCAGACGCTCTGCCGTGAAAAGACACGGTCCACCCTTATCGGTTCTGGATTGGCGATAGAGTTCACAGTCTCGAATTCGAAACTGTGAAACGGGATGTCCTCTTCAGAGTGCTGGATATCAATGACCGGGATGTCTGGTTCAGTGGCAGCAGCATTGGAAGGAATGATGAGTTCCTTCTCTGCATGGATAGAGATCACTTGATTTCCACAGATGTACTTCACTCGTTGATGCAGGGTTGACGGCACAGCTCCAACCTTGTGCAGTCACGGTCGTCCGAGCAACATGTTGAAAGAGGCTGATATATCCAAGATTTGGAATGTGATGGTAGAGATTTCCGGACCTATCTGTACCTCTATGTCGACTTCCCCTTCCACTGATCGGCGGGTGTTGTCGAATGCCCTGACACATATGGTGCTGGGCCGGAATGAAGGACTGATTCCCAGACGTTCCGCAGTCTTGAGTGGGCAGACGTTTAAGCTTGAGCCATTATCGATAAGGACCAATGGGACGCAGAGGTCTTTGTATCGTAAGGCTATGTTGAGGGATCGCCCATGATCTCGACCTTCTGGTGGCAACTCATTATCAGTGAAGGTGATGGCACGCGGAGCCAGGAGTTGTCCAATCATCAACGCTATCATCTCGGGTGCCTTATCGGAGGAGACGTGAGCATCATTCAAGGTTTTGGCAAACATTTCTCGGTGTATGTGAGATGTGTAGAGTAGCTCACATACTGAGATTTGTGCAGGGATTGACTTGAGCTGAGTCGCCACATCGTATGCGGCTTCATTTTTGTTGCCGAGGCCTGAGAGAGCGCCTTTGGGATCTCCTCTGTTCTGATTATCTCTTCGGATACAACGCCCATTGGGATTCATGTTCCCCACTTCCGCACATTCTTTATAGTGCCATGGAACCTCTTTGTAGTTTTCCTCCCTTTTGCCTTCTAGGATCACCGGTTCTTGCAACGGTGCTGTTGTGGGTACCAGATCTTCCTCGTATGGAGCTTTTGCCTTGAGGACTACATTGTTGCCTGTGCTGAAGGGGTAATATCGAGGCTTGTCTTCATAGACCACATAAGGTCGTGGTCCTGGCTTGACTGTTCCTGGGGCGGGAGGCTCCCATGGAATGAATACTGGTCCTCTTGATATGGCAGGAGGTTTCTCTGTTCGTCCGAGCTGCCGTAGCGTGATTGATACGCCTCCGGGATTTGCCCCTTACAATATGACTGGCTTGACTGGAAGAGCTCCTTCCAAGACAACGAGCTCTTGCTGCTGATGAGTGTAATCCTTCCATTGCGGATTGGATTGTTCTGGAGTTGCCCCTTGCAAGATGACAGGTTCGTATGTGGGCTCAATGTATGATTGTGCTCCTTCCAGGACGACTGGTTCCCAGCTTGAATGGTTATAAGGTGCCCCTTGCACAACTGGCACATCATATGGAAGCGCTCCTTCGATTACTACTAGCTCAGAGACTGAAGGAGGAAAGGGACTTGCCCCTTACATGATCGGAGGAGGATTTGTTGGCTCATAAGTGTAGGCATGAATGGATTGGATGGGGGAGAAGAAGCGATCGAGATGATCCCCTTCTTCTATACTATTGACTGCAGGGCCACGAGACGAACTGGGGTCCGTCGGATGTTGAGGCAGAGGATTCTGAAGGATGTTGGTGGAAGCTGCTGGAGAAGTTCCAGGGACCGAGATGACGATCTTGCGGTCATCAATTAGGTCTTGTATAGCATTTTTCAAAGTATAGCATCGATCAGTGGCATGGCCACGTCCTTGATGGTAGGCATAGTACTCATTTTCTCGGTAGTTTGGAGGCAGAGGATGAGGCGGAGGCCTAGGTGTCATCAGAGTGAGTAACTGCTTTTGTACCAGCGTTGTCATGATTTGACTAAGTGGTTGACTGAGTGGAGTGAACTTCCTAAACTCCCTGTAATTCTGCCTGTTCTGGTATGAGTATTGGCCATTTCCCCTGAACTGCTGCTGTTGTCGAGGTGGTTGTGGTTGAGGATTCGGTTGTGGCTGATACCGCTGAGGCTGATGCTGAGCTTGATTCTGCTGATATTGTTGACGTCCCTGTGGGGGAGCATGTTGATTTCCTTGAGCAGTGGTGTTGATGTTGTTTACCTCTGTTGGGCGGGGAGGGGAACCATTGCGGTTTCCATTCCCGTGCCCGATAGGTCTTCCTTCCACTCTGTTCCTCTTGATTGGAGTGGCTTAATGAGGCCATGGGGAGATCGTCCCGGCCCGAATCCCTGCTTCAACTTGCTCTCCAGCACGGATCAATTGCGAGAAATTCGCATATGGATGCGAGATGAGATACCCGTATATGCCTGGATATGTTGAATGAACAATCATGGAGATTTGTTCTTCGTCGTCGATAGGCGTTCGCATTCGAGCTGCCATAGCTCACCAACGACCCACATAAGCTGATAGTGTTTCATCACTCCTTTGCCTGAGAGCTGCGAGGTCGGCTCTTCTGGGTGCCATGTTGAGATTGTACGCGAATCTGTCGACGAAAGCCTGGGAAAGCTGTTCCCAAGTCTTGATGCGGTGGCAGTCGAATGAAGTGTACCAATCTAGGGCATCGCCCTTCAGAGATTTTTGGAACAAACGAATGAGGGCCCCTTCATTTCCTGAGATTGCACTTGGCTCTCCACAGAAGGCCTTGAGATGTGCTGTGGGACAACCGCTGCCGTCGTATCTTTTAAACTTTGGAACCTCAAAGTTTTGAGGTACCTGAGCATCTGGGAAAGGACACAAGTCTCTGAACATGGTCGAAGGTAGATCAATTCCTTGTTGTCGCTGAAGCTGATTTTGCAGGATCTGGAACTGCTCCCGCAACTCGTCCAGTCCTGAATGATCTGTTCGAGCGACTGGTGCCTCCTGGAGTAAGGCACGTTCTTCTTCGGCATAGTGGTCGATGTCTTCGACCCTATGGGCTTGCTGAAAAGCAACCGCGGGTTGCTGAAATTGGTTTGATGATTGAACTGGATTCTGAACTGGAACTTGCTGGAAATTAACTGGATTTTGCTGAATTGAAGATTGCTGAAAATTAACTGGATTTTGCTGAATTGAAGATTGCTGAAAATTAACTGGAATCCCATCGGCGGGGATGTGCTGTAATTGAAAAGTGCTCCTGTTTGCAGGAGGCTGAGATGCTGGGAAGTGACCCCCTTGTTGGGTATTCGCCACTGTCCGCTGATTGATGTGGGCTTGACACTGACCCCCGTTGTGGGCATTCACCAGTGCTGTCCCTGTTGCTGGAAATTGAATTGAAATCCCATCGGCGGGGATGTGCTGAAATTGAAAAGGTGTCCCATCGGCGGGGACATGCTGAGATCTACTGAGATTGTTGTTTGCAAGATTGACTGGAAGCTGACTGGATATTCCTGCAACGGAAGTGCTCTGAGATGGCCTTGTCGTCGCAGGAAGATATTGAGAAGGATGCCCCATAGCGAAGGGCTGAGATGGCTGTTGTCGGTAGTCTTGGGTAGACTCCGCTGGTTGTGCTTGATTTGAACTGGAGGCCGGAAGGACCCGGCATGGCTGCTGAGCTTGCTGAACTGGGCCAACCTGATTGTTGGCTGCTGCGGTGGCTTGTGCTTGCATGAATTGCAAGAGCATTTCTTGCATTGCTCTCACTCCTTGTGCCAATTCTTGTATGATTGGTGTATTGTCAAAGTGCTATTGCGCTTGAGGTTGCGCTTCGGTCATCTCAAGAGCAGGGAGGAGATGAGTTTCTTCTTCGTGGTCGGACATGGCTTGTTGAGCTCGAGTGCGGATTATGCTGCGGAAGGGAAGTTGTCTCCGCGTACGTTGAGCCCGAGGAGGCGCAATGGTGAGGACTATACTCTACTCTTTTTGGGTTTTGGGATTTTCTATTTTTTTTTTTTTTGGTTTTAGGTTTTGGGTAGAATGCTATGCAGATGAGATTGTATGAGGATTAGTGACTTTCAAGTATAGGAATGGTTCTGTTTTTCGAGTCGGATCACGACTAGTGGGACTAGTTGTTCCCCAGCAGAGTCGCCATTCTGTGGACCCTCGCCGTTTCCGCGCTCCCACACGACGTTCTTCTCCCTTCCCCTTTCCTTTCAGAAAAGAAGGAGATGAGGATGCGTGAGTGCGAAATCGCCGTTTGTGCCACTGGCTTGCCTCGTTCTCGAGGGCTTTGTTTGATTGTCGTATTGAGCTGGATGTGTTTAAGTGAGTTTATATAAGACCAGAGTCGCCACTAGCCAATTACTTCGAATCTACAGTCGGCTAGACCCCGTAGAAACGTTAGAGAAGAGAATCCGAAGATTCCTTCCTCTAAAATGACTCCTATTGATCTGTGGTCAGAGATTCAAGGTAAGGGATCACGGTTACAGGGTGGGAAGAGGTTAAGCACCCCACACACTGCCCGTACCGAAGTACGGTCTCTACTTCACAGAATCGATCGAATACTTGAAAGTCTAGTTTAATCCTCGTATATTCTCATGGATGACATGATGCATGAATGCGGGTCTGAACAGTAAGAGTTTCTGATGGGCAGGTTCCAACAACGGGCAAGCCCAGAGCATACGCTCGAACTGACAGGTGCTTTATGCGAGATACACGCGGTGTGTTTGAATAATCAAAGTGTTTGCAGTGAAGCAGGAGGGTTGGAAGAAAAGTAAATGTTGCACTTATGCTAGATGCAAATGAGATGATGCTGGAAAATGAGTAGCTGGGTGGACGGAGGTGTCGCAAGGATTGGCTTCGAGAGGCTGGATCAAGACTTGGGTGACTTGAGAGGCTTGGACCAGTGGTCAGGCTGGGCTGGACCAGGGTTAGGTTCTCCTCACTCGAGCTCTCCTTGGTGAAAAAAATGGACTAAAGGGGAAAGGGGATTCGGATCGCACTCGGGCTGAATGGGCTTCGAATGGATGCTGAAATGAGAAGGGGAGGGGGGTATTTATAGCAGCGGAGAGTGGCAGCTCTCGTAATTTTTTCCGGGCGGCCTGCTATGGGCCGCCCGTACGGCCTGTCCTCGGTTTCCAGCGAGTACGGCCGCTCCCTCGGGGCTGCTGTTGGACTCGCTGGTCGACTCAGTGAGTTGACCCAGCGGGTCGACTCGGTGATTTGACTCGACGGGTTGACTCGATGGGTTGACTCGGTGTTTTGACTCGGTGTTTTGACTCGACGGGTTGACTCAGCGGGTTAACTCAGCGGGTTGACTCAGCGGGTTGACCCAGTGAGTTTGACTTTTTTAGGATTTTTTGACTGGCCTTTTTTCTGGGGGGTTTTTTAGGCTGATGTTTAAGACTGGGTTGACTGGGTTCAGGCTTGATCTGGGCTATGGAATGGGGCTTATAAGGGTGAGTTTGACTGAGTTTGGACTTGAGATTTGGGGGTATGGTCCTCCATTCATCCAGCTATCTCTACCAACAGTGTAGCCGAAGGTGGGGTGTCTACAATGTCATAAAATGTGATCATTGGTGTGCACATATTTATTAAATTGACAGACATATGGACTGTTCCCAGCAGGGTGTGTGACAAAAAAAAAAAACTATGTATTCTTTAAGTAATAAGAAATCAATATATAATAGTCTATTTAATCCCCATATGATTTGGGTTGGGTCACCTTTAACCTTAACCCGATCCATAAAAATCCGAGTCGGGTTGGGTCAACCCAAAAATTGAGTTCGGGTCAACTTTCCAACCCTATAATAGAACAAACTAGGTCAGGTTGGGTCAGGTTCAAGTTTGCCAGGTCTACATCCAACGCACAACCTTAGGATAAAAAGATACGCGCTGGCTCATGTAGGTATGCACCAACCATCTGTTTGCCTATAGGTCGTCCATTTTCAATTCCTTTTTACAATTTTTTGCTTTTCTCCCTTATTTCTATGCATACATACATCTCCCTGAAGTGATCATAAGTAGATGAATTAGTAGCAAACAACAACGTGAAGCACATAATATCCCAAAAAATGAGCCCCCAAACTCTAGAATGACACAATAAATGATTAGAATAGTCTATATTAATTCATTATTTGAATAAAAACTCGAATTAAGGTTTCAACTAAGAGGCTATGGTTACTACTAAAAACCACAATTAAGGAGTTCAAATCATTATAAAATAATTAATGTCATGAAATGTTATCTCAAAACTAGTCGATGTACTCCAAAGCGGCCTCCATTGGTTAAGTTGATCAAGTACACAGTCATAGTCAGTCTTCCCATGGTCACCCATCCACATTGATGGTCACTGGCCCTTAATTTTACAAGTAATTGCAAGGGCAACACTACAAGAAAACGGATTTTTACCGATGAAAGTTTTACTGACGAAATAAAGAAATCGTCGGTAAAAATGGTTCCAGCTTCCCGCCACCGCCAGATTTAGCTCCCGCCATAGACTATTACTGACGAAATTTTGATTTCGTCGGGAAAAAGTTTATTGCCGACGAAGTGCCCGTCGCTAAAAAAATAAACAGAAAATTTGACTTTTACCGACGAATATTTTCGTCGGTAAAAGTCGTTATTGCCGACGATTGTTGCCCGTCGGTAATAATGAGCGAATTCCCGCCAAGTGGTAGAAACACTTTTGCCGACGAAAATTTTCGTCAGTAAAAGTTTTTGAATCGACTTTTACCGACGAAAAATTTCGTCGGTAAAAGTGTTATAATTTTTTTAAAGGCCGATCGACCCTCATTTCCCTCTCTCTCTCTCTCTCTCTCTCTCTCTCTCTCTCTCTCTCTCCCGATCGGCGTCCCTCCTCACCGTCCGTCTCTCCCTCATCGGCGACCACCGTCACCGACACCGGCGGCCCACCCGCCTCAGCCGACCACCCCCCTCATCGCCGACCACCGTCACCGTCACCGGCACTAGCCACGCGCCTCCACCTGCCTCCGTACGCCGCCTCCACCTCCGGTAACCATCTCTCCCTTCCTTCTTCCTCCATTTCCTCTCTCTCTCTCTCTCTCTCTCTCTCTCTCTCTCTCTCCTCGTTGTTGATTGTGGGGCCCACTACCAAAATCCAATGCATGTGGGTCCCACCATCACTGTCCAATGCATGTGGGTCCCACCGTTGCTGTTGCATGTGGGTCCCACCGTCACTGTCCATCGCCCATTGCATGTGGGGTCCGCCTTAGCTGTCACGCCCCGAAATTCGAGACTCGAGTACAACAACCCAAAGCCCGAGTTCCGAGGTGTGAATTGAAAATTTGAGCATAGATTCCATGAGATTCCATTCCACACATCGCATAACTAAAATAAATCCCAAATATAAAGTTTCTTTTCCACTAATATTTTATTACATTGAATTTTACAAGATAAAATAGATCAACTACAGTTGGCGTTTGAGTAACACGTGACCATCTGAATACTCTGCTCTGTCTACGTCTTTTCCTTCCTGAAAACCTGCAAGAATTGTGGTGATTTTGGTAAGCTAAAAGCCCAGTGAGGTCATTTCCATCACAGGTAATATTCCAGTTAATAAAAGGTAGGACGTGAATCATCAACTAATAGATTTGTATGAAATATACAAGGATAAGGTCATGATTGATACACTTTATGATTTATTATCAATAGAACATGATTATCATGATGTCATGTATGTCATGATACGTGTGAGAGCAATAAACGTCTAGGAACTCGCTGCCACTGAACATTAGGAACCTGTCGCAAATCAACCATGCTCACCTAACCGGTACAGCGAGGCGGCAAATCAACCATGCACGCCAGTGGGCAAATCAACCATGCACCACTGATCCAACCGAGCAAATCAACCATGCTCAATAAGTGAAACGACCAGAACTCGCTGCCACTGAACATTAGGAACCTGTCGCAAATCAACCATGCTCACCTAACCGGTACAGCGAGGCGGCAAATCAACCATGCACGCCAGGAGTCAAATCAACCATGCTCCTGTTCTGTCGCAGTGTATAAATGTATGTATGTCATGAGTTATGGAAGCACTCTTCAAGCATACAATGCATATCAACTCAATTCCAATCACACCATGCATATGTTATTTTCATTCAGATAGTTAATTCTTTATCTAATTTTAGTTATCGTTGATCGAGGGATTTGAGAAGATCATTGCGTAAGGTCTAGTGCGTTGACGCTTAGTTAAGGTTGTTTCAAGAGTTATGTATTGCATATTATTTAAACTTAAGTTGTTGTCGATCAGTAAATTTAAGAATAATGTCACGTGGAATCTTAAGAATACTACTTGTTTTTAGGGTTGCATGTTGGTGACATCATATGTAAGAAATCCTAAATCGAATTGTCGTAGAATTCTGACATGTCCATTAAAAAGGAAAACTTGAGAAAATTAATTTAATAAGAAAATGATAATTATTGACATGAGAACTTTCAAGGATACAGAGATAGGAGATGAATGGATCCCTTACCTAGAATTCCATGACATGGAAGAAAGCGTAAAAGCATGCCTAAAATCCTAACTAGAGAATGAGACTTTATAAATTGAACGTAAACAGAGGAGAACACTAAAGAAAAATTAACGAAGAAAGTTACGTGAGATGAATCACTCACCGGATATGGAATACTTCAAGTCTAAGGGAAACCAAATTCGAATTTGAGTCGGCTCGGTGAGTTGACTCGCTGAGTCAACTCGGCAGAAAATCATGTTTTCTTCCCTTTCTTCTTCTTCTTCTTCTTCTTCTTTCTCCCTCCTTCTTCTTTCTTTCCTTTTCTTCCTTTCTTCTTCTTCCTTTCCTGGCCTGGGCAAGGCCTTAACAGCAGCAGCAAGGGGATGAGCACATCAGCACGCCACTCTCTTCCTTCCCATACGAATTCTCTCTCTCCTCCCCTTTAAGACTCTCTCTCTTGTTCTCTCTCTCTCTCTCTCTCTCTCTCTCTCTCTCTCTCTCTCTCTTGTTTCGTATCTGCTTGATCCTCTTGGGTAGTAGGATTCTTATAGGCATGGGTGTCTTGCACAGTAAGTCATAGGGGTGTTTCTTCAAGTGAAAGAAATCTTGGATTCAATCCAAGTTGGAGAAGGAATTACTTATTCTAGAAGGTTCTTGCGCATTAGAGCCGTTGGGAATCTCAATGGGGTCCACACGATCTTACATACAAGATTTGGAAAGTCCATGCGAATCAGGGACTTGGATCTTGGCGAATCTTGGTTTACATTGGTTGGAAACAACAGTTTGGAGTGGGCTACTGGGTTGACGAATGGCCAAACGGTTTCTACGGACGTGGGAGGAGATGCGTACGGACAGGATGGACGTCTTGGATTTTGTATATGGGGCCCATCGGATGGACAGCTTGAACCATGCATGGTGGCAGCGGCAACGCTGCTGCTGCAGCGTCCCTGGAGAAGACGGACATTATCTTCTTACTTTTCTTTACTTGTAACGTGTGTCGCACGTACATGGGATACTACAGTATGTCCTCACAAGTGGGGTCCACTTTAGGTAGATCTGAACCATTTTATCCGTCCAATACGTTTCCAACATAAAATTAATCGTTGACAAGAAAAATAAGATAGATCCGAGTTAAGGTGGGCCACTTATGACCCGATTTCTGATTAGGGCATTTGTAGGATGATCGGACGGTTGAAATTCGACGTGTACGGTTAAATTGTGTCCTAGAACTCGTATATAAAGTTTTGTATGAAAGTGATTTCCAGAAAGTATTATATTTAAAAATGGTGGTGGAGTTTGAGTTGGAGAAGGACTCCACTTTTCGTTTCTTGCGAAACAAATCTTAAGTGAGACGTTGGAGACCTAGGTGGGGTCCACACGACCCTAACAGAGCAGTTCCCAGGCTACCATGCACAGTAATGACCAGGATCTTGGCCGCTTTTGGTTTGGACGGTGATTTGAAGAAGATCGGATAGACTACCGATGTGGAAGATATTCAAGGGGACTCTATGCGTGGGGGAGAGGGATCAATTGGACGGGTTGGATTTTAAATGCGGGGCCCACAGACGGACGGCGTGGATGGTGCAAACCGACAGCGGACGGACGAAGAAGACGCTGTGCGTCTTTGTAATACGCGGTCAACACGTGTTGACCGGTCGAATCTCATGCAGTAGTGTATGTGGGTCCCACCATGATGCTTGTAACCAAAATCTGCTCCGCTCATCTGGTGTAGCACGATTACTTTAGACATAAGATAAAAATGATCTAGATCAGATAACCATGTGGGTCACATGATGAGAGTTAGTGTGCTTCTACCTCACCGTTAAAATCTTACATGAAATTTTAACAGATTACTAGGGTATATATTCATATAATTCCAATTCTACCCTTTCCTTTAGTATTGACTTCCAACACCTGTACCAATCGTATACACCATCATTTTTCGGTGAAACTTCCCCAAGGCCTGTCATTTTTCGCGCTCTTTATACGGGTTAAGTTTGGGCATTGATCTCTTACAGATGACCAAGATGCCTTTTTAGTGATCCATCACACTAGGTGATCCAAAGTGACATTTGTACATATCCAATAGAAAATTTAACCGGTAGCCTTAGTATATATCCTATGATCTTCGAAATGATCGGTTCGGTTTGTTATTTGTGTGGCCCAATTACCGGATATGAATTCGATGGATGGTTATATGAGAGGCCAATTTTTTTCTAATTAGATGTTTATGTTCTTAAACACAAGTATGAGTTATTGTACGGTCAGTTTCTTAAACTGATATTTCTAATATGGTCTTTGGGTGGCCTATTGGTGAGACATATACACCGTTAAACTTTAATGACTTGTCTACTCATGAAATTTCATCAGATCACAGTTTTGACGGTAGGTTAAGCATTTGAATGCATGATAAACAAGATGAACGGATCAGAATGTTAAATTGATTTGTGTATGAGCGGCTATGGAGATCAAGGGGTTTGGTTTACTATGATTGGCTTGTTTAAAATCGAGGTGGACGGTTAGATATTCCTACCTAGCAATGATAGATCATTCTAATGGTCCGTCTATTGACTTAACTAAGTACACTAAGTTTTTAAAGTCTTAAAAGTGTTAGAATATGTATAAAAGTGTGACGTGTGTGTATGTGTATGAACGACGCGGCCTAAAATTTAAATTCTAATGTGTGAACTATAACACTTGTGTACCTACTCGTGTACTAAATTTTCGGGGTATTATATTAGTTGTCCACTAGTTGATGGGGCCCACTGATTAAGTAAATCCCTAATTAGGGATTTCGAAATTAAAATCTCCTAATTAGGGATTTTGAGATTAAAATCCCTAATTAGGGATTTTAAATTTTAAAATCCAAATTGTGATTTACAAATTAAAGAAAAAATGAAATTATGGGGCCCACCGTCGCTGTCCACTGCCTGTGGGGCCCACGTCGATGTCCACTGGTTGTGGGGCCCACCGTCGCTGTCCACTGGCTGTGGGGCGCACCGTTTCTGTCCACTGCCTGTGGGGCCCACGTCGCTGTCCACTGGCTGTGGGGCCCACGTCACTGTCCACTGGCTGTGGGGCCCACCGTCGCTATCCACTGCCTGTGGGGCCCACGTCGCTGTCCACTGTTTTGGATGAAGCATATATTTGTGTGGAGTAAACTATGTGGGGCCCACAGTGATTTACGTATTTTATCCACTCCATCCATCCATCTTAGCAGGAAATTTTAGGTATGGTGCCCAAAAATGAAGCATATCAAAACCTAAAGTGGACTACACCACAAGTGTGAACTGAATGTCTATCATTGAAAAATTCTAGGACAACACAGAAGTTTTGGATCAAGCTGATATTTGTGTTTTCCCTTCATCCATATCCATGTGATCTTATGGACAGGTTCGATGACAAATAAATATCATAAGGGAGCCTGGGAATGGTGGAAATCATTATTCCCACTGTTTACCATGGCATGGTCCACTTGAGATTTGGATATGCTTAAATTTTGGGCTCAACCACTAAAATGAGCTGAAAAAACATAAGGACGGAATAGATAAATCACATACATTCTAGGTGGGCCCAACTGAGTTTACTCTACATGATAAGAGATAAGAGCATGCAGAGTTACTCCGCACGCAATCCGATTCCCATGGTGGGCCCCATACATACTTATTTGTTCAGAAAATAGCAGTCATTAGGTATTTGATTAGACTTGATTCATGGTGTTGATGATTCTGTCATTTTCATGTGCTTGTGTATCTGGAATTGATGGAGCAAACCCGGATGTGCGTCGGAGCTACCCATGGTTGATTTATGTGGATGTATGTTGTGGATGTATTTGGCTTATTATTAATAGTTATTTTTTGTCCACAAATGGTAGTATAATAGAATCAGTTAGCCCATTTGGAGATTTCTATATTGCCGAGCATAGATAAAGTGTGTTTTGGAGGTATAGAAATCTGCAAAATTGTCCTGTTGGACAGTCCAATGTTGGATAGATTGGAATGTTATCGTTGTTTGTCATTTACATGCTCTGTCATTAATTTCGTGCGGTAACTCTCCTATTCTCTCTGGATATGTTTCTTATGTTTAATTCCATTGTCAATTTAATCCACACAGTGTGTGGATAGTTGACATGGAAATGAAATGTAAGATAAATATACCTGGAGAGATAGGGGGAGATGCTGTCGAAATTTAGGCTTGGGCATTTAAATGAAAATAATGATAGCATTTCAATCTATCCATCCTTGGATGGGCGACTAATTTTATTATATTATCATTTAGTGGCAAATTAGATGACGAACATGATACTTGTGATTAAGAGTAGTTGATTGATGTTGATGTTGAGCGGGGGTCCCTAGAAGGTGGGAACCGCGGTTTAGACCATGATGATGAAGCTGTCCTGTTCCTATGGACAGCAATATGGGTGGCCTGGCCATTTGGACAGGCCCGTGTTTATGTATTAGCTCGAAATTAATGGAGCAGACCCGGATGTGCGTCGGAGCTATCCGGGTGTTGAGCGGGGGTCCTTGGAAGGTGGAAACCGCTGTTATGACCATGATGATGAAGCTGTCCATTTCCTATGGACAGCAATATGGGTGGCCTGGCCATTTGGACAGGCCCGTGTTTATGTATTAGCTCGAAATTAATGGAGCAGACCCTGATGTGCGTCGGAGCTATCCGGGTGTTGAGCGGGGGTCCCTGGAAGGTGTGAACCGATATTATGACCATGATGAAGCTATCCATTTCCTATGGACAGCAATATGGGTGGCCTGGCTATTTGGACAGGCCCGCTTTGTGTGGAGCAGACCCGGATGTGCGTCGGAGCAATCCTTAAGTTAGTTGAGTCTCCAAGACCTACACCCTAAACCCGAAACCATAAACCTAAAACTAAAACCTATCAGCTACGGCTAAACCGAAACCTAAACTCAATTCATCTAACTCTAAACCTAGACCCAAACTCGAAAACCTAACCCTAAACCCGATCCCGAACCCGAAACTATAAACCAATGCGTAAACCTAATCCTAATCTCAAATCACCTAACATAAACCTACACCAATTCCTAAATACATTCACCTAACCTAAACCTTGAGCCAAACTCGAAAACCTAACCCAAAACCCGATCCCGAACCCGAAACTATAAACCAATGCGTAAACCTAATCCTAATCTCAAATCACCTAACATAAACCTACACCAATTCCTAAATACATTCACCTAACCTAAACCTTGACCCAAACACAAAAACCTAACCCGAAACCCAATCCCGAACCCGAAAATCTCAACCTCTGCCTAAACCTAATCCAAATCTCAAATCACCTAAACTAAACCTACACCTATTCCTAAATACATTCACCTAACCTAAACCTAGACCCAAACACGAAAACCAAACCCGAACCCGATCCCGAACCCGAAAATCCAAACCTATGCCCTAAACCTAATCCTAAACTCATGTCACCTAAACTAAACCTACACCTATTCCTAAATCCATTCACCTAACCTAAACCTAGACCCAAACACGAAAACCAAACCCGAACCCGATCCCGAACCCGAAAATCTAAACCTATGCCCTAAACCTAATCCTAAACTCATGTCACCTAAACTAAACCTACACCTATTCCTAAATCCATTCACCTAACCTAAACCTAGACCCAAACACGAAAACCAAACCCGAAACCCGTTCCTGAACCCGCAAATCCAAACCTATGCCCTAAACCTAATCCTAAACTCATGTCACCTAAACTAAACCTACACCTATTCCTAAATCCATTCACCTAACCTAAACCTAGACCCAAACACGAAAACCAAACCCGATCCCCAACCCGAAAATCTCAACCTATGCCGAAATCTAATCCTAATCTCAAATCACCTAAACTAAACCTACACCTATTCCTAAATACATTCACCTAACCTAAACCTTGACCCAAACACGAGAACCAAACCCGAAACCCGATCCCGAACCCGCAAATCCAAACTTATGGCCTAAACCTAATCCTAAACTCATGTCACCTAAACTAAACCTACACCTATTCCTGAATCCATTCACTTAACCAAAACCAAGACCAAACACGAAAACCAAACCCGAAACCCGATCCCGAACCCGAAAATCTCAACCTATGCCGAAACCTAATCCTAATCTCAAATCACCTAAACTAAACCTACACATATTCCTAAATACATTCACCTTACCTAAACCTTGACCCAAACACGAAAACCAAACCCGAAACCCGATCCCGAACCCCCAAATCGAAACCTATGCCCTAAACCTAATCCTAAACTCATGTCACCTAAACTAAACCTACACCTATTCCTAAATCCATTCACCTAACCTAAACCTAGACCCAAATACGAAAACCAAACCAGAAACCCGATCCCGAACCCGAAAATCTAAACCTATGCCCTAAACCTAATCCTAAACTCATGTCACCTAAACTAAACCTACACCTATTCCTAAATCCATTCACCTAACGTAAACCTAGACCCAAACACGAAAACCAAACACGAAACCCGATCCCGAACCCGAAAATCTAAACCTATGCCCCAAACCTAATCCTAAACTCATGTCACCTAAACTAAACCTACACCTATTCCTAAATCCATTCACCTAACCTAAACCTAGACCCAAACACGAAAACCAAACCCGAAACCCGATCCCCAACCCGAAAATCTCAACCTATGCCAAAACCTAATCCTAATCTCAAATCACCTAAACTATACCTACACCTATTCCTAAATAGATTTACCTAACCTAAACCTTGACCCAAACACGAGAACCAAACCCGAAACCCATCCCGAACCCGCAAATCCAAACCTATGCCCTAAACTTAATCCTAAACTCATGTCACCTAAACTAAACCTACACCTATTCCTAAATCCATTCACCTAACCTAAACCTAGACCCAAACACGAAACCCAAACCCAAAACCCGATCCCGAACCTGAAAATCTCAACCTATGCCGAAACCTAATCCTAATCTCAAATCACCTAAACTAAACCTACACCTATTCCTAAATACATTCACCTTACCTAAACCTTGACCCAAACACGAAAACCAAACCCGAAACCCGATCCCGAACCCCCAAATCGAAACCTATGCCCTAAACCTAATTCTAAACCCATGTCACCTAAACTAAACCTACACCTCTTCCTAAATCCATTCACATAACCTAAACCTAGACCCAAACACGAAAACCAAACCCGAACCCGATCCCGAACCCGAAAATCTAAACCTACGCCCTAAACCTAATCCTAAGCTCATGTCACCTAAACTAAACCTACACCTATTCCTAAATCCATTCACCTAACCTAAACCTAGACCCAAACACAAAAACCAAACCCGAAACCGATCCCCAACCCGAAAATCTCAACCTATGCCGAAACCTAATCCTAATCTCAAATCACCTAAACTAAACCTACACCTATTCCTAAATACATTCACCTAACCTAAACCTTGACCCAAACACGAAAACCAAACCCGAAACCCGATCCCGAACCCCCAAATCGAAACCTATGCCCTAAACCTAATCCTAAACTCATGTCACCTAAACTAAACCTACACCTCTTCCTAAATCCATTCACATAACCTAAACCTAGACCCAAACACGAAAACCAAACCCGAACCCGATCCCGAACCCGAAAATCTAAACCTACGCCCTAAACCTAATCCTAAGCTCATGTCACCTAAACTAAACCTACACCTATTCCTAAATCCATTCACCTAACCTAAACCTAGACCCAAACACAAAAACCAAACCCGAAACCGATCCCCAACCCGAAAATCTCAACCTATGCCGAAACCTAATCCTAATCTCAAATCACCTAAACTAAACCTACACCTATTCCTAAATACATTCACCTAACCTAAACCTTGACCCAAACACGAGAACCAAACCCGAAACCCGATCCAGAACCCGCAAATCCAAACCTATGGGCTAAACCTAATCCTAAACTCATGTCACCTAAACTAAACCTACACCTATTCCTAAATCCATTCACTTAACCAAAACCAAGACCAAACACGAAAACCAAACCCGAAACCCGATCCCGAACCCGAAAATCTCAACCTATGCCGAAACCTAATCCTAATCTCAAATCACCTAAACTAAACCTACACATATTCCTAAATACATTCACCTTACCTAAACCTTGACCCAAACACGAAAACCAAACCCGAAACCCGATCCCGAACCCCCAAATCGAAACCTATGCCCTAAACCTAATCCTAAACTCATGTCACCTAAACTAAACCTACACCTCTTCCTAAATCCATTCACATAACCTAAACCTAGACCCAAACACGAAAACCAAACCCGAACCCGATCCCGAACCCGAAAATCTAAACCTACGCCCTAAACCTAATCCTAAGCTCATGTCACCTAAACTAAACCTACACCTATTCCTAAATCCATTCACCTAACCTAAACCTAGACCCAAACACAAAAACCAAACCCGAAACCGATCCCCAACCCGAAAATCTCAACCTATGCCGAAACCTAATCCTAATCTCAAATCACCTAAACTAAACCTACACATATTCCTAAATACATTCACCTTACCTAAACCTTGACCCAAACACGAAAACTAAACCCAAAACCCGATCCCGAACCGCCAAATTGAAACCTATGCCCTAAACCTAATCCTAAACTCATGTCCCCTAAACTAAACCTACACCTATTCCTAAATCCATTCACATAACCTAAACCTAGACCCAAACACGAAAACCAAACCCGAAACCCGATCTCGAACCCGCAAATCTAAACCTATGTCCTAAACCTAATCCTAAACTCATGTCACCTAAACTAAACCTACAACTATTCCTAAATCCATTCACCTAACCTAAACCTAGACCTAAATACGAAAACCAAACCCGAAATCCGATCCCGAACCCGAAAATCTAAACCTATGCCCTAAACCTAATCCTAAACTCATGTCACCTAAACTAATCCTACACCTATTCCTAAATCCATTCACATAACCTAAACCTAGAACCAAACACGAAAACCAAACCCGAAACCCGATCCCGAACCCGAAAACCTAAACCTATGACCCAAACCTAATCCTAAACTCATGTCACCTAAACTAAACCTACACCTATTCCTAAATCCATTCACCTAACCTAAACCTAGACCCAGACACGAAAACCAAACCCGAAACCCGATCCCCAACCCGAAAATCTAAACCTATGCCGAAACCTAATCCTAATCTCAAATCACCTAAACTAAACCTACACCTGTTCCTAAATACATTTACCTAACCTAAACCTTGACCCAACACGAGAACCAAACCCGAAACCCGATCCCGAACCCGCAAATCCAAACCTATGCCCTAAACTTAATCCTAAACTCATGTCACCTAAACTTAACCTACACCTATTCCTAAATCCATTCACCTAACCAAAACCTAGACCCAAACACGAAACCCAAACCCGAAACCCGATCCCGAACCCGAAAATCTAAACCTATGACCCAAACCTAATCCTAAACTCATGTCACCTAAACTAAACCAACACCTATTCCTAAATCTATTCACCTAACCTAAACCTAGACCCAAACACGAAAACCAAACCCGAAACCCGATCCCGAACCCGAAAATCTAAACCTATACCGAAACCTAATCCTAATCTCAAATCACCTAAACTAAACCTACACCTATTCCTAAATACATTTACCTAACCTAAACCTTGACCCAACACGAGAACCAAACCCGAAACCCGATCCCGAACCCGCAAATCCAAACCTATGCCCTAAACTTAATCCTAAACTCATGTCACCTAAACTAAACCTACACCTATTCCTAAATCCATTCACCTAACCTAAACCTAGACCCAAACACGAAACCCAAACCCGAAACCCGATCCCGAACACGAAAATCTCAACCTATGATGAAACCAAATCCTAATCTCAAATCACCTAAACTAAACCTACACCAATTCCTAAATACATTCACCTTACCTAAACCTTCACCCAAACACGAAAACCAAACCCGAAACCCGATCCCGAACCCCCAAATCGAAACCTATGCCCTAAACCTAATTCTAAACTCATGTCACCTAAACTAAACCTACACCTATTCCTAAAGCCATTCACATAACCTAAACCTAGACCCAAACACGAAAACCAATCCCGAAACCCGATCCCGAACCCGAAAATCTAAACCTCTGCCCTAAACCTATTCCTAAACTCATGTCACCTAAACTAAACCTACACCTATTCCTAAATCCAATCACCTAACCTAAACCTAGACCCAAACACGAAAACCAAACCCGAAACCCGATCCCGAACCCGTAAATCTAAACCTATGCCCTAAACCTTATCCTAAACTCATGTCACCTAAACTAAACCTACACCTATTCCTAAATCCATTCAACTAACCTAAACCTAAACCCAAACACGAAAACCAAACCCGAAACCCGATCCCGAACCCGAAAATCTCAACCTATGCCGAACCCTAATCCTAATCTCAAATCACCTAAACTAAACCTACACCTATTCCTAAATACATTCACCTAACCTAAACCTTGACCCAAACACGAGAACCAAACCCGAAACCCGATCCCGAACCCGCATATCCAAACCTATGCCGTAAACCTAATCCTAAACTCATGTCACCTAAAATAAACATACACCTATTCCTAAATCCATTCACCTAACCTAAACCTAGACCAAACACGAAAACCAAACCCAAAACCTGATCCCGAACCCGAAAATCTCAACCTATGACGAAACCTAATCCTAATCTCAAATCACCTAAACTAATCCTACACATATTCCTAAATACATTCACCTTACCTAAACCTTGACCCAAACACGAAAACCAAACCCGAAACCCGATCCCGAACCCCCAAATCGAAACCTATGCCCTAAACCTAATCCTAAACTCATGTCACCTAAACTAAACCTACACCTATTCCTAAATCCATTCACCTAACCTAAACCTAGACCCAAACACGAAAACCAAACCCGAAACCCGATCCCCAACCCGAAAATCTAAACCTATGCCGAAACCTAATCCTAAACTCAAATCACCTAAACAAAACCTACACCTACTCCTAAATACATTCACCTAACCTAAACCTTGACCCAAACACGAGAACCAAACCCGACACCCGATCCCGAACCCGAAAATCCAAACCTATGCCCTAAACCTAATCCTAAACTCATGTTACCTAAACTAAACCTACACCTATTCCTAAATCCAATCACCTAACCTAAACCTAGACCCAAACACGAAAACCAAACTCGAAACCCGATCCCAAACCCGAAAATCTAAACCTATGCCCTAAACCTATTCCTAAACTCCTGTCACCTAAACTAAACCTACACCTATTCCTAAATCCATTCAACTAACCTAAACCTTGACCCAAACACGAGAACCAAACCCGAAACCCGATCCCGAACCCCCAAATCAAAACCTATGCCCTAAACCTAATCCTAAACTCATGTCACCTAAACTAAACCTACACCTATTCCTAAATCCATTCACATAACCTAAACCTAGACCCAAACACGAAAACCAAACCCGAAACCCGATCCCGAACCCGCAAATCTAAACCTATGCCCTAAACCTAATCCTAAACTCATGTCACCTAAACTAAACCTACACCTATTCCTAAATCCATTCCCCTAACCTAAACCTAGACCCAAACACGATAACCAAACCCCAAACCCGATCCCGAACACGAAAATCTAAACCTATGCCCCAAACCTAATCCTAAACTCATGTCACCTAAACTAAACCTACACCTATTCCTAAATCCATTCACCTAACCTAAACCTAGACCCAAATACGAAAACCAAACCCGAAACCCGATCCCGAGCCCGAAAATCCAAACCTATGCCCTAAACCTATTCCTAAACTCAGGTCACCTAAACTAAACCTACACCTATTCCTAAATCCATTCACCTAACCTAAACCTAGACCCAAACACGAAAACCAAACCCGAAACCCGATCCCGGACCCGAAAATCTAAACCTATGCCGAAACCTAATCCTAATCTCAAATCACCTAAACTAAACCTACACCTATTCCTAAATACATTCACCTAACCTAAACCTTGACCCAAACACGAGAACCAAACCCGAAACCCGATCCGGAACCCGCAAATCCAAACCTATGGGCTAAACCTAATCCTAAACTCATGTCACCTAAACTAAACCTACACCTATTCCTAAATCCATTCACCTAACCTAAACCTAGACCAAAAATGAAAACCAAACCCGAAACCCGATCCCGAACCCGAAAATCTCAACCTATGCCGAAACCTAATCCTAATCTCAAATCACCTAAACTAAACCTACACATATTCCTAAATACATTCACCTTACCTAAACCTAGACCCAAACACGAAAACCAAACCCGAAACCCGATCCCGAACCCGCAAATCTAAACCTATGTCCTAAACCTAATCCTAAACTCATGTCACCTAAACTAAACCTACAACTATTCCTAAATCCATTCACCTAACCTAAACCTAGACCCAAATACGAAAACCAAACCCGAAACCCGATCCCGAACCCGAAAATCTAAATCTATGCCCTAAACCTAATCCTAAACTCATGTCACCTAAACTAAACCTACAACTATTCCTAAATCCATTCACCTAACCTAAACCTAGACCCAAATACGAAAACCAAACCCGAAACCCGATCCCGAACCCGAAAATCTAAATCTATGCCCTAAACCTAATCCTAAACTCATGTCACCTAAACTAAACCTACACATATTCCTAAATACATTCACCTTACCTAAACCTAGACCCAAACACGAAAACCAAACCCGAAACCCGATCCCGAACCCGCAAATCTAAACCTATGTCCTAAACCTAATCCTAAACTCATGTCACCTAAACTAAACCTACAACTATTCCTAAATCCATTCACCTAACCTAAACCTAGACCCAAATACGAAAACCAAACCCGAAACCCGATCCCGAACCCGAAAATCTAAATCTATGCCCTAAACCTAATCCTAAACTCATGTCACCTAAACTAAACCTACACCTATTCCTAAATCCATTCACCTAACGTAAACCTAGAACCAAACACGAAAACCAAACCCGAAACCCGATCCCTAACCCGAAAATCTAAACCTATGACCAAAACCTAATCCTAAACTCATGTCACCTAAACTAAACCTACACCTATTCCTAAATCCATTCACCTAACCTAAACCTAGACCCAAACACGAAAACCAAACCCGAAACCCGATCCCGAACCCGAAAATCTAAACCTATACCGAAACCTAATCCTAATCTCAAATCACCTAAATTAAACCTACACCTATTCCTAAATACATTTACCTAACCTAAACCTTGACCCAACACGAGAACCAAACCCGAAACCCGATCCCGAACCCGCAAATCCAAACCTATGCCCTAAACTTAATCCTAAACTCATGTCACCTAAACTAAACCTACACCTATTCCTAAATCCATTCACCTAACCTAAACCTAGACCCAAACACGAAACCCAAACCCGAAATCCGATCCCGAACCCGAAAATCTAAACCTATGACCCAAACCTAATCCTAAACTCATGTCACCTAAACTAAACCTACACCTATTCCTAAATCCATTCACCTAACCTAAACCTAGACCCAAACACGAAAACCAAACCCGAAACCCGATCCCGAACCCGAAAATCTAAACCTATACCGAAACCTAATCCTAATCTCAAATCACCTAAACTAAACCTACACCTATTCCTAAATACATTTACCTAACCTAAACCTTGACCCAACACGAGAACCAAACCCGAAACCCGATCCCAAACCCGCAAATCCAAACCTATGCCCTAAACTTAATCCTAAACTCATGTCACCTAAACTAAACCTACACCTATTCCTAAATCCATTCACCTAACCTAAACCTAGACCCAAACACGAAAACCAAACCCGAAACCCGATCCCGAACCCGCAAATCCAAACCTATGCCCTAAACTTAATCCTAAACTCATGTCACCTAAACTAAACCTACACCTATTCCTAAATCCATTCACCTAACCTAAACCTAGACCCAAACACGAAACCCAAACCCGAAACCCGATCCCGAACACGAAAATCTCAACCTATGATGAAACCAAATCCTAATCTCAAATCACCTAAACTAAACCTACACCAATTCCTAAATACATTCACCTTACCTAAACCTTCACCCAAACACGAAAACCAAACCCGAAACCCGATCCCGAACCCCCAAATCGAAACCTACGCCCTAAACCTAATTCTAAACTCATGTCACCTAAACTAAACCTACACCTATTCCTAAATCCATTCACATAACCTAAACCTAGACCCAAACACGAAAACCAATCCCGAAACCCGATCCCGAACACGAAAATCTAAACCTCTGCCCTAAACCTATTCCTAAACTCATGTCACCTAAACTAAACCTACACCTATTCCTAAATCCAATCACCTAACCTAAACCTAGACCCAAACACGAAAACCAAACCCGAAACTCGATCCCGAACCCGAAAATCTAAACCTATGCCCTAAACCTTATCCTAAACTCATGTCACCTAAACTAAACCTACACCTATTCCTAAATCCATTCAACTAACCTAAACCTAGACCCAAACACGAAAACCAAACCCGAAACCCGATCCCGAACCCGAAAATCTCAACCTATGCCGAAACCTAATCCTAATCTCAAATCACCTAAACTAAACCTACACCTATTCCTAAATCCATTCACCTAACCTAAACCTTGACCCAAACACGAGAACCAAACCCGAAACCCGATCCCGAACCCGCAAATCCAAACCTATGCCGTAAACCTAATCCTAAACTCATGTCACCTAAAATAAACATACACCTATTCCTAAATCCATTCACCTAACCTAAACCTTGACCAAACACGAAAACCAAACCAAAAACCTGATCCCGAACCCGAAAATCTCAACCTATGCCGAAACCTAATCCTAATCTCAAATCACCTAAACTAATCCTACACATATTCCTAAATACATTCACCTTACCTAAACCTTGACCCAAACACGAAAACCAAACCCGAAACCCGATCCCGAACCCCCAAATCGAAACCTATGCCCTAAACCTAATCCTAAACTCATGTCACCTAAACTAAACCTACACCTATTCCTAAATCCATTCACCTAACCTAAACCTAGACCCAAACACGAAAACCAAACCCGAAACCCGATCCCCAACCCGAAAATCTAAACCTATGCCGAAACCTAATCCTAAACTCAAATCACCTAAACAAAACCTACACCTATTCCTAAATACATTCACTTAACCTAAACCTTGACCCAAACACGAGAACCAAACCCGACACCCGATCCCGAACCCGAAAATCCAAACCTATGCCCTAAACCTAATCCTAAACTCATGTTACCTAAACTAAACCTACACCTATTCCTAAATCCAATCACCTAACCTAAACCTAGACCCAAACACGAAAACCAAACTCGAAACCCGATCCCAAACCCGAAAATCTAAACTGAAATTGCGGTTTTACCGCTTGTAGAGATACTCGGAGATATGTCTATGGACCTAGAGGGGGGGTGAATAGGACCTTTTTAAAATTCTTTTCGCCTACTTATGCAATTCAACAAGTTTAAGCTAGGTAAGCAAGAACACCTTGGCTTCCAAGCCTTGGTGGGTCCAATCACAAGACTAGCCAGAGATAAGCAATAACCAAACCTAGTCTAAGCATGCATAGGTAAGAAAATGATTCAACTATTTAAGCTACTAACCTATGCACCTTGTGTAGACTTATGAGATTGGATCAATGAGCTCAAGTCTACACAAGTAGCGAAGGTACATCTTGTGTGAGGATGCCTAAAAAGTGCCTAGCATGCATTCATATCAATCATTCATAATTAAGCAATTTAAACTAACAATGCAAAGATAGAATGTGCTCAAGAACAATCACAAACACAAGGATGTATAGTGGTTCGACTACATGTCTACTCCACTCCCGGTTCAAGTACTCAACCCCTTTGAGCACACCGGCATTCACTATCGGAGGTTTTAAATGAGGTTCACCTCTCAACCTTTACACGGAGGTTTTATCGGTTCACCTCTCAACCGTATCCGGAGTTTTAGACATAGGCTAACTCTCAACCTTATCGCACGTTTACTCTCGTGTCGGAGGCTCCCCCTTGGAGACTTCGTTTAGGCCCGGCTGACGGGCCAAGGAACGGCTAACGTCCCTAAGGCGAGTTGACAAACAAACTCTAAAATGGACTCTCAAATGAGACAACTTACTTGTCGGATGAGCCCCTTGTTTAGCGCCGTAATGGGTTGCTTGATCTCCGCTCTCCCGTGCTTCAATCAGCTTCCCTTTGCTCCCTCGATCGTGTCGCCGTTGCGTTGCCAATGCCTCAGCCACATTCGATCAAACACCTTGCATGCGATGCCTTGAAATGCCCAAGGTGCTAGGAGAATGGGTGAATCTCATACATGGGATGTGTAGGTTGTTCCAACTAGGAGATTCACCTAGAGAGTCTTCTAGAGGTCTTGGACAAAGGATATACCTATGTGGAATAGTGTCACACCTCTAGATTTGAGAGAGGAATCAAGTCATCTCTTGATAGCATTTGAATGCCCATACTTGTGTTTGAAACACAAGGGATATGACTTGAAAACCTCCTCTTTGAGGCCCCAAATGATGTACAAGATAAGTGTGGAATGGGCTCTCAAAAACTCCTCTTTTTTTTTTTGCCCAAGAGTGGAGCCCCAAATATATAGAAAAAGGGCTCCAACGGTCATAAAACGGGCAGAAAACGGCCTGTCCCGACCGGTCATGACCGGTCGGACACCCCTGCTGAATGTAGACATCAAATGCACAGGGACAATACACTGGCCGACCGGTCATGACCGGTCGGCCCCCCTTGCTGGCTGGTTTTGGATAACCAGGCCGACCGGTCATGACCGGTCGGCCGCTTCTGCTGGTCTCTATGAATTGTAAAGGCCGACCGGTCATGACCAGTCGGCGTGCCTTTGAAAATGCAGCCAAGCTGCTGGCCGACCGGTCATGACCGGTCGGACCAGCCTGGGTCCCCTTCTCCTATTTTCTGATTTCATCTTTCTTCAGCAAGGAGATGAAGGCCAATGTTAGAGTGACCAAAAGGGACACCTAGGGCCTATCAATGATGCCTAAAGGGTTCTAATTATGGTCAAGGACATCAAAGAAACAAAGGGGATAGGTTTTGGTCGAGGTTAAGGCATCAAGGCATCTCATTTACCTAAATCTTCATACTTGATGCGGCTGGACGTCTTGAGTCTTCGATCTTCGTCTTCTTTGGGCTCAACCGACTCTAGACAAACTGACGTAAGTGATTGACAAACAAGGTGCACTAGTATGCCACGGAAAAGTGCACTAACAATCTCCCCCTTTGTCAATTACTTACAAAAACTTAACCTACCAAAACAGATTACATGTTCAAGATATTACAATGATAATGAATAAATTACAAGACTCTTGACATGCCTAAACTAAGCTGCTCCGCTTCAGTTTGCTCCCCCACAACCTGTCAATCCCTGCATCACAAAACATAGCAAACTAGTTTTGGTGGGATTTGATCTTTCTCCCCCTTTTTGTTAGCAATTGACAAACTATTCTCTCCCCCTTAATGATATGCCAATAAGGTTAAGGTAAGAGAAGATAGTGTGTCGCAGTTATAACTATAAGCACATGCTAAAATGGAGAGTGTAGGGTGCATGAATCATTAACTCATGGAGCACGCTAAGAAACATGATTAACAGGAAGATATAACTATCTAAGCATAGGTTAATCATGCAACATTGGTCAAGGATATACATTTGCAATGAAAGCACAAAGGGCTTATAGCCCAATCAACCATCCTCCCCTAAGGTATATCAAGACCAATACTAAGCAAAGATTAGCATAAAACTCAAGATGGTTAGCTAATCTAAGCAAGATGACAATCTAGCAAGCAAATGTATCAATAAAAGCAAGCTAAATCATCAAAATTTGGACGAATGAGGCTTGAATCCTCTGATTTGCCCATATACACAGAAATGAGGCTGAAATCCTCAGTTTCACCAATAAAAGCATAATTAGCTACCTTCACTAATCATGATAAGTTTGAAAAGCCAAAGGGTAGCAAAATTCCTCATCACCCTCATAGAATATAGCATGAGGTGAGGGGTTGGAAACTCCTTCTCCTCCTAGAAAGGATAGCGGTTGGGATCCCCTCTTAGATAATCTGGTAGAGGGGTCGTGATGGAGGCCGAGAGAGCAAGATCTTTATGTTGGCTCTCATCATCAGATTCGGACTCCTCCGTATCATCCCAAGTAGCAGCCATTGCCTTTTTCCCTTTCGGTTTAGGCCCTTCCGGACATTCCGGGGCAATATGGCCGCGACGACCGCAACCGTAACAACGGACGGATGAAGGTATGGATGATTTTCCTGTACGTTTATCACCCTTCTTGTCCTTCTTGTCACGGCTATTCCCTCTATCAAATTTGAGGAATCTCTTGAATTTTTTGTTCAATTTTTCTTCCTCATCATCCTCATCATCGCTATCGTCCTCCGACTCACTTTGGATCTTCTTATGTTTGTGAGAGGACTTGAAGGCGATGTTTTTCCTTCTAGAGGGGGCTTTAAAGCCAAGCTCAAAGGTTTGTAGGGAACCTATGAGTTCTTCAACTTTCATAGTATTAAGATCCCTACACTCTTCAATGGTGGTGACTTTAGAAGAGAACCGTTCCGGAAGAGATCACAGAATTTTCCTACAAAGCCTATGTTCCGGAACCGGATCACCTAAGCCCCACATGTCATTTGTGATTTTGTTCAGTTTGGTATAAAATTCAGTAAACGTTTCATCCTCCTCCATAGTGATATTTTCAAATAGAGTGGAGAGGCGCTGGAGTTTAGAATTTTTAACAACATTTGTTCCTTCATGGGTAACTTCCAGAATATCCCATGCTTGTTTACTGGTAGTGCAGTTTTGGATCCGACCAAATTCTTCTCTCGATACTGAACAAAATATAGCATTCAGGCCCTTGGCATTATTAATACGTTGAGCCTTTTTCATGAGCAGTCCACTAATGCCTTGTCTTTTGGCCTGATAACATCCGGCTCACCCTTCCTTAGAGATAGTGACCATTGGGGGTTCATATCCAAAATCAACCATATCCCTCACATCTGAATCAATGGATTCCAAGAAGATGCGCATTCGGGCTTTCCAGTATGGATAATTTGACCCATCAAAGAAAGGAGGCTTAGTAGACGGATGAAGAGTCCTCTCTAGACATATTTTCAAGTTTCTCTTTAGGATCTACCTCTAGGCAATTAAGCCCTTAAAGAGGAACCACGCTCTGATACCAATTGAAATTGCGGTTTTACCGCTTGTAGAGATACTCGGAGATATGTCTATGGACCTAGAGGGGGGGTGAATAGGACCTTTTTCAAATTCTTATCGCCTACTTATGCAATTCAACAAGTTAAGGCTAGGTAAGCAAGAACACCTTGGCTTCCAAGCCTTGGTGGGTCCAATCACAAGACTAGCCAGAGGATAAGCAATAACCAAACCTAGTCTAAGCATGCATAGGTAAGTAAATGATTCAACTAATTCAAGCTACTAACCTATGCATCCTTGTGTAGACTTATGAGATTGGATCAATGAGCTCAAGTCTACACAAGTAGCTGAAGGTACATCTTGTGTGAGGATGCCTATAAAAGTGCCTAGCATGCATTCATATCAATCATTCATAATTAAGCAATTTAAACTAACAATGCAAAGATAGAATGTGCTCAAGAACAATCACAAACACAAGGATGTATAGTGGTTCGACTACATGTCTACTCCACTCCCGGTTCAAGTACTCAACCCCCTTTGAGCACACCGGCATTCACTATCGGAGGTTTTAAATGAGGTTCACCTCTCAACCTTTACACGGAGGTTTTATCGGTTCACCTCTCAACCGTATCCGGAGTTTTAGACATAGGCTAACTCTCAACCTTATCGCACGTTTACTCTCGTGTCGGAGGCTCCCCCTTGGAGACTTCGTTTAGGCCCGGCTGACGGGCCAAGGAACGGCTAACGTCCCTAAGGCGAGTTGACAAACAAACTCTAAAATGGACTCTCAAATGAGACAACTTACTTGTCGGATGAGCCCCTTGTTTAGCGCCGTAATGGGTTGCTTGATCTCCGCTCTCCCGTGCTTCAATCAGCTTCCCTTTGCTCCCTCGATCGTGTCGCCGTTGCGTTGCCAATGCCTCAGCCACATTCGATCAAACACCTTGCATGCGATGCCTTGAAATGCCCAAGGTGCTAGGAGAATGGGTGAATCTCATACATGGGATGTGTAGGTTGTTCCAACTAGGAGATTCACCTAGAGAGTCTTCTAGAGGTCTTGGACAAAGGATATACCTATGTGGAATAGTGTCACACCTCTAGATTTGAGAGAGGAATCAAGTCATCTCTTGATAGCATTTGAATGCCCATACTTGTGTTTGAAACACAAGGGATATGACTTGAAAACCTCCTCTTTGAGGCCCCAAATGATGTACAAGATATGTGGGTAAAGGGCTCTCTAAAACCTCTCTACTTGACCAAAGAATGGAGCTCCATATATATAGAAAAGAGGCTCCAACGGTCATAAAACGGCCATATGCCGACCTGTCCCGACCGGTCATGACCGGTCGGACTCCCCCGCTGGAAGGTTTCCATAATGCAGGCCAAATAAACTGGCCGACCGGTCATGACCGGTCGGCCTCCTCACTGGACAGGCCAAATGCATCAGGCCGACCGGTCATGACCGGTCGGCCCCCCCTTGCTGGACAGGCTTATCAATGAAGGAAGCCAAAACTGGCCGACCGGTCATGACCGGTCGGCCCACCTTGCTGTACCCCTTCACATGTGAAGGCCGACCGGTCCTGACCGGTCGGCTGGCCTTTGCAATTCCCGCAGGAATGCTGGCCGACGGTCTTGACCGGTCGGACCAGCCTGGGTCCCCTCTATGCTGAGCTGAGTTCTTCTTTCTCCAGCTGGTTCATATAGACCTAGGTAGAGTTGATCAAATGGGACACCTAGGCCTATCTATGATGACTAAATGTACTCCAATATGGTCAAGGTCATCAAAAGATACAAAGGGGATGGGTTTTGGTCGAGGGTTAAGGCACCAAGGCATCTCATATACCTGAATCTTCTTCCTTGATGCGGCTTGGACATCTTGAGTCTTCGGTCTTCGTCTTCTTTGGGCTCAACCGACTCTAGACATACTGACGTAAGTGATTGACAAACAAGG